>OX453248.1:8552624-9152624 GCA_949709985.1 Luffia ferchaultella
CCTCTAATATAAATCCAATGTCTGAATTTTCATGACATGAATCTATGTCGAAAGATAATAATTCATCACTTTGTAAAAGTTTGAATTCTGAAATCGGTAAGTTTTTCATCATCACGTATCCATATAAATTATTACAATCTAAATATAAAAGATAAGTATTTGGTCTATCTTCCCTGTAGTCTTCAGTATAAATATTATTAGCTTTTGCATATCGTAAAGAACACTGTGATAATCCGCCTCGGATGCCTTGTTCAAGCATTTGATATATTTCAATGTCAGAAATTAATTCTAATTTTACACCAGTATTTAAAAGCATTGCGTCCCAGCTAAGACTAGGAGCGGTTACATAAAAAGCTGCATCTAGTTTATAATTTTTTTGGCAAACAGTACGAAAATTTTCAAATACATCACATAATAATAGAACATCGATCATTAAATATAAATCAGTATATTGTCCTAAATTGCATATGGAAAATTTTTCCCATACATCAAAAGCATGTTTATAATCATCGTCTGAAATATGATTTGATGTTAAAGTATTATAAAAACTTTGTTTCGGTGGCAATACTGTTTCATTATATTTATCTAAACTATCCATATATTCGTACGGATACACTCCCTTACGGCATGCTAATCGAAATTTATTTTTATCAGAGAAAAAGCGTCTGAGATTCAAGAATTTATCATACTCTAATGTTTTAGATAATTTATCTAAACTCGTGTTGAGAAAATGACAAGAATCAACAAATCTGAGAGGAATATATGACTCACGAACATCGTATACATTTTTTATGAATTTAGTAAAAGAAATATATTTTTCTTTCCCTTTAGGTATCACCTCTATCCTGCCATCAGATTCACTAAGCTCTTTTATAAATAAATGACAATCATACCCCGCTAAGTTATGAAAGAAAAATGGAATGAACGTACAAGTCTTTAAAAGCAAGTTACAATGTGAGTGTACTGCGCCTCTGTATACGCCTGTTCTGTGACAGTGATCGCGAACTACATCACCCAATAGTAAATTATTACATATATAACAGTGAGTGGCGCTATTGTATTCAATTTGTTGTTGCAATGATAACGGAATCATTTTTTTCTTTTCAGTCGTATTAATTCTATGAATTTCGTTAACATGTTCCGTTAATGACTTTACAAATATATGAACGCAATCTTTTCCTCGATATGAAATGAATTTATTTAAACTCGAATCATATGCACAACATATATAATAAGCAAATGCTATTGGTACGTGTCTTTTTGTTAATTTTGTGTATTTAGTTTCACAGTTCTGGTTGTTATTAAGAGGTAATAACATAGTTTCGAAATCACCATAGATAACGAAAGGAATACGTTGCAATCTCTCGTAGTGAGTGAATTGTAAGATTGTACCAGGTCTGGGCAATACCGTTTTAATTCGAGCACAATTATGCATCTCCATACTATCATATGAGGAAAAAAATAACATACACTCATCACAAAAATATATTTTGCCTTTATGCCTCGTTACTTGGTGTCTAATAAGCCGTTCAAAATCTTTTATTAAACAATAATGCCCATGTTGAGAATTTTCTATATATAATAAATTAATATGGTTTATACTACGATATTCTGTCTTGTAGAGCGGGCCTACAAGTTGATTTTTTGAATCTAATCCGTAAATATTTACTGTAAATGTTGGATTATTCATTTCGAATATCTTTATATCTCTATTAGTAGGAGGAAAATTCATCCCATCTATTTTAAATATTTGTTTGTAATCTGGATATGATGCAGTGCGTGTACCATTTTTTTTCACTGGAAATAAAGATGCAACTGCACACCATAAAAAACAATGAGAGTCAGTGTTTTTAATGTTTAAACAACTTTTCGTACTCTGAATATTTTTAGGTAATGGTATGTAAGAACCCCCTCGTAATGGTGTGTATTTATTTATATTCATTTCAAGATGAGATACACTGGAAATAAACCAACCCGAATCTTTTAATTGAAATTCGCTACATTTCCGAATGAGTGTAGCTTTAACATGGTTATAATATTCATTGATATCAGTATTGTGATAAAATTTCTTATACTTCACTGTAAATGATTTCAACTCGGTCTTTATTTGGTGTGGTAAAGAATAATAACAAAACAATTCAAAATTTATTTTACAGCTATTATGTTGATGAAGAATATATTTAATTAACTTATTCACCGAAACTCGTACATCATTTAAAAAATCTTCTGGAAGTAAATACCTATCATGAATACCATCTATTCTAAAAGAAAGTAGTCTGTTTTTAAATGCCGAATTTATAAGCCGTACATTATCAATGTGGCTTTGTAACAAACAATTTTTTTTATGTAAGTTTGTTCTAAGATGAGCATAGTATATTTTCTTTGTAACATTTATACCACAAATATTACAATATATTTTATTCGTCATATTAATAAAATATCGTAGTGCACAATAATAAAATCAAAATATGTAGTTTTATCAGATTGCATCCAAAGTAAAAAAAAAAATAGGTAATACAATACCATATGTAAACCAAGTTATCTACTATTTACTTTGTAAGCATTGCTTGTTAATTTATACTTAAACCTAGAAAATCTAATTTTTATCTTTAATTAAAAAATACACTGATTACAATGTAGGCTTATATTCTATTACACGAAATACATAAAGTATGAAAATAACACGTTATTTAAATCAGTAAGTTTAAGAAAATAATATTTTACTTTTTCTTTTCAGGAATAAATTGTGCTTCAGATTTTGCAAATTTCTCTTTTATGTTCAATAAAAACGTTGCAAATATTTAAAGTCATCAGACTCTCTTTGTAATTTAATTTTCGTATTTATCAAAGCGAATTTCCAACGAGTATCATCTGGTAATTTCTCGATTTCGGACGTATAGTAAAGTTTTAATTCCAAAAAGAATTCTCCATTCGCATTGTTTTCAGTCTGTTTTGTCATTCCATTAGCAACTCGCTTCCATAAAATACCCGATAATTCAGAGAAAATCTAATTTTTACCTTTAATTAAAAAATACACTGATTACAATGTAGGCTTATATTCTATTACACGAAATACATAAAGTATGAAAATAACACGTTATTTAAATCGGTAAGTTTAAGAAAATAATATTTTACTTTTTCTTTTCAGGAATAAATTGTGCTTCAGATTTTGCAAATTTCTCTTTTATGTTCAATAAAAGACGTTGCAAATATTTAAAGTCATCAGACTCTCTTTGTAATTTAATTTTCGTATTTATCAAAGCGAATTTCCAACGAGTATCATCTGGTAATTTCTCGATTTCGGACGTATAGTAAAGTTTTAATTCCAAAAAGAATTCCCCATTCGCATTGTTTTCAGTCTGTTTTGTCATTCCATTAGCAACTCGCTTCCATAAAATACCCGATAATTCAGTTTTCTTCACACATATTTCAGTATCACTTTCGTCTCCGAAAAGATCCTTCATGAAATCGGTGCGTGTTTTCTTTGAACATTTCTTAGATGATTTGCGTTTTAAATTTTTAGATGTACTAGGTGATATCGACGATAAACCCTCATCAGAATCGAATATAGTTGGAAGGTTTCTATAACAAATAAAAAACAAGACCACTTAAAATAATTACGCAATATACAATTTTTTTTCCCAGTTCTATTACAATCGTAGAGGCTTTTACCTAAAAATCGAAGTCGTAGTTTTTATAGAAAATTAATTTAACACAATAATCGATGTAATGTAATCAGTTAAAATTAACGTAAAACACAAAATAACAAATGAGCATTTTCATAAAAATATAATGTGTATTTATAAAAGAAAAAAAAAACACATATTTTTCCACTTCTATTATAATCATGCATGCTTTTACCTACGTAAAATCAAAACCGTAATTTATATAGAATGTTAATATCGCAATCAAATTTTAAACACAATTTTCAACGTAGTATAATCAGTAAAAAATTAGTGCTATAAAAACATGAAATATCTATTACAATCGTGGAGACTTTTACCTAAAAATCAAAGTCGTAGTTTTTATAGAAAATCTAATATCGTAATTAATTTAACACAATAATCGATGTAATATAATCAGTTCAAATTAACGTAAAACATAAAGTAACAAATGAGCATTTTCATAAAAATATAATGTGTATTTATAAAAGAAAAAAAAAAACACACATATTTTTGCGCTTCTATTATAATCATGCATGCTTTCACCTACGTAAAAATCACAACCATAATTTATATAGAATGTTAATATCGTAATCAAATTTTTAAACACAATTTTCAACGTAGTATAATCAGTAAAAAATTAATGCTATAAAAAACATGAAATAACAATTGATTATTTTATAAAAAATATAATGAATATTTATAAAAGTTTGAAAATAATGTAATATACCTACATTTTTATACTCACATTTCAGCCATGGTACCACTGAAGTATTACTTGGTGCTTGGTTTTTGCAAGAACACTTTGTATTTTTGTTACTACTAGGAACTTCGCCTATCGTAGACTGGTGTCGAATAAGCTTGGAGTATGGTTTATATACGCTTCGATACACGTGTGAACTGTCTTCAAGGTTTAAAAACAAAACTATAAAAACATGATAGAAAAAAATTATCGTAACCCAGTTCCGTTTTATAAACGCAAGTCGAGACTTGAAAATCATAAAACATGAGAAACTTATTTCCTAAAGCCATTTTTAGCACTTTGCATGTACAAAGCATTTTTGTTCGTTCAGGGTTAAAGATACGAAAAACTTACACGTGTCATAGTTAAAACAATGAAACATTCTTAACATTTATGTTAGATGTATACAGTCAACGAGAAATATAAAAAAATATTTTTTAATTTTAACTATTAAATCATTACACAACATCAAAAAAACTTCTTAAGTTTCTGTACATACAAATATTTTATAATATTTTAATTTTTTTGTAAATTTGCAAAATATGACATTAGCTTTTTTTTTTTCAGTCAGTTAGTATTTATTAATAAAGTCGTGAACAATTACTTGATCGTCATTTATGTTTATTCTATTAAAGTTTATTATATTATTTCATAAATAGACTCTTTTAAATAATAAAATGGTAACTTCTCAAAC
Source organism: Luffia ferchaultella (assembly GCA_949709985.1). Taxonomy (NCBI): domain Eukaryota; kingdom Metazoa; phylum Arthropoda; class Insecta; order Lepidoptera; family Psychidae; genus Luffia; species Luffia ferchaultella. The sequence goes on from OX453248.1 coordinate 8,557,723, forward strand.
GCAGGTAAAACGTATTGTTAACTGTACCATACACGTGTCTTTGTCAAAACAATAATTCATTCATAATTTGAAACCAAAGTCTTGACACAGTGAAACACTTGTTAATGAAACATTTGATGTGTGATGTATACAGTCAACGAGAAATATAAAAAATATTTTTTAATTTAAATTATTTAATCATTACACAACATCAAAAAAAAAACTTTTTAAGTTTCTATACATACAAATATTTTATAATATTTTAATTTTTTTTGTAAATTTGCAAAATATGTCATCAGCTTTTTTTTTTTTCAGTCAGTTAGTATTTATTAATAAAGTCGTGAACAATTACTTGATCGTCATTTATGTTTATTCTATTAAAGTTTATTATATTATTTCATAAATAGACTCTTTTAAATAATAAAATTGTAACTTCTCAAACGCTGATAAAACGTATTGTTAACTGTACCATACACGTGTCTTTGTCAAAACAATAATTCATTCATAATTTGGAACAAAAGTCCTTATTACTTTTAATGGAAGTGTGTAAGTATTCTGTTTCCGAAAGGGTCTAAATCTGTATTTCAAAATATTTTTTTAAAGTTAAATTGAATACGATATTACAGCAATAATATTAAGTAAGAAAACATTTTATAGTTTTAATTAATTAAGCAATTTATACGAGAAAAAAGGTTGTAAAAAATTATTGTAGTTCTAATGAAATAAATACAATCGAATAAAAAAAAAAACAGCGTAATAATTAATGCATAAGTTTTTAAATAATTTAGTTAATCTTAGGTGACAAAGTTGTTATAAAAAAATTATTATAGTTCTAGTGAGAAGTATATTTCTTTTCATCTACTTATTAAGTAAAATTCAATAATATATGCTAAACGGACTTATCCGGTTTTTTAATTGGGATTAGGTGTAGAGTAGGGACATACTTGATTTACCATTTAGTAAATCGACGTCCTGCAATCAACTCGTGTTGTCGTGTTGTGACTTATAGTAAAATATTTAAGAGTAAAAATTTTGTTGGTGTTGAAATTTGTCATGTGTTTAAAGTTATCGGTTGTCGTAACGGTGAGTGTTTTATAAAATTTCTTTCACCTCAAAATGAGAGATCGTGTTTTCCGAGAAAAAAAATTGGGGAGTCTGGCTCACATTTTGTATGGTATATAATTGGGGAGTCTGGCTCACTTTTTCGTTATTTGCTGAAAACCGTGGTCCGTGAGAGCGAAGCGAGACTTTTAAAACGGACCACGGTTTTCAGCAAATAACGAAAAAGTGAGCCAGACTCCCCAATTATATACCATACAAAATGTGAGCCAGACTCCCCAATTTTACACTACTTATACTGTATCATTTGATCCATCTTTTTTCTCCTTAAAATTGTGTGGTATAGATGAATTTGAAATTTTACAGTCATGGTTAGTTTAAAAAAACAAATACAAACGTAAAGTTCAAAAAACTAGAACTACAATTAGAGTATAGAGCAAGTCTATTATATTAAATAAATGAATATTTTTAAAAGAATATGACTACAAACAGAAGGACAAAAAATTTTTTTTTTATTTAAATACAATTTAAGTACGTAAAAAAAATCAAGGTGAAACCATAAAGTACTAATAAGAAACATGTGAAAGACTATATACTTATATGACATTTTGAAATTTTTTTTTTCTATTATGTGTGTCGGATTTTTAACAAACAGAAAGAAAGTAACTTCGAAAATTCATTGCGTGTAATGTTATAAATATATAAAAAACTATTTTTGAAGAAGGCCTTATTCGCATTTATTCCGGTTTTAGATATTCGCCAGCAATACCAAAGTAACTTAATCCCAATAAATTTGGAATAGGGTGTTATTTTGATACATTTGCATGCGAATGACCTTCGTCGGTTGAATTCAAATACATTTGAAAATGTTAGCAAATTATCTTTATATTTCGCATATAACTATTTCATAATAAAGTCAAAGGTGAAGTGTTATTTCGCTATAAAATAAATTCATTACAAAAATACAGTTATGTCGAATCTAATTAAAACGACATTTAGCTAATAACATTAGACCCTACGCACTGTGCGACAGATCAGATTTAAGGTTAAATATTACCATCGATTTCCAAATTTATTTGACCACAAGTAAAAAACTACACTTTGTTGTGCTTTCTTACCATCTTAATAAATTTAATGTATCATGTTCTTTCTAACACCAAACAGTTTTAATTCTGGTTTTCGAAAAAACTCGCTCGCACATACGTAACTAAATCGAAAATTATGAACTTTAAAAACCAAAATTAGAGCCGTTTTTTGTTTGAAAGAACATATTTTTATAGATTTGACAACAATTTTATGATGTATTTTACTTATTAAGATGATAAAATTAATATGATTACATTGAATTTATTACTTATGGTCAAATATACTTTGTATGGAAATCAGAGGCGTCATTTAAACTTAAGGGCTCGCGTATCGCGCACACATAACATTCCCTACATTCTTTTATTCCTGTACCCAAGCCCAAAATTTGCCAATCTGGTGACAATTCCTTCCGTAAATATACATATTATTTTCACTAGTTTTCTATTTAAGAAAAAAACAGTTCTTTACAGCAATTTATGATACCCGATAATCTATAATTATTATTTTCCGAATAACTTCCAACGTATTTTGAAACCCAACGTTTAATAAGCATGTCAAAAACTTAACGTTTAAGACCGTGTCACAAAGTTTCCTCTCGAAGACGTAATTTGACTGGGTAGTAAAATTCGTCAGTGCGGCGCCGCCGATGCCTACTCAAGGGCCCTCCATAAAGAGGTTAGGGCTATTAAAAAGTTTACTGTTGCTATTTTTAGTCGGTCCGTTACTACAAGACGTAATTATAACTTCTAACATGAGTTACGATGGTGCTGTTTGTTTTGAACTTGCGCTTATTATGTTTATCTTCCGTTTTACGACAGGTTTAATCTTTTGTCTTTTTCGTGATATAAAAAACATACTGTAGTTGTAAAGGTGCGTGAACTCTATTTATTGACAGGCATTCATATCAATGTGTTATGAACGTAGTAATGCGTGTAAAGTCATGGGAACAGAATTTTGTCGCATTCTTATAAGCCTGATTTTAGAAAAAAGGGAGCTCAGGATTCAGAGAATTATGGCCAAAACCACAATTTTTCTAAAAAAATGTGTTTATGTGTCGGAATAAAAATAAGTTAGCAATATTTTTTTTTGAAAGTATAAATCCAATATTATTTCGGTGATCGGGATAATATTATATTTTTCTATTTTTGGCTAAGGCATTTGATTAAATAAATAATTTTGTTTTTTAGTAATAATTACATTCAATTACCTTGTGTGAAACGGCAATTTTATACTTTTACTATATTTCTTTTTTCAATGTATCTACATCATAAAGGGGCCAGAGTCTGCGAATGGTCCATGTGATGCTACGAGTCGTTAATGTTTCGAAACCAATTAGGCCCCCTCCGTGATTTAAGGTTATTGCGTCACATGACAAGGCTTCGCACGCGTCTCTATTTATTCTGTATCACTCTATTTATTTAGAAACAAATAATTAAATTTTGAGTATTTATTGCACAGAAGTTCAAAAGAGCTTTAATTTTATGTAATTAGTTGCTTCATTTCGATGCTACAGTAATAATCGATGGTCGTTATTTAGTTGTGTGTTAAAGCGACCTGTGCAATCAATGAAACCCTTTTTGAGTTTTTGTTTTTTGATGGATTCACACAAAATAGGTTACTTTCAAAACTTTTGAAGTAGTTTAATCGAATAGTTTTGTTTTTGTATAAAATATAAATATTTGTAGCTTTTTAACTATAGGAACGAAACTACGGTCGTATGTGTTAACATTATGCTAAGGATATTATTTTTGCCTTTTTTATTGGGACTCCGAAATTTCAATTTGGCGTTGTTATCTCCGTTGAATCATGCTTCTTCGAACCGTTCGTGAGTGACAAAGACGGCAGAAGCGAACTTTCAAAATTCAAATTCAAAATAGGCACTTGCCAAAACAGCTTGCGGGAAAATTGTTTCCGCAGCGAAAGTACTAATGATTGAAATTTTCATAAATGTGCAAAAAAGCTTTGGTTGTGTTTCTATATTTTTATTTTTAGAGAACGTCTTTTAGAATTAAGTTAACAACCATTGTTGTCATTACTGAGAAGATTTTCACAAAAAAAAGTCATCAGTAACACGTAAATTAATGTCCATGATATGCACCCAAACAAAATAAAAATATACATAAACACGGCTAAAAGCTTTTTTTAACTATATGACGATTCTCAAAAGTTCACAAGTGGTCTGAGGAACCTGGTTTTTTTTTAATATGCCTTTTTTGTATGGAGTAATATTTTTTTCCGATTCCACGAAGGTACATGCTAGCAATCAAATAATAAAGTTTACGAGTCAACGTCACATACAGATAACAAGTGTTTACCTACATGAAAGCAGATAGCATGTGAAAGTTAACATTCGTGGCACGTGTGACAACGCGGGCCACCATTAGTGAACCCTAATGCTACTACGGTCGTGACCCCCCGAAACAATTTACAAAACTGTAAATTTACTCTCTAAACAGTAGTGGACGTAATGTTTACTTACAAACTGTCGTTTGCGTGTAATTAAAAACGGCAAACTTTGTATGTTGTTTAACTATTTGTATTTATAATAACGAATCGTTAATAATACGTTTCTGTTAATTTTAACACACCTTTACTATAGGAAAAACGTCTAAAAAATTTCATAGATTATTTTAAAATCAAACTAACCTTTACGGACAGTTGAAATAAGACGTTGGATATTAGCGTATATATATTGTATTTTTTAGACTTAACTGTATATTATAATATATTAGTGACCCTATCGTGATCAGTTGAAACTTGGACGACCCCATCTCTATGTAACAAACGAAATATTTACACAATAATAAAATTATGCGTAACTCAACTAGGTATAAAAATTACAAAAAAAAACAACTTTTCGAAAAACTGTTTTCTTTTTTTTATTGGTATGTATTAGATAATATTTGTTAGTGTATCTATTTAAACTAAGATTTAGGAAAGTCATAAAATATTGACTGAACGACTGGCCGAGTGGTTAGAAACCCTAACCTCGGGGCCGAGGGTCGTGGATTCGATTCCCGCCCGTGACAAATATTTGTGTGCATGAACATGCCTCTTTGTTCCGTGTATGGGTGTAAAATATCTATATATATATATATCGTAAAGAACATTTAAGTATGTATATCAGTTATCTGGTACGCATAATACAAGCCTTGTTTAGTTTGGGACTGGATGGCGCTGTATGAGATGTCCCTGGTGTTATTATTATTATTGAAAAAAAAAATACTACGAGTATATCGCATAAATATATTTTCGTGATATCACATTTACTATTTATTATAGTACCTAAGACTGGAATACATTTTTTACTTATGCATACTTACTAAAAATAGTACGTACAGTTCCAAACAAACTTTATGGCGGATGTGAACATAGGCACAAGTCGAGTCGCAGTAACCAGTTTTAGGTGTAGCGGGACGCAGTGGAGCGAGGGGTATATGACTGTACCAGTGCAAGCACTCTTAAAGCGTTGTATTCCGATGCGCCATAAAGTTTGAGTTGAACAATACCTATTTGCAGAAACCATTGTTATTGGAATAAATATTCGCATTTACTTATATGACATATATTAATTAGCTGACATCGAAATGCAGACACACAGCACGACGTACGAGCGTGAATAATTGTGAAACTTGCCATCGAAAGCACTACATACCTCAACCGAAGCATATAGACGAATAATCGAATTGAACCCTAAAAACGTAAAAGACTATTAACATGGAACGTCCGCATATTGATATGTACACCCGACAACACAAATACAATAGAAACAAATCGAGTAAATAATGCGATTGTTTGGCCGAACGGCACTGAATGTCCATTGCGCGAACTATTCGACTGGAAAAAGCGTAGCGACGCTACGACTCAATCATTCGGGACAAAGCTGGTCAAAATTCAATGAGAGAAAATCAAATGATTGTTGATAAAATAGAACAAAAAGTGAAAAGGATTTCGGGAAAAATCGAATAAGTATGTCTATGGCAGAACAGACGCCCGTCTTGTTCATAATTGGTAGTTATTGTACTTAACCTTGTTAAATTTGTAGAACCTTGCCGGTTTTAAGGAAACGGTTTACATTTTCAATTATTTGATTTAATTCTTATTTACAGTTAAGAAAACCAAATTAAGTATATTATGCCGATATACAAAAAAAAAAAAAAATACGTGTTTAGTAATTTCTTTTACAAAACAGTATTTAGCCTGTTTTGTAACGGATTCGTCTTCTGGCCACTATTTCTAAGTGAATTGTCTTATTTTAATTTTATAGATTTAACTAATATCGTGGAGGGATGGGGAGAGGAATGCAAATCAGTTAAAGCCTAATACTAAAAGTGGGTTATGGAAGGTTTAATTCGACCTGGCACAGGTCTCTGTGGAGCGAATTGAAAAAAATGATAATTTGTACTATTTCCATACAACATTTTGGGTTTATGTATAGGTCTAAAATTTTAAAAACAAAATGCTGTCATGGTTTGTTTGACGAACGCACATGACACAATTATTAGTCTTAAAATTTTACTAAACAATATAAAAAAACAATTATAGAATTCAGGTACTCAATCAGATACGCTAGATTTATATAAATATTGGTGCTGTAGACGACCGAATTATTTGACGTATTCAATGATCTTACCGAAGACATATTTTTCATTGCATGATTTTTTATTACGGTTGGTATGAAACTGATTTTAAATCCTCATTTACTCATGTTTTCAAAAAATAATTATTTTAAATCTTATTAAATCATGCTTCAATGACCAAAAGATTTATTTAAATAATGATTATTTCATCACGTTCTAAATTTTATTATTATGTTCTTTGGTGAAAAAAATAAAATACGTGTAACGTACGTATTCATGTAGAAAAAGTTTGGAAACGGGTGAAAAACGTTTTCCTTTAAAATGGGTTTTAAACGTGCATTTTGGGGGAACCTAGCTTTAAGTCATTGTGATCAATTGTAGCGCTCTCATTTATAACTCACTCTAAAGGGTCATAAATACCTAGTAGGTAATACCAGACAACGGCAGGACGAGATGGACAGATAGACAGAATGAAATATGTGATTTTGTGCTAAAGTATCCAGGCTCAACCATTATGTTACCTGTGTGTCACAGAATGATACAACTGCTAGTTGTACATCTCACATAACATGTTACAATATCTTTTTCAATTTAAATATGACTTTAAAGTATATTAATTCCGTATTTATAAAATCACAAAAACCGTGACAAAAGTTGTTGAAGTTCCACAATTTTAGTACCCCTTTCTCGGTTCTGCATGCAACGAATTTATTTGACAACCGCTCGTAAAGTACCAGATTTGTGTGACGCGGCGCTTTTAATAAAGTCCATCGAGGAAGTTTTTAAATGCCTCCTCGTATGTGGCGTTCGCGTTTCAAAAGTGAAATTTCTTTTTAAATAAAGTTTCTTGTATTTTATAGCACATTTATCGATAAAATTATAAAAAAAATCTGTCAATTTATTTTAATTTTATGTTTTCTCTCTGTTGAAGAGGAACAAATGCGTATGCGTATTTTTTGTGTTCAAAATAACTAAACGGTTCGAGATTCCGTGTAACGATCACCAATAAATCTAAAACGCCAAAAATTTATTTCATATAGAGAAACATTGAACCTGATGTGGAATTTGATTACCGGTTATACTAGTTCTCATTCCCCATTGGAGTTTTCGATTTTCCTTGAAAACCGTTGGAAAAATTGCAACCGGAATTTCAAGAAACATAATGGCCTATATGTTACTTTTGAGTTTAAACAGCATCTGCTCATAATTTCATCCATATCCGCTCCGCTGGCTCCGAATCGCTAAGTCGAAACGAATAAAGTTTTTTTTTTATTTTAATAAAAAGTCTATGTCCGTACGTCCATCACTCAAAAATCACTGGTTTTAAACAAACTTTCAGGTGTAAATTAGTGAAATTATGGTTTAATAAGTGGGTTACCTATCACTGCTATTTTTAACATGCTATTTTTAATGCTATTTTTAACAGCAGAGCAGTCAGTAGAAAAATTTGGCCAGGCTTACGAAGTTGTGGACAGTACTTCTTGATTTAAAAAACATTTAAATTAAAAATTTGGAGGACACAATCTCGTCGTACGGACTCGTTTAAAAACAATTGTTTCCATATAGAAGTCGGGTGGGATTCCGGACAGAATTCTTAATTAAGATCGAAGCGGAAATCCTGTTTAGTTTATGGAAATGATGTTCCGACTCTGGCGCGGGTAAACGAGCTTCGAAATAAACTAAAGACATAAAGTAACAAAGTAGTTGTCAACTTTATTAAAAGCTGTTTAACTACAGTTTTAAGCACCATTGGTCCTACCTATAAATGGATTCTGATATTTTTTGTAGTAGGTACAATTTATCTGTACTTAACTAAGATAACTAGGTACTTAGTACGTAAATAATTTATGTTTCAAATGCATCCATCTAAAAAAAATATAAACGACTGGAATTAAAACTTTTACTTAGATTGTATTGACATTGACTACATACTATCAGTAGTTTAAAATTTACACTGTGTATAGATCGCTAAATATATTGAAAAACAGTTTCAGCGGTGAAATAGTTCACAAAAAGTTCGCGACAAATAAATTAGTTACCTATGTTTGTTACAAATAAAGTATGCGCAACGTGTTCGGGTCCACAAAAACAATGTGTCATAATAAGGACTATAAAAAATATATAAAAACGAAAGGGTTATAGTGAGTTATTCTTGGCGAGCCGCTACTACTCGTGGCAGTAGTCGAAGTAGTTAAACCAAACCAACACAAGTCAATGAAATCTAATCCAATGGATATTTTTTTCCACCAGCCCATTAATGTCCCACTGCAGGGGCTTAGGCCTCCCCCAGGGAGAGGGGGTTGGAGCTTTACCTACCAAGCTGCTCCAGTGCGGGTTGGTGGATTTTAACTGGGACCGACAGGTTAACGTGCTCTCCGAGGCACGGAGTCAGCGATAGTTACGTAGGTACTTAGAAAAAACTCATTGGTAGACGCCCCGATTCGAACAGATATTTTATATTTAATTAACATAATATATTTTATTTTTATTTCAATATAAATATGATATTTTATATATGTTACCGTAAAATTGTATGTACGGTTAGACTTATAATCTATCTCGCGTGATTATAAACTGTCGAAAGATTATGAACCGTAATATATAATACTATTTTTTTTCGTAAAGTTCACTTTATTTATTATCTAAACCCGTACACATGTTCATGCATATTATCATAAAATTATGGTGCAGTAATTATTATTATTAAATTATTCATAAATTTTGGTAATTTCATGTGTTTTAAATGAAGTGTATGTAAATTTCTGTGTGTTTGTGTAATCACCTGATTTAAATTTAATTGTTTACGTCACCAAAACCGTCTGTTTTGTTGAGATGATCGCGCAACTAGTCCGTCCGTAAAATTAATATGAACTAGATCACAGATCACTAGATGTCAGTACGCTCAAGTGTGAGGGTTCCTCACAGTTTGTCGTTTGCGAACCGTAGTATGCGCGTCATTATATTATGTCTATGTTTACAATTACCTCCTTTACCATGTTTAAAAAGTAACTATTATATTTATTTTGTAAATATACCTTTGGATTTTACGACCGCTTAGCCTAGTAGGTTGCGATCCTGCCTACATAGCTGGAGGACCCAGGTTCGAATCCCAGGTCGGGTCAGTATTTATATGATGAATATAGGCACTGGTACCGGGTATTTTTTGTTATATGTATGTGGTGTCTTCGCTTGGTACCCAAAACACAAGCAAATGCTTAGTTTGGAGCCTAGACGTTGTTGTGATGTATACGTTATTATTATTATTATACCTTATTTTATGGTTGGATAAAAATATTGTGTTAATTTAAAGTATAATAAACAACAAATTTTCTGTTTCTCATGTTGATAGTTTGGAACTTTTTGTACGTAAACAATTAATCATCGGGACAAAGCTACGGCGATTGCCCTCGGTCGATATAAGGGCGGTTCAATTTCCCGTTTAAAAGGAAAATAAATGAAGAAACTTGGCGAGTTTCCCACAACAACAACAACAACAACCATTTATGTATTAATTGTTTTCATGATGAAGCTGAAAACAATGGTTATTAGTCAATTTTGAGTTTCATTATTTAGAAAATGCATGTACGTGTGATGTACATCAAATTGTAATAAAGAAGCCGTTTCTAGATCTAGGTTAAAAATTAAAACAATTGTTAAAGCATTACTAGATATATTTATTTAAAATAATATAACTGACTAACCAATCGGTCTAGTGGTTATAGACCCTGACTGCATACCAAAGTTGGGGATTCGATACTCGCCAAGGGCGGATTATAATTGTGAGCATGAACATGTCTTTTATTCCGTGTTTGTGTTATCTGTATACATAAAATTGAAATACACATAATTACACTTTTCTTGCATCATAAAAAAGGAAATTTTTTTAGTTCGTAATTCTTAAAATACTATATTTGACTGCTAATAAGATAGATTTGAAAAATCCTCTTATTTAACAAATTTAGGTACCTGTCTGTCTGTCTTGGTATAGCATCTTTTTAAATTATATTAAAAATTAATCCATATTTCAATACAATTAAATATTATTGTTTACCCACAGTGGAGCAGCGTGGTGGACTTAAGCTCCAAGCCCCCTCACCCTGGGGGAGGCCTAAGCCCCTGCAGTGGGGTAAAAATGGGCTGATGATGATGATGATGAAATATTATTGTTTGTTTACCTAACATTCGAATAAATCGGAATGAATGCGTCAAGAATTAAGAACCGCAGTTTGGAATCGGTTCAATCGGTAATTGATATTTACGATACATTTATTCGACATATTGCCGCTCTGTAACTATTTCCTAAATAACTGATCGATTTTATTGTACAATTAAAAACGTGTTTAACTTTGTTAAACGACATCGATTGGGAAATGTTCGAGAATCTTTAGACATTTAAAAAATATTTTAGTTTTACCGTTAGCCCTAATATAATAGTAAGCACAACCGGAAGTAGCATATAGCCAGAATAATAGAATAAAATCTCAACACTTCTGTAAATAATATAATATTTCGAATAAATTATTAATAAATTATATTTTTATTGTGTCCTTTAATTTCAATTGATGTGTTTATATGACCTTAATTTACAAATTAATTTAATTTAATAAATTGCGAAATATAAATTCGGTTATATTAAATACATTGCTTATCCTTCAAAAGATAAGGCAATAAGATTCCAACGAGAGGTCACGGAAATTGGAACAAGGAGGGATCGAAAAACATTGGTTTTTCCTAATAAATTGGTTTCCCTGTTTACACTTTGCTAAATTATTCGACTGCCGCTTGCGACATTTTAACGGAGATTACGTTAGTTTTGGGTCATCAAAATATAGTGTAAGAACTCTCGCTTGCGACGTTTTCACAATTCGTATTGTATAGTTTTGAATCTATGTAAATATTTGCACATACTTTGTATGTGAGATTTAGCTCCAAATAAAACTATTTTAGTATAGTTCCATTCAAACTTTATGGCGGATCAGAATACAACGCTTTATGCATGCTTGCGCAGGTTCAATCATATACCTCTCGCTCCACTGCGTCCCGCTACACCTAAAACTGGTTACTGCGACGTGACTTGTGCCTATGTTCACATTAGCCATAAAGGTTGATTGAAACTTTATCTGAGTTATAAGCGTTCAAACAAGCAAACTGAAAAAAATGTGTATTTTATGACCAAGGATGATAAATCTATCCATTGTCATAAATCCAACAACATCTTCTGTGTGCAGACATTATTATGTTACATGATAATAACATTTGTATATAATTACATATAGTGAAAGTCAATATTCCTTACCAAAGTAACTTTAGACATTCTGTCAACAGAAAACCCTGAAAGGTGGTGACAAAAATGTCAAATTTTCCCAGGATCCTTCCATGCATGTAAATTTTTACTTGTCCTCTTTTATCCTTGATCAACTATTCTAAAATCATTATGAGGCTATTTGATGGCTTTTTTAATTAGTTTTGTGTACGAAAAATTTTGCTATAATTTGGTCTTTGTACGTGAGATACACTTATATTCTATTATATATAATTATATTATATTCTATATAATATATTTTATATTATATTCTAGAATCAACTGGTCGACGAGTTATAGCTGATTAAGTTATTATGTAGTTGAACTCTAAATAAATTCATGGTTTTGTTTATAACAAGTTTATGGTGTCTTTCTTTGTTTGTGTCTCTGTATAACTTTACAGCAAAATAAATCCACTGTATAATCTTGACATCCACTCTTATAAGATACGCATGTAACAGTGATATATACACATAAAAAAATACCTTTACCCCATTCTGACACTTGAGCAGTATTTCACTAATAACTCGATTCAACTGAGCCGTCTGTTGTATAGTGCTAGCTAGTATATCCGAAGTGTTAAACGTTTCAGCGCTTTTCCGAAATCTTCCGACAAAATTTGATTGTCTCTTGATTTTACCTGTAGTTTCTGAAATAAATCTTTAATATGAGGAAGCGTTGATTATCGACTTATCGATAATATGATTTTTTTTTCAAAACGTAGCATTATTGTTACGAAAAAAATTAAAAAAACTTGGTTAAGTTTCAGCGCAAAAGTTGGTGCAGAATATTATTCTACTAAACTACAATTAAAATTTTTTTTTATCTTTTTTGTTATGATGCTATAATACAATCTATATCAAAATATAAATAAAAATTAAAGCCTTATTAATTGGATAAGAAAAAATTATTTCATGATACATTTTAGATACGTAATTATATTTTCAGTTGACAGTTTATTAAAAAAGTCAAAATTTTTCTCTTCGTATAATATTAACCATTTAAAACCTGGGGTTATTAATTTAACATTACTCTCCACAAACAGGTAAAAAGTTCATGTATTTTTCTCATTTCTGATTTTCGGACAGATTTTCCACCCAAGAACGGTAGCAATTTCCCGATAGTTTTCCAAGAAATATATTTCAGCACGTCCATAATCGATAGCTTATTGGCATTCCCTCGTACTACTGAATTGCAAATTTTCTGCTCGATCGAATACGACTGAATGCATTTTTCGACTTTTCTTTAGGTATTTTAGTTCGAATTCCTATTCCGAGCATTCTTATGAACAATCCGATTTACTGCTTACAGATGCTTAACTAGGCGTATATTTAATTATACACCTGTATAAATCTCGTTTTGTCTACTGCTTTAACCGCAGTAATTCTATGCGATCACCATGTTTTCTAGTTTTCTTTCCTACCGCTGCTTAGGGGTCAAGTTTTTTAAATTTTATTTAATTTTATTAATCCACATTTGACACCGACTAGTACATATTTGAAAGTTTTCTAAAACATGTTACTTATTTTAATTTTCGTTTTAAGTTAATCACTTTTTTCATTACGCTGACGCTAAAAATAACAACATGAACATACGTACCGTGACAATATCATAGATATTCAGTGCTTTTTGAGTTGGTTAAAGACGAAAAATTTAATATACTTTATAGTGGGTTCATTGATAATCGATTATTTAGTCGATCAATATTTTCCCGATAATAATATTAAATAATAATAATAATAACACACACAATCACAACAACGTCTAGGTCCCATACTAAGCATTAGCTTGTGTTTTGGGTACCAAGCGAAGACATCACATACATATAACAACCAAGACCCGGTGCCAGTATTAATATTCATCATATAAATACTGACCCGACCTGGGATCGAACCCGGGACCTCCAGCTTCGCAGGCAGGGTCGCTGCCCACTAGGCTAAGCGGTCGTCGAATTAAGATACCAATATGTTTTTTAAGCATTTTTAATTACTATTTAATAATAATAATTTATTTAATAATATCTAGTATGTTAAGACAATACTTCATTTCGCGGTGCATTTTTTAAAGAAGCAACATAATTTAAAAAGTTACTATGTTTTGAAACACGTCAGTAATTACGTATATATTTAAATATTAAGGAAATGAATACAATAAAGAAATAATATTAAAAAAAATTTTTTTTTAGGGCCAACACGAACAAGACTTTGAGTTCTGAGATATAATTATAATGGATAGACCTCAAGAATATGGAGTATAAGAAGAAATGTTAGGACTTCGGAAACGGGAACACGGATGCAGAATCCTTAAGGCATATAACAATTAAGGAATGTAAATTAATATAGTTTCATACGATTCCACAATACAACAAACAGATTTCTAATTCTAATAAATTAATATATATAAAGTACATAAAATTCCTAATTCATTTTCGATCCAACCTAGATTCATACCTTCTTGGCAAATAACAATTTGTTTTCATCGATTTCACGTTTCGCCCTCGGAAACAATGACTAACCAATCTCGAGAAAATCCTATTAGGCACGAAAAACACTTTAATTATAAAATAAAGCATAATAAATAAAAATAATTACCCAATTATTTAGGGTTAGGGTTCCAATTGTGTTAATATATAGACAGAGAAAAGCTTACGGGAAATTCATTGTTTTCCGCAACCCTTGACCGTAAATCTAGCCACGTAGTACCTTACCTATAAATAAGAAGATATTTTCAGCTGAAATATTCTGAGTTACTTAAGTATTAAAACCCGTTTCCGGCTCGTTTAAAGCTTTGCTGCCTTTAGAATATAATTCTTGAAACTGACACAACTTGGCGCTTTTAGCCTGTCTGCCTTAGTGCCTAGCAGCTCTGGATGATCATTAAAAGCCAAGCACGTGCATATTTGATTGTTAGCTATTTGTCAATGGTGCAAACTTATATTAATGCTGACAACAATTAATCTAGTATTTAAATTTTTAATCTACGAATAAAGAAACAAACGTCAATCTTTGAGAAATTAGCGCCAGGTTTTACATGTGTCAGTAAAAAACCGGCCAAGTGCGTGCCGGCCACGCAAGTAAAAGGTTCGGTAACCAGGATGAACGTTTATTGTTGAAATTCAAATAATAAGTTTAAAATTATATATCTCAAAAATTACTTAACATGCCTATTTTATTCAAACTAATTGACGACCGAATATGAAGACCGATTGCCCGAGTGGTTAGAGACCCTAACTGTGGAGCCAAAGGTCGAGGGCTCGATCCCCGCCCGGAACAAACATTTGTGTGCATTAACATGTTTATTTCATTCCGGGTTTGGGTGTAAAATTTTTATATACGTATATATTATTAAAAAATATATTTAAATATGTGTACTAGTTGTCTAGTAACCCATAACACAAGCATATTACTTGCCTACTTTGAGACTAGATGGCGCTGTGTGCGGGATGTCCCTTGTATTATTATTATTATTGAATATGTGTGCCTAATATTAAAAGGAAAAATATATTCACTATATTACTAAGCATAGAATATAAATTAAAAAAGTAAAAAAAATATAAGCCAATATATAACTACTAATAACATATTACACATTAAAAGTAAATTCTAAATTAAGGGGTAATTTAAAAATATACCTATAAATTATAAATACTATCTAAATAATGATAAATGAGAAAATTTTAAAGGGACGACTGGTTCATAATTATAATATAATCGGAACAAATATAATGACCACCAAAAAATACTTTAATACCCTAAACTCTTTTACCAAAAAAATATAATAAACACCAAAAAATAAAGTCTAAAATTACAATAGTTTTAGCTATTTTAGTCACGACTGCACTTCAAAATTATATTCAAAGACCAAATTTAGTAAATGATCACCTAATCTTAGCGAGCAAATTAATGCGCTATTTCTGCCAATATAAACCACCATGATTGCCATAAAATGTTGGTACATTACCAAATAAAGTATAATGATGCCAAATTAAGTTATGTCTCCAGCTTAAAAGTCCCTCCCGCGACACCGCCCCTCCCGCGATTTAGATTCGGGTATGGTTTCCGGTGTAGTATTCAAGACTTTCTTACTTTTTGTAATTTTTCACTCCTTATTGTGTTACACGTGTCATTTATCCATGGTCTATTTAGGAGTCTATTAATCAA
Source organism: Luffia ferchaultella (assembly GCA_949709985.1). Classification (NCBI taxonomy): domain Eukaryota; kingdom Metazoa; phylum Arthropoda; class Insecta; order Lepidoptera; family Psychidae; genus Luffia; species Luffia ferchaultella. The sequence continues at coordinate 8,573,889 of OX453248.1, forward strand.
TTTCCAATCATGTCAATTTAGGTTAATGGTCTATTTTTTGAAATCATTAGGTTAGGTTAGGTTGGTTTATGTCAATGCGAGGAGCGAAGCGGAGCGGAGCGACGAGCCATTCAGAAGCCTATTAATCAATTTCGAATTAGTTTTGTTTAAGTTAATGGTCTATAAATTTATTAGTTTGTTGATCAATTTCGAAAACAAAACTAATTCGAAATTGATGAATAAGCTTCTGAATGACATGAAAATATTTGCATGTTATTTTAAATTAAAATGTGGTTAATATTATGGTGGTCATAAACAATTTTTGGGTTAACAATGATTTGTTTGGAGTCATTTGCTTTAAAAGGATAGCAAGATGTAAAAACTTTGGTTATGATTTCACATTAAAATACGGTTATAATTTTGGTGATCATTTACTATTTTTGGGGTAACAATGATTTGTTTGGAGTCATTTGCTTGAATAGGATAGCAAGAGGTAAAAAATTTGGTTATAATTTCACATTTAAATGCGATTTTTAATTTTGGTGGTCATTTACTATTTTTGACGTAATATTTTACTATATCTGGTGATAAGTTAAACATAAGCCTAATATAATTATATCATATAATTATTTTTTATATACATTTGACAAATAACATTGGAAAATTACAATGCATCTAGTTTCATACACGTATTATTGACTGAACACCATATAATTCATTTTTATGGAAAATTTACCAAATTTTTACATAACCAAGTACATTTCATTTGTTGGGCGACTACTCGTATTACCTACTTGTCAACTTGTGCAGCCTAGTGAGCTGCGATAGTTTTCCTTTTAACTTAATTGTATGTAAATTACTGCCGTGAATACTTTTCCAGTATTGCAAAAATAACGCTTTAGCTTGTAGCGAGGGGAACACACGTGATTCTAACAAAAATGACATTTTTAAAGCTAACGGATTTCGCAAACGGATTCCCGAATCGAAAAAATGTTCATTAGTTACCCCAATGGTTTTGAAAGACCTATTCAATGAGGTGTCATAGAATACAGAATAAAATAGAAAAGCAAAAATACTTTCCCTGCTTATATGTGAGGGAGGTACCCAAAATTTTTTTTCAAGCTTTTCATTAGCAACCAAGAATCTCTAAATTTAACTATGAACAGACGGACGGACAGACGAACTTGGGGGAATTATAAGTGTAAGTAACTATATAGTATAATGAATAATCAAAGTAACTATAAGTGCCTTGTTACTACACAGAACCCTAAAAGGAGTCCTGACAGACGGACAATCTTAAAATTAAATATATGTCAAGAAATACTAGGTCGATGATCACAATTACAATCTAAACAAGGAACAATTCCATTGATACGGTTGGGACGAGTGGGACATTCGTAAGCTCTTACCGGCCACCGAACCGTTTCAGGGAATTGCTCGTTTTATATGTAAATTGAATGACCCACACCTAAACAACGGGACGGGCATCTTGCCATTAGACGAGTCAGCTGGACTTGGGAACAGAAAACAAATAAGAGAAAGTGTAAATATATACCTATGTAAGACTAAGTCAGTGGAAACATATTTCATGTATCTTAGATCTATAGTATAATCGTATTTCGAAACAAAAAACCAAGCTTACAGAGTCAGACTTTAGATAGACTTTACGCCTACATCTTTATTTTAAACAACCGTTTCGCTAAATTACACATGAAATGTATTTCCGGCACCTTCATTTTTTTTCCGATAGGAATTTGGCATGTGGATTCACAAATACTATTTCTAAACATTTTTTGACGCATATTATAGTCTGCAGTGTATAATTATTTGCTTACATTTTTATTGTCACTACGCTGTATCTTTATGAACATCCATATTATGTATATGAAACGTTACGTTTCTCCATTAAGCGCTAAAGTAAAAGCGCATCAAAAATTCCCGCTTTAGAAGCTCTTCAGCTAGCTAATGTAATGATCTGAAAAGGGTGATAGGTAAAAATCTAAGAATTCATAAAAAGTGATATATGACAATCTTGAATATATCAATCACAGCTATCGGGCGCTGATAGCGAAAATATAAAACGATATTTATATAATAGATAAGATGCGTCGCTCGCAAGCATCGTGGCGTCTGTCGTGGGAATCCTTCGTTGACAATTCTGCTGTTTGGTTTTGAATATTACTCGTATTGTCGAAAGTTCTAGAGCTTTTCAAGATTCTGTCATCATCTGTCTGTCTGCTTGTCACATTGGGATTCACTAATTTCACTAACATGTAGTGAAACACAAGAAATTATTTCATTATTCCAATTAAAAAGAAACATATAATTTAAAATAGTATACTAGCGCCACGTTCCTACGCTTGGAAACAATTGAATTGATTACATGGTTGCTCCTCCCTCCAAGTAATTTTATAGCCGATGAATTTATAGATATTACCTAAATTGTTCATGAAAATGTATATAATAAGTGTTCTAAATTTATTACGGTTACGTTAAAAAATAAGAGAAAAAAAAACCACTTTTAGTTAATATTTATAGAAATTTTCGTCATAAATATATAAATACTGACAGGCTAATGATATTAGAATGGATCTGCAGCGATATTTTAATATTTCAATCTTATTACTACGGCATATATGATATCATAACTCGGTACACATGTGTTTCGATACGTGTCCAAAAGATCGGTTTTAGACATGCCGTTGCTAGTTTCGTCAACGACACATCAGAACCTCCATATGTAGAGGATATTAAAGTGGTAACACATGCAAGATAGCTAGACATGGCCCATTTCAGCTGTAAGAGAAAATATGCTAGACCGCTAGCAACGGAACCGACGTTGAAAGGTTTTGGAATGCTATAAGTGGTACCAAGTCGGCACAACCTGTCACGCTTTAGTCCATATGCCAAACACACGAGAGCGTCGTGACAGTCTGGTAGGCTGCTATGTAGGTAGATAGCTGCTTGCTTGATAAATGTCCACCCATGAAACCTATAGAATGACTATAATTCCAGGTAATCCTTGAAATACCTCATAAAATGACCTTCGTGGCCCTAATGCGAATTTTTTTTCAAGATTTGCATACATCGTTATTATTTACTTTTGAATGGTTTATCATCCAGTTTCTATAACGTCATACTGTTTCTTTTACTTAATCGTATGACAAATATTTTTTTGTTAAGTAATGAGAAGTCAAATACGTATAAGATAAACGTTTATTTACATGATACAATTGACTTTATATTCTGTGTATCATGAAGATAGTTGATAATGATAATGAAACACTCGGCATAATGATATCTGATGGCAATCTCTGTTATTTGATTGTTATATCTGCCACGTAATTGCAATTTCTAAAAGGTATTTGTATTACTTTTTAGTCTCATGTACATATGTGAGTGGGTACCTACCTAAATATTAAAATTGTTATTTTAGAAATGTATACGCTCAATCATTCATACTGTAATAATTAATGTTGTTCTCATAACATGAAAAAATTCACTATTGTTTATTAACCAACTTTCAAAAAAGAATTATAAAATTTGATATACAATAAGGTGATGCGTCGATAATTAAAGAAAAACAGTCATAGTTTCTGAAAAATAACTTAGTTGCAAAAAAAATCTGAAATGAACCTTTTTTTTTGTAATCATAGTCTTACCGTACAGTTCCAATCAACCTTTATGGCGAATGTGAAAATAGGCACAAGTCGCGTAGCAGTAACCAGTTTTAGGTGAAACGGGACGCAGTGGAGCGAAGGGTATATGACTGTACCTGCGCAAGCACGCTTATAGCGTTGTATTCCGATCCGCCATAAAGTTTGAGGCGAACTGTACCATACGGAGATCAAACAATAAAGTTTCATGATCTTCGTAAAATCTCAGAAACCCCTGATTTTTTTTTTAATTTTAACAAAATAATATTATATAATTTTTTTAAAGATTACAATACCTATCTAGTTTCAAAAGTAATGAGAAGGTAATAGTTATTCTAATATTTTAAATTTTTCAATAATTAATTTTGAATATAAAAATGCCACAAAAAATTATAAAATAAGCCTCAATTGTAGTTGACCTGCCTTCCAATGTGCTCCAAAGGCAGCAATTTTGAACTAGTTTTGAGAATGATTTTCTATCTTCGTACCACAATACTGTAAGTCGGAGACATAATAAACACAAGTCACATAAAGTATAAAAAAGCCATATGCCATTACTGTTCATATCCTATTTATTACCCGTAAAATTCTTTCATTACCCCAATCGGTATGTCGTGACGTCGCGTGTAAAAACGGTCTTGCATTATCTGCGGTCCCTGTTTTTGTTCACCCGAGGGCCGACCACATGTCTCACTTTTGTAAAACTCTTATTATTTTTATCGCTACGCTTAATTTCTCGGTCACTTCAAAAGGATTTTAATTCGATGCAGTTAATTGGGTAAAATTTACACCATGTAATCCTTTGAGAGTTTTTCTGGTTATTTTTAACAGATAATCGTAATTTCAATTTTAATAAACATAATTATGAATTGTTAATATACATACAATGTATAACCAAGAATTCTGGATGACATGCCTAAAACCACTGTAACCGTTTTTACTTATTTTTTGGGGCCCCACTCGTTTTTTTTCCTATACAAAGCGGTGGTGATATTTCATGGCTAACGTGAAATGTATGTCATGTTTCAGTTTCTTCAGTAAGTTTAACCTTGTTTTTTTTTACACCGCACAAGTAAGCTCCTCATTCTAACCCTCTCTAAAACAAGCTAAGTCGTATTTCATTTGTGAATACAAACATTTCTTTTAGTGGATCAATTTAACCTCTCTGTATAATAAAATGTATCATTTTAGCATATATACATATTTATACTATATTTGAAGTTAAATTCAATTTAATCAATCAAACAAGTCATATTAACTTTAATAAACCATTGTGGTTATTTACCAATAGACGGGCAAGCTTACGTTATATTTGTATACACAGTTGTTGTTCTCATTATTAAAATCTTTCGCCATGCCTTTTCATTGTATGATACTTTAATTTGCAAAAAAAGTAAATTCGTTTTCTTAATTAATCAGTTCCATTGAAATTTACGGTTTCTAATATTAAATTCAATATAGAACAATAAAATCGAGCTTTTCATTTAAATTTAATTTATCAGCAAACAGAAAACTCGTTGTTATAATAAAGCTAGTTTTCATCCATCCATCCAAACCATCTCGCCACAGAGAGGTGTATAATTTAACTGACAAGTGACATGCAAGTGACATGACAGAAATTAAAATTCTCAGCTAACAAAACATTAAATAAATCCAACCAATCGTTTTTGAAATACAATAGGCGGGAAATATAAAAGTTATTACTCCGTGGTCCTGACAGAGGTTTAACTAATAACAATTCTAAACGGCTATTAGTTACAAGAAAAGCGTCTATCCGCCTTAAGCTGCGGTCACACCAGAGAAGCGATGGTGTGGTGGCGCGATAGCGGTATGACCGTACTAGTGCTGTGTTTTTAGGGTTCCGTAGCTAAATGCCAAAAAAGGAACCCTTACAGTTTCGCCATGTCCGTCCGTCCGTCTGTCTGTCTGTCTGTCTGTGGTTTTTCCCGAAAATTTTAAAGGTTGATATGAACCGCTACACAACGATGTAGTGAAATTAAGAACACAATTTTTTTTAGGATAGGTCGCCATACATGTAACTGAAGTACGAAAAAAAATTCATCGTATATTAACGCAAGAGGTACTAAACGATAGGTCTTAAAAAATTATATCAAGGTTTCAAACATTTTTTTTATTTAAGTGAACAGTTGTTGAGATATTCATTCCTAAAGCCCTAATTTTTGTTAGAGTCATGTGTCTCCCTCTCCCCTCTCTTGCAGCTAAACCGTTGTTTTTGGATATGTTGAAAAATTTATGGTAGGAGTATATTTAACGTTCTTAAAACTATCACAGCTAACTATACTGTATTATTTAACGAGTAATCGATTAACTTATAAAATGTACTTTTAAAAGTAAAAATTTTGTAAAAATTTTATAGAAAATGACAGATAGCGTTTAGCTATAACTATAACTAAAACTACATTGTATTATTAGATACTATAAATTTACGCTTTCCTTTGCAGAGCTTATTCTCTTCACAATCGATATTAAAAGTCAACCCTTTAATAGAATAAGTATTAAAAATTGTCTCAAGCTATCAGTGCATTCATGTTATTACTTTTCAGATCAGAGAGGATCGAGCGCCTTCTAAATAACGAACGAAATAAAAATGAAATATATTTATACTACAATTCTTAAATTACATAATAACAACGATTAATGGTTAAGTTCGATTAACGTTGCACTCGTTTTTTTTTATATTGTATGGTGGTACGGAACCCTTCGTTTGTGAGTCCGATTCGCACCGGTTTTTTTGTATTAAAAACTAATATAGATGTACGTCACTAGGTATATATAGATTGTCATCATAGTCAGGCAGGTTTAGGACAAAATTGATTCAAACAAAAACAAAAATAGGCTACGAAAGAGACTGTTAAGTGACGATTCGTCACTCTGCTCCGAAAAAATTGGTTCGTGTGCAACTGTGCCGCATTCATTTAATAACATATCAATAATTTATGAAAAAGCGTTGTATTTAGTGTTTATAGAGAAGTAACTTTAATGGAGTCAAATAAAGATAACTTACATTTAAAATTAAAAGACCTAGCAACCTGCTAAGTCGCTTAGATATAGCTTGAGTAGATGGTTAAGCGCTTCAAAAGAATTTTTTTTTAAAAGTGCTTTGGTTTGGCACACTAAATACATTATGCGTTTCAATGTTATTTCATGACATATTTCTTGTAACGTCAAAGTAGCAGCATTATGAATCCCTATTGATTTAACAAACTAAGGGTTTTCATAATTTTCACACTAACCCGCCCTATCACCGCTCTCTGTATCTCCTGTGGGTCTCCGGAAGGCGTGTAATGTAACAGACAGGCGAGGTGAGAGAAATTAGATTTCTCATTTGCTGCTCGAAGGACCGCGCCGCCGTTTATCATGTTTCTGTGACGTCACGCTGGCCAGCTTCCTGTCACATCAAGTCAAGTGTGAACAAGTTGATGTTTTGAACTGGACTGCTCTAGATATTTGTTGATCAAGTTCGGTTACACTAGAGGTTATATGGTACAGTTAAGGTGATTTAAAACTTAGAAATGTGATTAAGACACATTTCATACTAATTACATTTTTTGTTAACTACATATCACACAGTGTCGTGATAGTCCAGAGCGCAACGAACCTGTCTCAAATTTATAAGGCCAAAAGGGCCTTGGTTCGAATCCGGGCGTGTACCAATGAGTTTTTCTGACTTAAGTACTTTAACTATTACTGACTCCGTGCCTCAGAGAGCACGTTAAGCAGTCGGTCCCGGACGCTGTCAATAGATGGTGGTCGTTACAATCCCCAACCCGCAGTGGAGTGGCGTGGTGGATTTAAGCTCCAAACCCCCCTCCTCACCCTGGGGGAGGCCTAAGTCCCTGCAGGGGGTAAAATGGGCTGATGATGATGATATCACACATATAGTTAACAAGTAGTAAAAATTAAGAATTCATTATTACAACCTGTCACTTACAATATAATACTTTACGTCTTCTAATTATTTCAATTCCACGCTTAGTTTTCTGCAGACTCATTTATCTTTCATTTTCTTAAGACGCTTTCCATAGATATTAAAATAGCAAATAAGGATTCGCTCATACGCCAAGTCCTTAATCAAATCTCAGACGGCGATCATACGTCCCTCTTAGAAATTACCTGTCTCGATATGATGGATAGTGTTATTTTTGTCGTGTCATTCAATCTTTTTTTACGTTGTAAGCTCTTAGAAAAGTAAAATGTACCTGTGATATTGTACTCGCTATAAAAGAAACGCATATAAGACACGTTCTTTTTTTTATAACAACATAATTTCTGTAAAACACTTGTAAAACTGTACTAACATTTTAAATCTAGACGAAAGTCGCCGCAAGAGTATTCGTGTGTTGGGTTATATATTAAAATAGTATGGAAATTTAGTAATTTTAAACTGTTTTTGGATCTTCCCTAAACCAACATAAATATATAATAGAATATTCAAACTAGTTTCCTTAAATATGAATCCTTTTTAAATTTGAGCAAATTTTGACTTATATCTTATACCTTTCTGATCGGAAAATTATTAATGTGCTTGTCCTATTTAAAATAATAATGTCATATTAAAAAAAAATAGAAATAGGAAAAAATAGTATCATTTCAATGATGAGATAATAAGGAAAGTTTAAAATTACAGAAGATAAGGTGCTCTTGTTCAACAGAATAAAATATGAAATTTCCGGAGGCGTAGTACCTAACAGAGATATTAAAATAAAACGTGAAATATCAATGTGACGTCACTACCTACATAATATTATAGTGAGAACATCGTAGCTTTAATTAATAGTAATAACATATTCAGTTGAGTTTTTGACAATCGATTATTACTTGAAAATGTATAAAAAAGTTTTTAAATTATTATAATACTCCAGATAGTTTATATTTTCATAAAAAAAGTGTTTGGTTGTTGTATAGTAATTTTTTTTATCAATATTCATTGTTAAACAGTAAAGTCAACGTCCTGTCATAGAAGGACATATGACTTAAACCTACTATTAAAAATTTAAACATCGTAAAGCTACCAAAACGTCGTTTAACGTTTAACATGCTTAGTCAAGTAATGTACTTTTACGAGATTGTTCACGGCTATTATTTTTTTAACTGCTGGGAGCCTAACAGCTCAATTTAGCTCTTAGTCACCACTTACTTCTTTGAGATTTGGAAGATCATTTTAAATGTGCTAACAATTAAATACTTAGCTTTATTCGACGTACGCTTTAATACGCATTTAACGTACGCACCTTATAAAACCAAACTTTTGGTGAAGTTCTGTTTTTTTTTTGTGTGAAGTTCGGGTGTTTGACGGTCCCATGCCATTCAATAGTCAATAGTTTTTTCTTATAAAATAAAACATTAAATAAGAGACCTAAAAATTTTAATATTGCACAGTGCACACTCAAAACATTTTATAAATAAAATTTTTCCCATGTGGTATTAAAACTGGTAGAACTATTAAATGCACAATGATATTTGTACCATGAGGAGACGAATCTAAATGGAGCTCAGTTTGAGGGTGGCTGGCAAATGGACTCTCATGTTATGAGAGTGGCTGGTAAACTGAGCTCTGCTGTTTTTGCCATCAGGCAAATAAAAAGACTAACCGATGTGCTTACGGTGAGGCTGGTTTATTTTAGCTACTTTCATAGCAAAATGTCGTAAGGCATTCTGCTCTGGGGAAAGGCCGCTGACATTCAAACAATATTTGTTCCGCAGAAAAGGGCTATTCGAGCTATATATAAATTAAAATCTAGAGATAGTGTAAAGGCTCACTTTAGAAAAAGCAACATTTTGACAGTTCCTTGTCAGTACATTTACGAAAATATAATTTATGTACATAAAAATTGAAATGCTTTCTCTAGGGTGGGTGATAGCCACAACTTAAATACAATACATACGCATATGTTATCGATTCCCAGGTTCAGACTCTCAAAGGTTAATAATTCTTTCACGGGAAATTGTATTCGTTTTTATAATAAAATTCCTAAAGAAATGTTGAACTTATATTCAAATCAATTTACAAAGCAAGTTAAAGTCCAACTCGTGAAAAAAGCTTACTATTGTATTAGCGAGTATTTAAATTATAAGTACGCATTGACATCATTGTAATTGTTCTAAGCATATATAAAAAAAAACTAAACTAACTAAGAAAAACATGTATTTAAATAAAATAAACAGGGAGGAGTTTCTTGCCGGTTCTTCTCCTTCTAGTTTTGGAACCGGTACCTAATCACCTAATCAATTCATTTTGACGTTCAAAAAGTGTGTGTAAACATCTCATATTGAATAAAAACTTTTTGATTTCGATTTAAATTTTTGATTTTGGAATAATCATCCCGGCAGATTCATGAAGCGACGGGATCCAACCATAGATATGCATCACTACAATAGTTGGATTGTTACCATAGAGTAGGTATGGGCCAAATTTCATATAAAGAAAAACAAAGTAAGACAATGATAAAGACTGTTAAGACTAGAGTGTTATGTGACGATTCGGCACAAACTTTTGCGGACCATGTGCAAGTAAATGATTCGGCATCCATTTAATGCATCAATGGTTCCAACCTTGTCCATAACGTGCCTGCATACTTACTGTAAACCTCGCCTGATAGATTAACTTTATCGACACAACGGAATTTGCCCGAATATAATACCAAAATAATATTTATATCCCAACTTTTATTACATAAAGAATTATCAATATCTTTCAAACTTACATATTGACTGCATTGAATAAAATTAATTAATACTTACTAAACATGCAGCTTCAGATATGTTTATTAGACTTTTCCGATACTTGGAATCAAAGTTAAAGTAATTAGGACAAAGGTTATTATTTCAGCACTTAGTTTGTCTTCTGAGGCTCCGTATTTTGTCTTTCAGGTTGACGTGAACTTAATTAAGGTCGCGCTTCATCCATCATTGGATTATCGATTTCGCGTCAGACGCAATCTGTGCTATGGTGGACCGTAACTGTAGCTTTTATCATTTGACCTTTGACCCGGTCTGTGCTATTAATCACTTTTGTTTTTTCATCAAAATATCTAACCTATTTAATATTTAGCGGGAAATGAGAAAAAACACCATTTTCCTTACTCTGCAGCTGGTACAACAATACTAATACAATTACGGAGGCATTGTTTTTGAAAATTGTTTCGAAGAACTACAACAGGTAAGCAATGATATTAGGTAAGATATAAAATAGTATTTTTTATAAATAAAATATAGGCCAAAAATATTTGACATAGTATTTCTCATGTATACATAAAATGAAAAATTTTGACGTTGAAAAAATTTTGCAACGTTCGTTGTCTAAAAATTTTGTATTCATAGAAATAGGTGTCTTTATTCAAAAGCAAAAATATGAATTTTTTTCGAGACATAATAACAGAGATATAAAAAGAAAATGTAATACATTAGCTTGATGTTACTACTACATGCAGCGGACAACGCAACGGTCCAACAAGCAAATGCAATACGTAGAACATTGTCAGTTATTAATAATTATTGGTAGTGACGTCTTCAGCTATCAATGTTTAACAATCGATTGTTCCTTGAAAATCCATACACAAAGTAAAAAAATCATGACAATTATTGAAATGAAATATTAAAATTTTTGGCCATAAGTTTTTTTTATAACATATACATGACAACAACGTCTAGGCCCCAAACTAAGTATTAGCTTGTGTTTTGGGTACCAAGCGAAGATAACACATACATATAACAACCAAGACCCGGTACCAGTATCAATATTTATCATATAAATACTGACCCGACCTGGGATTCGAACCCGGGACCTCCAGCTTCGTAAGCAGGGTCGCTACCCATTAGACTAAGCGGTCGTCAAGATACTGTAAAGATTTTGACAATTATAAAAAACGACTGATATCATTTCGAATATATTGATGGAGTCTTCCAAAATAATAATTTAAGAGATGTATACAAGAAGCCAAAAATAGAAATTGAGAAATTTTGAGACTCATGTGAAATATATAAGGATTGACAAAAGAATGTATCAAGTAGGAAGTATTATGTTAATAATATTAAAGTAACGATGTGTATGGGCGCGGGCGGTTTATTGGCGTTTAAGTTATTTAGTTTTATTGACTTGAGCAGTTATCGTGTTAAAAAGGAATGGAAATAATATCACTCCATCCGGACATTACTTTCGTAAGACCATCAAATTATTAACGGAAAATCTGGTTTTGTTTTTCAAAATCAAAATGATCTGCGAATCCGGTTAGAGAAATTTATCATTTTTGATCGATGCAATGCATAATAATACGTAGATTTAAAAAATATCATAGGCATAAGTAGGAATATTATGCGTGTCAAAAACAACACCTCTTGATATAGTTATATTATATAGTTTGCATAATTTTAAGAATGATATGATTGGCGTATTATTTAGGATTTTCATAACAGGGCCTTAGAAGGAATTTTCGTTTCTACGGTGCGTACTACGTAGTTGCTTTTTTTTAATTCATCGCAAGAGTCTGCCACAACTTCGTTGTTCTTACAACTACCTGGTAAGGAGTAAAAGTGAAAAAGTTGAAATATATTTTAGGCACGTAAAGTACTAATAAAATCCTGCCAAGTGTGTGTCATCACGCATAGTGAAGAGTTACGTAGTCGGGATGAAAGTTCGTTGTTAAAATTTCCAATAATAAGTTTAAAAATAAATATCTTAAATCTATTTAAAATAACTTATCGAAACCAATTTTAGTTAAAGGGTTTAACATTTCAGAATTTTCCATCGCATAGTTGAAAAGTTAAAGGATTTGCTTTTTATGACTTTAAGGGCACATTGATAAAAATATATAAGTCGTCTAGTTGTAATTAGGTATGTAGATAAGCTTCACACTTCAGCCTCACAAATTAACGTACGCTGGAATGAATGTCCGATTTACCCCAAATTTGTTTTTTTTTTTATATACTTTCGCTAATCCATTACATAGCAATTCATAGATTACACCTACTATCCAAATCGAATCGAAGTGCCAATAGTGTCCAAATCAAATGATTGTGACTGTTGAATAGATAGACAGACGAACCTAAAAACGAAACAAATTTTTTGTTTGTTAACATTCGTTGATTACAAGTATTTTAGTGAGGATGAAATTCAACATTTTGTCATATAAAATTATAACAACAAATTACATACAAATAACATTTCTTTTTTTCGTTAGATTTATTTCATATAAAAAAGGTTACTCATTTAATTTTTTTTTAATAATATGTGTTTTCTAGTTTATTCTATTCCATGTTGCGGTCCAATCAACATTTCGCTGAATTAAATTAAGGTGCGAACACTAAAACCAATCAGTCCTAAACTTACAGCTCGAAGTAAACCTAAAGACCTTCGATATGAAGATTTTTAAGTTTGCGTAGGTACAGTTAAGTAAAAAGCTATTTAGCACAATGTTTTATTTAAAAATGACCATTTCAAACGCACTCTGGAACCAACCTGGACGATATTTTTATGTTGTAAATATTGTTAATTTGTAGAAATAAGTTCCTTCACTCATTGTTTTTGGTTATTCATTAATATTTTTGTAAACTTTACGCTAAATTTATAGTACACCAAACATATGGACTTTCTATCGTGATTGTCGGCGACGAGTATCTATTTTTTTTTTTTGGTGCAGAGGTATTTTGTAGCTAAAATTGACGAAAGAAGGAATTCCGTAGAGCTGTCAGTCAATCTTTAATTTTGAAAAAAAGAGGGGCGGAAAACATTATATGAAGATAATAATTTATAATTTGTGAGTGTTTTATTTTATTTTATTTGGGACACATACAGTGATACATAAAAAAAAAATAGAAAATAATTATATCTAAACATCATTTAAACGTTTCCACATATTGAAATTAAAGATACTTGTTTATTTAAGCATCTACTTAAATGTATGGAATAAATAACAGTAACGATACAGCTATCTTTGAATATGTAAATAATAGTTATCTACCTTTCATAATTATATTATGAACTAGGTATGCTTACTAAGCCTGTGCGATTTTATACCATAAAACAATGAGATAGATGACTTTAATTCAACGACAATAGTTTGAGCTTTTCGAAGCTTAGCGACTCAACTGTGAACTTTATAATCAGCCGTGCTTCAAAAATTGTCACAGATGAGGTGGTACGAAACACACCGAATTTCAACGTCTATCCCGTGGGCGGGTTTATGTTACTTTTACGACACCAATTGAAATAAGTCCGCGAGTCTTTGTCGGACTATTTGGTGTTTTATTTTATATTCACACTTGGTTTCGACCATAGATTATATAGAGTGACAACTGTTCATTAAAACTGCCCAAATCACGAGTTGGAGTATTGTTTCATGGCGTAATCTAAAATTTTGAAGTTTTGATACAGGTATTATAGTTTTAATGCACTACTAAAACTTTTGCAAATTTTTCATTTTAGTTGTAATATTTTATTGTATTTTTGTACAAATAGACACCACAGGTGCTTTTAATTTTGTAGGACAATGTAAAGGGTAGAAACAGTTGTCAGCCATACAAAATGAAAACGCTCAACATTACACAGCTTAGGGCGAGACCCTCATTCAAAGCTCTATAATCATCATAATGTGTTCACAAAATGGTTGCCATTGACCGTCTTCATTCATAAAGGGACGTCGGAACAACGACTGCAATCGATAATTGTCGTCATAATAGCTACGACAAGCGGGAAGCATTTGATAGTTTTATCACTTCGGTGACGCATAGAATTTTTACTGTGTTCGTTGTCGATGGTAAATAATTTATTTATATATTATAGACATAAGCGGTAATCAATCCATCTTTTATGAATGAGCTACTTATAACGATTTTTTACAATTTACACATCCTCTGGAGTTTTTGCTCGAACTAATAAAGTTATTTGTTGCCGATCCTCATGCTCTAAATGATAGAATACATCTTTGTATTATTGAAAACAATATTTCATAAAAATGTTCTAACAACTCCGCGGGTTCTCAATGTGCGGGAATAATCAATCAAAATGATGAGTAAATTTTTCTTTAATGTTTACAATTAATTTTAGATAAACAAAACCAATTTACCCAATAGAAAACAGGACTTCAATTTGGATTTTGATTTCAGTTTCATTCCAATTTAATTTTCTAAAATAGAACCAATAAAATTGTAGTATAAGCGTAGTGATTGTTATTCCAAATGCCAGCATTGGTCGCGTGAACATGAATCTTGTGTTTTTGCTCGTTAAATAACGATCTAATGATAAGTCAGCGGTCGAAATTCCACCGCACTCACTAAAAAAAAACAATTATCGTTCGGCAATAGTAAATTAATTGAAATTACAACAAACGACAGACTATTATATTACGTTCACAATAATTATGCTTTTGGCGCTGATAGAAAATGACATGAACAGTATCTTTAACAGGTTATATATACATTTTAGTAGACCACCGCTTAGCCTAGTGGGTAGCGACCCTGCCTACGAAGCTGGAGATCACGGGTACGAATCAGTATTTATATGAAGAATATTGATACTGGTACCGGGTCTTGGTTGTTTATGTATGTGGTGTCTTCGCAAAATATTTATATATGTATATATTATAAAGAATATTTAAGTATATACCTACATCAGTTGTCTAGTAACCTATAAAACAAGCATAATACTTGCTAACTTTGGGACTAGATGGCGCTGTGTGGGATGTCCCATGTATTGTTATTATTATATTAGTTTTCTGCACTGCTCCATATAAACTTTAACCATTTTTAACAATGCCAAATCCCACACTTCTCCGTGCATGCGCACAATATATTAAAAAAATCGTAAAAGTTTTGTTTTCACTTTTCAACGTGCATTTTATTTTATTTGACGTTGTACACTATTATTATTATATTATTTAGATTAGTGTTATTTTACTTCAACATTCATTTGATGGATTATTTTTTCTCTTTTGTTTTGTTCTTGACATTTCTTCTACCTTTCGTTTCATTTTTGTATAATACAATGATCTGTAAAAAATGCATACGGAATAATATGTAACAGATATTGTGAATTCTAAATAGTGAAAAACGTAGGAAGTAGTAAGAAAGTGTGACAAATAGAGATTTCTAAATAAAGGCTTCTACTGTACGTCAAAGATGAGAAAAGTCAGTCGACACACAGAGAAGAAAAAATTACTGAAGATAATATTAATAATAATAGGGATAGTAATAATACTACCTCTACTCCGTCTACGTACTACCTGGAACATTTGACACATGATATCTAGTCCCAAACAAGGCAGAGTCTGTGTTATGGATACTAAATAACTGATATACATACTTCAATATATATTTTTAAATGACACGTATATATAAATAGATATTTTACATCCAAAACGCAACAAATAAGATGTTATTACACAAAAATATTCGTCCCGGAAGGGACTCGAACCCGTGACATTTCAGCACATATATAGGGTCACTAGTTATTCGGATGATCGATCAATCAACGATGTTCACAAATTGGCAAAAGATTAGCTACTGTACTATAATTTGGCACCCAGATGTCAATACTAATAACTAATAGTTTTTTTTTTTTAAATTGTTTTAAGTTTTGGTGCAATCTTTTCAGTTTGATGTCACTTTGTCAACGTTAATTGCTACTGTCAAATATTTCGGCGTGCAATCTTTATTAAATGTCTCTATTCATTTTATACCGACAAAATCTGATTTTTTTATTTATGTTATGTGATAATAATTCGACACCCACACTGACAACAACAACAAATTAAAATGTATGACTGTTGCTGATGCAATGAAAAATCATAATAATTTCTCATGATGAGACATAGTCCCATCCCATGCAAATGACGAAGCGGATTTACAGGCGATCATTATTCATGTTTGCTCTCAAACAATGGCGCGCGGGCGATGGCGAGTGACTTAATTAGCAGCTCAGCCTCCTTTGCCGAATCACAGGAGACTGATCGCTGCAAATATTTTATGGTTGAATTGTTTGTAGGCGTCTTTATATTAATCTCGTGAATAAGGATTCGCTACTCAATCTTAGCAAATTATTAATCTTACCAATTATATTCTACAAGTTAGCACAACTCTTTTGTAGCCCTTAATCAAATGGTAGTTTATTCTAGATTATATCAAAACATGACTATCTGTTTTTTCTTATATTTTCCCAAGTGTATAAGCTATCGATTTACGTATTGCTGTAAGTTACCACTTTACTAGTCGTAATTTTTTTATTTTTTAAACGTACCGCGCCGCATTAGAAAGTGAGGATTAACTTTTTTCTCTCTCTTCTATTATGTAGAGTTAGAAAGCTCTTATAAAAATGTATCGACTTATTGTAGACTTTTTATTTCAGCGCCAGCAACATATGTATTACAAAAATAATCAAATAGATATTCAGAAAATGCAGGGGTAACCGAAACTTATTTGAAATCTCACGGGTGAGCCTAGCCCCTAATTTAGTGGGATAAAGTCTCCCTCTATTAGTAAAAGACAAAACTTAACCACAAAGTCCGGGACAAAACCGCATTCGGCGTCTGCCTCGAGAGAAAACAACGTATTTCGTGAGCAACTTTTGGAAGATAGTGTGTAGGTACCTATGCATGGAATTACAGAATTTATATTTTAGATATTCTCGTGTTTGCAAATTATTTGGATTTACGATATGTATGTTATATATGCTAAACTGCAACGTAATTATTCTGGATATGGAAAATCTCGTCGACTTTTTTGTAATCGATTTAAGACGATTTGTTCATCAATAGTTAAAATTTTTATTAGGATATTTTTAATCTTCGCTTTCGTCAGTTTATCGAAGTGTCAAACAGTAAGTAGTTAATATTACATTATGCTTGAATTTTAAGTAAAGCGTTCTTAATCTAGCTTCATCATTATTGTATGACATTAAAATATTGTATCTTTACTTAAACTATAGATGATAAGTCGCCTAAATAAGTCATCCCTAAGTCCAAAGTAAATGGAAGTTACAGAATTCAAATCAGTATTTTGGTTCTTCAATTGATTTTACTTTTTTTAATTGACACGATGATAACGCTTACTAAGGCACATTTTAACTGTTTTGAACTTAGACGTTTTTTTCAATGTCAAATATTCATGTACCGTTGAGGGTGACTCACAACGACTCAATTAAATTCGATAGTTCTTTTTTTATCGCGACGAACGAGTTTTACGATGGCATTGAACCGCCTCTGTAAGCTTTTGGTTTGAATTTTGTAAAGGCACATTCATTTACAACTGAAAAAAAAAGTTTTAACTACACATTTCATTTCATACTTTTATGACGCTTTGTTGCTAAATAAACGCGTGCTTAGTGACAGAAAGTTGAAATGCTCAGTAAAGTGAACAATACATATGGTTTATAAATCATGGTTTGGTCACGGGCCATAGTTATAACTTACTAGTATGACTTGTGGTAACACAATTTTTCTGTTTTCACGCACATTGAGAGATGCCGTCTACATTAAAACCACAATTATTAAAGATATCGTATGACTATTTTAATAAGTCAGAAAGTTTTGTAGAATATAATATTACATAACATTTACGTAATATGTGTTTTAACAATAGCCAAAATGAAAAGTGATTTGGACGAGAATAAGACAATACAAATGCCAATTCAAGAAAAAAATGTGGAAAAACGTTGTAAGTATATTGTATAGCGGTTACAAAATTGAATCCACAAAACTTTATGAAAGCATGAAAACTATTTGGTATTGTATTAGAAGTCATAAACGAATAAATCTGTGATCATAATCAACAAGCTGGACCTTTTAAATAAAATTTAACTAAATCCTGAAGGTTCGAGACGAGATTTCGAAAGCAACACTGGATTTATTTTGGTCTTATTTATAACAAGGACGAAATCTTGAAAGGTCGTTCCTCTTATTCATTATTTAGATAAATTTTAAATAGAACGTACTTTTGGTCAGCCCACGAGTTACACGAATTACGATTTGGTTTTTAATACTAGTAGTAACCGATGTTGACAACGAAACCTCTAAATCTAGATACAAAGGTTACTCGGTATGTTTTTAAATAAAGAAAAATTGTTTGACTTACTAGTTTACATCTTTTTGAAATACATCATGCTCCATGCAAAATGCCATTCATTTAAACCAACTTTGGAAACCCTTTTGTCAGTCTTGATTCGACAGGTCAGAAATTGCTATTTCGTAGGCAGCCATGGCTTGTTCGGCGTTTGAAAAGTGTCCTTTTAATTTGCTGTCACTTTTTTGAATAAAAAGAGATCACAGGGAGCTAAGTCGTGGCTGTACAATGGGTGGGTTAGGGTTTCAACACCATATCCTTCAATAAACGTCTTTGTTAAGGGATGTATGTGAAGAGGCGTTATCGTGATGCAGCATGAATTGCCGGAGTCCGGTCTTTGGTTTTTTCTCTCGCACTGCTTGAAAAGCCTTAGGTAATACTACTTTCCACTCCGAGTTATCTGATCTACAATTTTCCAATATTGACGTCGACAAATGTCCTCAAAAAAAAAAACTAGATATCATTTTTTGCCAACTTTGTGAGATCTTTGTAGTTTTGTCGGTAAGTGACCAGGGTACACGATTATTGCCATTTTTTTCCTGAAATCATGAGTGTCTAATGGTTTCTGAATCACGTCTTGATGCCCCGTTTTTCAAAACGTAAACCCATTTCACGGTACCAATCGACACGAACTTGTTTTTCACTTTCACAAAGCAAACGTGAGATACAATGACAACAAAGCTTCTTTGCTCCTAGATATTGATGTAGAATGGTTTGAACGCTCCCTAAACTAATGTCTGGGATCTTCTCGATGTGTGTATGTAATTCGTTGGTCTTCTTGCATCAACATTTCAGTAGTCCACACATTTTTTGCAGGTACTGCTATTTGTGGGCTCCGCCTCTTTGGTTATCTTTAAGGGTAATATTACCTAAAAATTGTTGCGGGAGATACAACCGAGTCTTCTAATGGTAATTGCAACCGTTGTTAACATAATTTTTAAAATAAAATTTAAAATCGTATTAGATTATAGCGCCCAAATTTTCGTGGTTAAACCCCATCGTTTTCAATAAGCAGTACGGGAAGCCTTACAGCAAAATGATTTTATATATTTTTCTTTTAAATTGAGCATAGTCTTATCGAGTAGGTAACATTTTTAAACTAATTTAGCTTTTAAAAACATAATACAGTTGCGTTCCAGTTTTACCATAAAAAACGAGTTTACTAGAAGCTCTTTTCTGCGTTTACCGTCTGACTACTCATACTCTAGCTAGTTGGTGCAAGATTGCGAGTTTCAGAATGCGAGGTCCCCGCGCACCGGTCTTCACGCCCACGAAATCCCCGCGCCCCGGTCTTCACCGCCGTGAAATTGCGTTTGACATTTTAGATACTTTGAAGTGACATTTCTAACTTTATTAAAACCAAACGCCGCTGTCAAATTTATTTACTCTATGAGTTTTATATTTTGAGCATATAAAAACTTATTGAAATCTACTTGTCTCGTAGGTCGATTAATGCGAACATAGTCATAAAATGTATATAAGTTCCAACCGTCATAACAGATCATCTGTATTATAGGTATACATAGAGATTCGTAAAAATCAACACGTAATAAATTAAAAATTATTCTAAAGCTTTCATAGCAACTACTAAGATCACTCTATTAACCAGACCGTTCAGTAAAAACGTATTTATATAATTTACGATAACAATATCTCTAGAGGAGATCTATACGAGAAAACCCATGTTCGTAAGTTTCAACATCAGACGTTTATTTAAGTGTAGTTTATTTTGTGCCAGCCGAAGTGGATGGCCTCGTGTCGCGCCGTTAAGAGGAAAGGCTTGTACAAAATAAATAAACGCCCCTCTTAAACGCTTGTCATTGTCAATCGCAGTGTCTAGATGTTGTATTTTGATTTTTTTTTGTGATTAAAGTGCTCACGAACAAATGTCATCATTTATTATATTTGAAACTACGTTCCTGTTAATTTTTTATCGTATTCCTATATGTTCAGAGCGTGAAATAATATGTGGAAGATGACTCGAAGTTGATTTATCTCGAGTAGAAATGTTAAAATTTTAAAGAGATGTTATTTTACGATGTTTCTAAGAAATGAGAAAGAAATTTAAGTAGTTGCAAGGCATAAAATAAACTTCTAATTGTTAGTATAAACGCTAGATCCTCTAACGCTGATCCTTTGTTGAATCTAATTATAAAATTAGAAAAAAAAAACTATATGTCCGTTAATGATTCTTAATCAAATTTTGGCTTAATTGTTTGTTCAAAATCTCAAACTTTACCGAAATATTTTCAATATTTTATCCACAAACAGGTGATACTTTCACCTGTTCTATCACAAACACGACACTTGTTCGGTTGTTTAACAGATACGTTTTGTAACCCGTGACAGCTACTTACATAGTTAGTAGGCGACGGAGGTTTGTTCATAGCTAAGCATTTAAATATTTAAATACTTAACAACAAACAAAACTTAGAATATTTAATTAAGATGTTCAAACAGTGACATTTCGTTTATAAATCTGTTATTTAAATATAAACAACTGTTAGTTTTGCCAGATGTACATGTGACATTGTTTTGAGAATAAACTATGACATTCATCTACATATTATTTCATAAATCGATGAAGGATTATCTTGTATATATATATATGTCGCAGCGCGCCTGTTTTAATATTGAATTATTATATAATGCATCGATTATGACTTACCGGGTAGCAACCTTGTGAGGTATTGTCATATTCGAGTGGAATCGGGCACAGGCGTATGTATGTACATCGCAAAAGGACGCTAAATATACGAAACCAAAGGCCAAGGCCAAAGCACGAGGAGGGAGAGATCTGTGCGTGGCGGGAGGTGGTCGTGTCACGGGATCGCTTACGCACCTTATTAATAATTTTAATCGTATTTATAATTTGAATATTGTTACTGTGTAATGATGGATACGACTAGAGTGGGGTTGTAAGCCTGTGAGAGTTAAGGATGGTAGTGTCTACAGTTTGCAGTAATGTTTATTGTGATAGTTAAATTTATAGGATTAGAGTAATTACTTCAGTAGGGGTCTAATCAGAGTGACCATCCTGACCGCTCTCCGACATATATATTAAAAAAAAACTATTCCAATCTAAAAAATCGTACATAAAACTCGACTATTCATTTAAAATAAGTGTTTCTGTTTTTCAATAGAACAAAGAAAAAGATTATTCATTTCCCTCCACCATAACGAATAAAAACTTGAAGTGATACCACAAAATCGTTTTACCTGTTGTCTTTTAATTTGGGAAACGAAAAATATTTCATGTTGTTTGTTATGTACAAATTATTGTAATTAATTAATCAATTGATTTTCATGTAAATATTATTAAAGTTAGTAAACATCACTTCATGTCTTTTTCTGGGGGTACTAAAACTTTTGACCTCTATTAGCATGTCACTAAAACTGTGCACTAAAAGCATTGTGTGCGTACGTAAGTTTCATCATGTGATATTAGTTCTAACTAGCCACGTCCATTTTAGCCATTATATACTAAGAGCTCTCCACGGATATGTCTGCGGTCGTAAGAAACGAAACAGCAACATATGCTGTAGCTAGAGTGTTCATACTCAGTTCGAACAGTGTATCTGACGGACACTGAAGTTTCGGGTGTGAAGGGGGTCGAGCGGGTTGGCGAACGGTCGTCGTCAGTTGTTTCACTACAAACGGGCAACCTATATACCAGTAAACCAGTAACCAGTAAATAGCTAGCCGGTGACTGGACGGAACAAACGTAATGTTACCTCTACGTAATTGATGCTGCTGTCAATTTCTTTGACAATATATCAGATGAACATTTTTTTTAAGTTTTTACGCTTCCACTGCTGGGTTACAGCCGTTCTTCTACATTGGGATACGGAATGTAGACATACCTATTTCTCCTATACCTAATTTTCACCATAGATATACTTAACTACGTATAGATTGGTTGTCACTAGGGCTATCGAGTTATGTAACGATTCGTCTGTGTGCGCCATGTGCAATTCTGGTGATGCTGTATTCATGTAATAAATGTTGTTCATAGTCACATTTTCAAAACATTTATCAACCGAATTAATAAATGTACCAAAGGTAAAGTTTCACATGTGCATCCCAAAAAAATTGAGAACGGTTTCGGTTTGATCCTAGAAAAGAGAATTCGATGCGTCCTAAATAAAAAAAATATGGCCAATTACGAGTCAGATTCACGTCGAGAGAAGGTTCCGTACAATACATGAATGCACTACATGTATTTTTTTAAATGTGCCCGAATTTTTTTATATAATTTTTCGTTTGTATAGTATAGGCTACCAAAGTAACCATTAGACAAGGTGAACTTATTAGTCTTTGGTGAAATTAAGCAACACATTTTGTAGGCATTTTTTCTTCACAAATATTTAAATTTAAATTACATGATTTTTTTTTCTTTTAGGCTTTCTTTTAAATGATGAGCTAAACAATTTGTTTCTTATTTTTTTTTAATATTTTAGACTTCGTAATTTTTTATTATTTATATAATTAAACTCAGTATTTAACAATCAAACATGTTTGTTTATATTGAGCATTTTATTTTATTGTAAGTAAATATTGTACAGTAAGCATATATTGATCTATACAGGAGCAAAATCAGTCATGTTTAAAATAATCTACTGTTCGAGGTATTTTTAGAATATTATTATGTGTTTAAAGTTTACTTTACCTCACCTTATTTAAATTCGTTTCGGCGTTTCAATATCGGCAAAATATTTATGGAATTTCGTTCCAAAAATACCACGAGTTGCCAAATCCGAACGCAGTTACAAAACTGTTTTACATTATTGCGTTAAAAATAATTGGATTTAAAAACCACGACTCAAAGAGAATTTTGAAAACAATTCGAGTCGTGTTGACCGCGAAGGGTGTTGCCATGGTTACCGGGAAACTCTGACGTTTAGGTGGACTACCAAATTACTGTGTTGCTTTATAGCCCCGAGCGTATGCAATACGCCAGAGGGTTCAAAAAGGTTCAAATTATGGTACCTTTATTCTCAATTTTACTTTACGTTATCCAGTTATTTATGGTCCACCGCTAGCTTGGAAACGGTGATTTTTTAACTCATGACACAATGGGCATACGCCGTAAGAGTCTTTATAAAGCCTCAAAATAGGGTTATTCAGGATTTTAGGGTTTTCTTGTAAACAGCTCCGATTTTTGCCGCTTTCCTGAAGCTTTTATCCGTATGCTCCTTCGACGTCTATATCTTGCCGTGTACTAACTATACTTAATAAAATATTTAGGGCAGATGCTTTTTAATGATCACCATAACGATGGTATACTGAAATTAAATAAAAGTGACGTCTCTGATTGCTGAAATACAAATAGGCACTTAACGTTTAAATAGTGCATAATTTCGTTAACTTCTATTTTAATATTTGTAAATTGAATAAAATTAATTGTAAATTTAAAACAAATGTTTTTTTGTACCTGCCATATTACTAAGCGAGAAAAAAATTTGCATATATAATTTACATATTATTTATTTATTTATTTATTAAAGCACAACCACATCATAAATATATAATGTATGTTGTATTAATATACAACATACATTACAAATAAACTGCATTGTTAACGATTCAGCTTTATTCATCGATAAGCTATACAATCAAAACATTCTTTAAGAATAAGATTAAGTATTTTTTATTTGACGAAGCTTGAAAATTTTACATTAACAAGTTTTTGTAAAAATGAAACTGCTGTATTGCAGAAAAGTAATGGTGTGTTGAAATGTCAAGTGTTCAATAATTTAACTTTTCTCCCATCAAACACGCCCCCCAAAGCACACCTGAACTTTTTTTACGAACAGCGTAGCGAACAAAATAAGAAGCTATTACACAAAGCGAAACTTTTTAGATCGGATGCAAGAACTTCGACTCTCTCTCTCTCTCGATAAGGAAAAGTTAATTCAGTTGGTTTAAATTGAAAATACAAAGCAGTTTCTATTTCAAATGTGTTTGTGTTGTTGGAAACTATGCAATAGAGTTTTGACGTGAATTCGATGAACATCTTCCTCGTCGCACCGACGACGGGCGTTCCAAAAAATATTGCGACATAAAAAACATGTACTTTTGAAAGCTTCATAGTCCTAAAGTTTAAAAGTTACAAAAACGATAGTTATATCGTTGTAAAGAACCATCAAACGACTATACTAACATATATGTTTGATTCTCCCTTCATACCATGCGATGACGTCATAGACGGCGAAAATGAAGACTAGCTGAACGAATTATAGCTATGATGTTTTACCCATTTTTGTATGCTTGTATAGTAGGCCTTTGCATGTAGTTATGACGTCACATTAAAGTTTTACGTTTTCTCTTAATACATCCTATAATGCTATATTTTAACTGCGAACGGAGCCTCAATGTTAAACTAATACACTCTGTCCACTGTTAACGCAATGCGCGACACGGCCAGGCAACCGGTTGAATATTGTTAATTTTTGTGTTTTTGCCAACTCCTGTACATTCAACTGATAATAACGATTCATTTTAATACATTTGTATCTTCCTCTGTCTATAGTCGCATTGTCTTTGCATTTGATTTTGAAATATATCCACATGCCATAATCAGTGCGAGGAACTGCTACGTCGAACATTTATTTTATTTATAATTACACGTTCATGATTGCATAAATATCGAGCCATCGCATCGTTTTAATTAAAAACCGTCGATACCATCCTGAAATCAATATACGAGTACAATACGCAACGTTGCTTGCTTTTTAACTATCTGCTTGTACAAAAACATACAATAGCTGAATAGCGGTGATGAGGCCGGCGAGAAACAATGCCCAGTCGAGTTGCACTATCACTCGCCTAATGGGTTTTGTCTGTGTACTGAAAGGGGGAGTAAATGATGAGTGAGCCAAAATAAAGTGTGTTTGCGTGTTACCTTTAAAAACCTGTTGTTTCGTATTACTATGACGGCTTCTTTTAGAGGGTAGGATCTGGAGGAAAATTTTATTTGTACCTATTCGGGGATAGATTATATAAGGGATTACTTGCGCACGTTCAGATAATTTATTGTTATGGGATTGAAAATAATCTGATCCCGAAAACATGTAATTCTATGCATAATAAATAAAATTATGTCTAAAAAAAATTCGGTTTTTACTTGTATACAAAAGATTTGTAGTGAATCCTATGTCATCAAATGAAATTCTTAATATTGTTTGGGTTTTCATTTCCTTTCAAAAATCGCAGAATCAAAACTACCATCATTAAAAAATACTTAATAGTATCTACCTATCTAAATAGACATTTCACTAAATGATTTTTTATAATAAAGAAAATTAATACAGAAGCTTAATATTAAAATATTTGATCCATAGAGTTTAGAATAAATTTAATGATACCCACATTTAGACTTTGGAATAAATTCCAAGATTTAATGGATTCAAAGTCATAGATTTATCTCAAAATATACTTATTAGCTAACAAGAATTGCTTAACAAATATCGTTACACGGTATATTTATGGTACACTTAAAAATTAAGTTTCCTAATCACTCCAACCATTTAAACCGTTGAAAAATTAACCACATAAACAATAAATCACCGCCCACCGTTCTCGTTATTCACTTTATCGTTAACTTAATACTGGCACAGTTATACTAGCTAAGAATATACGATAGAAAATAATAAATCAAATATATAATTAATTCTTTAAGCGACCGGGTCGTTTCCATTAGCGCTAAGATAAGAAAAATATAACCAACAAATTACATGAACGGTCTATTGTTTATAACCCATTTCGTTAATTAGGCGAACTGTAAATCACCCGTTCTAATTTATGGTTCGTGATTGCGGCTTTGTTTCTGTTTAGGTTTTTAGTGGCATGATAGAAGTTGAAATATTTGTATAATGCTTACATTAAAACAAGGCAAAAGATAAGAAAGACATGAAAATATCAATTGTGTAAGGGAGAACCATAGTGATTCAAGTGACATTTTTGCCGAAATTGACCTTTAAACATGAATGCTAAATCCCTCGTGCTGCACTGATCCAAGTGCCAAAATAACATTATTTCCTCTTAACATCTTACTGTACTACTTTAGCGTCAGCTCTTAATACTTGCGAGAATGCCTGTTGTCGTACTGTTTCAAGTGACAATTAGCACTGTGATAATGGAATTTCTATCACTGTAATTTTGTACCGTTACTCAGTTGTGTATTTTTGACGATTTTATTTTGGTGATTCACTATGGTATGTTTGGGAAAATTTAACAAGCGGTTCCACAGTTCCATTGACTTTTTTTCAGCGTTTTTTTGGCCCAGTGGTAGTAATAGATATTTGTTAAATAAATATTTAAAAAAATATATTCTCACAAGTTTCATTGATCACAGATGAATTGAAAATAATATAACGATAAAAAAATTGTCCCATGTCCCATTCAGTTTATGACCGATTCGATTAAGGGGCGGCTCAGTTACCATTAAAACCGTACCTACCTGATTTCATTAAAAGCTTGTGTTTCGTCCCGATGAGGGTGAAATCGCGACCCGCGAGGGAAACTATTTTATACCCGAGGTAAACATTCTGATTTTTACTACCCCTACGAGGAAAATAAATAGGTAATGATTAAAAATATGAATAATTAAAAAAAAATATAAGTTCAATTCAACTTTAGATTCATTAAAGGCTTACTAAGAAATGAGTATTGTCAATAACCCTTATTTTCCAAAGAACCTTTTATAGGCAGACTTGTCCAGAATCAATGTCCTAAGTACAGTTTAGGATTTGGCAGTTTCAAAAGTATAATAATTTAGGATTTCTTTTTAATTTTTTCCAATAATGCCTAATAATTATTGTATAGCAACATAAATAACACAACAAGGAGTATTCCGCAATGTCTGTTCGTGTGACTGGCATATTTAGACATGTGTATGGCTAAGTGAAAGCATATATATTACGTTTCAACTCTAGAAAATCATTATTTATATGTACAAAACAGCAAAACAAATAGTGAAATAATTCCGCTGATATACTCCGATACATTTCCCAGAGGGAACTTCTCGATATGGATGTGTGTAGAATCAGGATCTATTTGACTAAATCAGCGAACAAAGAAGGAGAGCCGCAAAGCCAGCTCCAAGCGAATGCAAACAATGAGACTATTTTGTTTTTTTTTTTGTCGGTCGTCCACATCGGGAAGTACAGTGAACCTTTTATAAAATTGTACTGTCTCGTACAAAGTTTAAATAGACAACGACAAAGGGTTGACTCCACGGTCTGTTGTCGCTGTGATTCCAAAGAACTATTGTCGCGTAAATAAACTCGCTGTGCGTGTGTAATCGCCTTCAATTTTTGCCATCGATATTTTTTATATATTTTGACGGTACACGGCAGATAAAAAAACGCATCGACAATCACGCCCGTGCAGTCGAACCTTATTGACTAGCATTTCGACGAAATATTTAATTATAAGATAATCCTATTAAATTTCTGACTTCGATAAAAGCCAATAAAGCTTAATATAGCTTTACTAACTTTTTTTTCCAAAGTCTCGAGTATCGCTGTTATAGAATATAACTGAAGACAGTGTGTGATTAGGACTATGTATTGGAAAGCAACTACATCTAAGAATGGTTTTACCAAAAGCTTTGTATTGAGTTCATGAGCGTGGTACAAATTTTTAAATTATTGATCCAAATTATGTTTCAACAATCATAGAGTCCAGATGTTTACCAAGGAAACTAAACCAGTGAAACTAAACTGTAAAATGAATTTGATCTTACGTTGCTGATTGTACTTTTAAGGACTAGTTTCCTTAGAAAGCTTTAACTTGAAATAACAAAATGAAATAAGAAAGTATTCCTTTATAGTAACACACACGAAACCAGATTGTGAATTAATGTATATTTTTTAAATACTAATAGGAAATTTCTAAAGTCAATTAACAATAATTTTCATGCAAGATTAAAAGTACAATCTACATACCTTGTAGTATCACTGAGTGACAACTGGGTGTCATAATTTCATTTTACTTACTAAGACATTTTTTTTTTATTAAGTGGGTTTTGTCTAAATACCCTTTTTTTCTACAGTATACTACTTATACAAATACAAACAGTCCTTACCACTACAGGCAGTGGCACAGTAATAACAGAGGCACCATGCAAATTATGTAGGTAACTACGATTTGAAATTGGGCTATGAACTACTTTATTTTCAAATATTTTTTTCCAAAGTTTCAAACCAAATGTTAAGAAAAGCACAAAATCTTTGACACGTTAATGAGGAAAAATAGTCTTTTTATAATTAATGTTAGTCTTCTGCAAAAAATAAATTTTAGTCTCCAAGTTTTTGTTTGTTTACTAAATAATCCACAGAGTTTTTAAATACTTCACATATTAGTACATTTACTGAGTTCAAAATAGTATGTTAACTAATTATTACCTAACTATTACGTACTTGCGTGTGGTCAAAATTTATGACTGATGTCTAGCATTTTTTAGGTTCCCTGGTACAAGTATTTTAAACGTTTCACACTACGGAATATACAAAAACGCAATTGAAAGACAAATGATGATTAATTAGGTCCTTTGGAAAGCTAGCTAGCATAAGTTAAAGCTTTATCTATAGAAGACTCCAGGTAAAAGTGTAATTTGTTGAAAGTCGAAACACATTCAAAGTCATGCAAGAAAAATACCACACGTAGTACGCGTCAAGTATACGCTTATATTTTATTTAAATTTTGGGTAGGCCATGAAAAAGTGCCACGTGTAATATTAAAATTTCACCTAAAAATGTATGAAAGGATAAGACTGCAGGATGTTTTCATTTTACACCACTGCACACTGAAATGCATAGTACCTATATTTTACGTTTCATAACAATTAGCCTAGATCAAAAAATTCATGAATTTAAAGTAACAAATCGTAAAAGAATCACAAAACTTACATAAATAACCCATAAAAAAAAATTTAGAACACAGAGCGACCACTAATGCAATATAGACCCCACGTCCGAAATATGACCTGTTATAGGTAGGTATAGTTTGATGGGGATGTGTTGGCATGTGGCAATATGGGAACACACTTCATGACAGTTTGTTGTTTGGTGTGAATCTGCTGTGAATATATCGTGTTTTTTGTCAATGAGGACTCAAAGAACAAAAAGTGATAAAGAGTGATCAATCCAAGTACATCCAAGTTTCATAGGATCCATTCAGAATGCATATAAATCTACATACCTACCTCACCTAGGTGACTATACACAACTTCGACACAGCGGTAATTTATTATCTATGATTCGGGTAAACGATTGCACCAAATCTCAATTTCCAATTTGCTTGCTTTTTCTAAATTCACGATTTTTCGTCATGCATTATGAGAAGCGGCGACCCAACGGTCTTTACAAACATGTTCTAGGACACCAAAATTTACAAAATTAGAAATAGTAGATTCTGGACAAAGGGAGCAAAATAGTTTATTTTTAGCCAGAGCGGAATATTAAATCCATAGACCACCGAAGGAATCTGTCATATTAAATTTAGTAAACAATCTCTTTATTTTCGTGCGTTTCATACATTTATTCCTATTCGAAACTGGAAAACAGGGAGCAAAAACAGACTTTAATTCATTTTAATAATGATTTTCTCAGGGTATGTGAAGTGAATAAATAATTTTCTATTGTTTGACACAGATGTGTGGTAAAAATATCGTTAAAAAAACCAGTAAAATAATAAGTATGAAGACATACAAACAGACGAATAAACCACGTATTTTTCATGAAAACCCACAGTTATATTCCGAATTTTCCAGAGCGTTAAGTGCAGCCAGAGAGCTTTTTTTCTCGCTATAGAGCTTGCATACGTTATGCCTTTCTGTTTTATTTATTCATGCACGTCTGACGCGGACTGATGTACCCAGGTTTAACACTGATGTGGTTAGATACGGAAAAATCTTTACAAAAGCATTAGTAAACTACTTTTTGTATATACTTATAAAATGGAACATTTGTGGCCACAAAAGACCGAAGTTAAAAGTATATGAATTTAATTAGTCACAAGGCAGTCATGTAACCGAAATTAAATTTCAAAATTAAGTTTTGTGGGTAAAGTATGATGACTGTTTATTTTTGTTTAAGACAGTGATTCCTGTGAAAAGGAATTATAGTGAATTCAGAACAGAATTTATAGATGTTTAAATGAAAATTTTCCAAAAACTGAAGATATGAAAAACTTGCATGTTAACAGTGCATGCACTGCTTTCGCGCAATATGAGTTTGTGTGCGTATACCTATGTTCCTACAAGAATATTTTTGTGGAGCTGCTCTAAGGTAAAAACTAACTATAAATAAAGTAAAAATGTGTGCGCCGTCATGGGACGCCTCGTAGATATGAAACAACTAAAGTTATTAATATTGTTACGAATAGACAGAGTAACGACCATCATCTAGCGTCAACCAGTAAAACCACTTTGTAGAAGGGTTTTACAACAAGGACAACACGAAACCCCTACTGAATACTAGATGGCGTTAGAGGAAAGAATGTTCTAGAATTATCCAATCTCGTCGATTACGTTCGTGCTAGTGGAGTGTTTTCTAGAATGCTCGAGAAGGCTCGTTACGACCTATATAAATAGCCGCAGGAAGACGAGCAGCCAGTTCAGTTTTTGGGCTACTTTCGAAGCGACTTCGAAGCGAAACTAGTGATACAAGTGAAATCTACGACTTGGCTACGATCTAGGAACATCGTTAGTGCTTAGTGTTTGGACTTAGTGCTTTGTGTTGGACCTAGTGTTAGTGAATAAAGTCTTCAAAAAGTCAGCAGGTCTTTTTCTCCAAATTCTTCGAACCCTAACACGTAACAATATATTCATCACGACGATTTTACTCCCATCCAAACGGGCCATTAGATAAAAAAATGTTAAGATGTGCTTAGAAATACTGAAGGAATGCCGAGTAATGCTGAGGAAAGCTGAGTTCCGAGCTATGTCGAGGAAACCCGAGCAGTGCTTATGAATGTCGAAGATTTCCGACGAAGAATGCGTAGGAAT
Organism: Luffia ferchaultella; assembly: GCA_949709985.1. Classification (NCBI taxonomy): domain Eukaryota; kingdom Metazoa; phylum Arthropoda; class Insecta; order Lepidoptera; family Psychidae; genus Luffia; species Luffia ferchaultella. Next base: position 8,605,605 of record OX453248.1, read on the forward strand.
ACCGAAGAATGGCTAGGAGTGCCAAAGAATTCCGAGGAATGCCAGAAATGCCAGGAATGCCGAGGTATGCTAAGAAGTACTAAGGAGTATTATTGAGAGACGAACGCTAAATCGGAAAGAGCCGACAAGGCGCGAAGCTGACCGAGTGGCACTTCATGTCGTGCTACGTGGCACGCCACAACGTACGATATGATTAGAACGATTTTACTCCCATTAAAACGCGCCATTAAATGTTTCACATCAAAAACTACACTTGATTACTGTAATAAAAAAAGGCATAACAAAATCAACAAAAGAATTATTCTTAATTCATTAGTTTACATAAAGATATCATCTTTCATATCATTCATCTTAATTACAAGTGTGTCGACGCGTCTGGATGTTCTGTCGTTATTTCAGACTGTGATCTCAGTCCCGCTTTGATCTTCCTCCTTTTTTTATTCTGAGCACAAAGTACGAAGCGAAAGCGACGACAAAATACGTGTGAGAGTGCAAGAAACACTTTTTTTTCGTTTTAATTGAAAACGCGTTTACATTCTGTTTCTGCCGTTGAAAATTCACTTAATGTGCAACGTTTTTAAAACGATCGCGTGCGTCAGTGATTGCACATCGAACATTATATTTATTAACTTTCAAAAATCTGCCAAACGAGAGTACACCTCGTATATTTGAGGTGTCGTAGCGTTGCCTTTAATTTTCTCCGTGATAGATACTTACCTACCTGTTTATTTTTCATGCAGAGATCAGTGGTCGGATTATGTATATTACACGAGTATAATATTCCGAATTTCTCAAGAACTATTGGACCTAAAATTATCGCTATAGTTTTCCTAAAAATATTATAACATAAACACTTTAGTAACGCTGTAAATTACATAATTTTAGTTTTAGTAGATTTCTATATAGAAAGTTAATTTCTCTTTCAATTGGTACTACGCCATTCTCTTGCTATTATGTCGCTTACAGAAAGACAAGCTTTGAACAATATGAACCCGGTACAAATATAATATCTGTAACTTAAAAAAAAGATGTCTATTGATAATTCTGCTTATTTGTATTCTTTAAGGATCCGTGTTAAGGACAAATAAAATCAAAGTGTCACGCGAACTTTTGCCTCATAAAATATAGGTACTTACCTAGTGTTATCTGAGCATAAAAAGAACGTGAAATTCTACTATAGGGAATCCAGGGTAACGATAAAATGGATTGAATCCAGTGACGGGAGCAGTCATTCCATTAGTGTGATAGAGTAAAGGGAGGCTCGGCCGATATCTGCCACTCAACGTCGGATGGACGGGTAGGTTTAGAATAGCTGGGTAAAAGGATTTTACCTCAATTTCAAAGTATAATATGGAGTGTTTTATGGGTATATACTTTGAGGTGTATAGTGAGAGTATACCCAACAGTAAAATAAAGTCTACCAATCATTAATCATTAAAAATAAATGAATCGTCAGTATTAAAGTGCCCGTGGATTATATAAGAGTAGTGATCCTGTGCAGTGTATTAATTTCGCTGTACATTGTTGGCTAGTGAAATAAACGTAAAAAAAATATGCCGTGCTTTTGAATAAACGCTAAAGGTTATAAAATTCGGTATCTTAATTTTTATCAAATTAATTCAAATCTTTTATTTAAATACATAGCAATGTAAAGGCTCTTATATTCGTCATTAGAGTAGAAAATTAATAGAATATACGACCATTCGGAAAATGACGCTGCTGAGAAAAAGCGCCACGAAACACAATATAATTTAAAATAAAATATCATTTTCTGACATATATCTATTCGCGAAGTCTAATAATTACCAATCGCAATCAGAATATTCAGAACAACCGGTAATGTGATCCACAGACTTTACGAGTCGGCTACTACAACGCTTCATTTGCAAAGCATAAATCGCGAACACAACATACGTAAGTAACGAGTAATACTATCGATAAATCGATTTTATCGTACTGATTAGTAGCGCAATAATCGAGTCGATAGCGTACCCTCCCATCTGATTGATATTTCCGGTTCGTTCACCCACACACTGGTTCATTTCCTGGCACAGCTTGTTTGTGATTCGTATAAAAAATAGGCGTCACATTCGTTTGTGTGTGTGAGCGTTTTGCTCGTAGATTCCTAATGTTATTAATATTTTAGAGTGTACACAGATGACACACGCTAATAATTATCGTGTTTCATATAGATTCATGGATATCATTATCTTGGAACTCGATCAATAGACTTTTTGGGAATCACACATTGTCGGTGACACATTGTGTCGCTATTAAATCTGGACAAAGTAGGCAGTGAATGATTCGGTGAATTCGATGTAAATAATAGAGTCGAAAGTCTATTGTGTCTAGCTTATTATTGTGTATCTGTTTTGAAATAACGTCCCATTCAAAAGAATTGAGTCTGAACGAATTATGATTTAACTGTCAAAATTGTTAAAATTCAATTGAGTGCTACAAGGCCCTAGTATATAGAATAATATTTAAGAAGAGGGCAAACGAATGTTGACATTAGTAGTTTTTATTTTCTATTGCACCTTAGAATAATTTTTAATTAATAATATTTTAAATCCTTCGGACCTAAAAAAAATGCTTAGTAAATCAACTATTCTACGGGTATGTGTAATATTTCTTTGAAAATCGATTTTATTTATTCACACTTTGACATTTTTTCAACGGTATATACCTACTTAAACCTACAAACTAAACAATATAAATATATGAATTTTTTATTAGACATTTCTTTTGTGTGATACGTATATAAATAAAACATCTAATGAAAAATTCATTTGACACGAAAACCACCGCCATAAACCGCATAAGGCAAAATACCTATGACAGCTCGTCCTACACCATACACGAATTAATATTCTGAACGCTTTAATCCAGCCTTTGTTAAGGTATTAGGTATAGCTTCATACGAAATCGCGTTACAATAGCGAACACGCGACGGAGCTGGGATTAATATAACACAGCATAACGGCTTGGCCTACTACACGCGATATCTGAAATTAGTATTGTACGCTGAAAGTTGAAAATACAGTGATTTATAATCCTCATGTCGCTATTAAATTAATCCAATTGTGTGATTAGGTTTATAACTTAGAAATGTCATCGAAGAATAAAATTAGAGTAATAATAATAATAATAACACACACAATCACAACAACGTCTAGGTCCCAAACTAAGCATTAGCTTGTATTTTGGGTACCAAGCGAAGACACCACATACATATAACAACCAAGACCCGGCACCAGTATCAATATTCATCGTATTAATACTGACCCGATATAGGATTCTAACCCGGGACCTTCAGCTTCGTAGGCAGGGTCGCTACCCACTAGGCTAAGCGGTCGTATTTACATACTCGTATTTACTATATTATACATACTGGTTTTGGTAACGAACGATATATTTATATTTGAACGCATATGAAGCTAGCCTATATTTTATTTTGTAAGATCAAGTAAATCTCGTCGTTGTACAGATTTTGCAATCAAAAGATAGCGAAAACATATGTTTGAGAACTGGATTGGTTCACAGCATGTAACCAGAGACTGAAATTTAAAATGATTGAAATTTATATATTTGAGAATTATCCCTAGTAAAAATAATAATAATACTTAGGACGTTCCAGACTTTAAAGGAAAAATCGCACTGAAAACGATTCAATTATTTGGGAGCTCAGGTGTCGCAGACACATACACAGACAGACAGACATATATGCAAGCATAAAACTCACACTTAAAACAGCCCTCGTATATGACGTTGAGGGTTAAAAAATGAAACTCCCTCGACGAAAGGAAATGGAGAAAAACGAAAAAAGAAGTAATAAAAGATTGAATGAAGCTGTATATCTGATTTGTACCAAAAAGTTATCTCTGAATGTGAGCAGTATGTATGAATATTAATCTATAAGAAAGCCGAAATAAAAGCACCTAAAATACAGAGTTCACTGTACCTAAAATCTGTTACAGTACACAAACAGCATTTTAGGTAAACACGAGTCAATAGCGACAGGCCTGTTTCCCTTTCTGTACAGTGAAAAGCGTGAGGTCATGCGGCGAGCCCGTGGGCGCGGCAAGCAGTAATTAGCAACTCATCGTTCTGTTTACATATCGCCGTGGCTATTAAGCAACACGACAACGGACGAATGTGTCTGTAACCTCGATTTCGGTGACTTTAGATGCCATATTAGAGGAAATTAGCAAAAACCGTCAAGCACGACTCAAATTCATGCTGGTAGGATACGATACAACGAGCTACAGGTCGCGTGAACTTGAAATCCAGTATCGAACGAAAGACTTTCCACTTTCGCACGATATTTGCCAATAGGATTGAGTCACGATTTGAATTTATTGTGCTAATGATTTTAAGTGTTATAGAAAACAATCACTTTCAAATTCATGCTAATAGGGTTCCGTACAACAAACTACAGGTTGCATGAACGTGAAATTCAGTTTCGAAACAAAAACTTTTCACTTTCACGCGCCTTTCGCCATTGAGTAGGGAGCAGCCGAGTGACAAGTTTTTGTTGTGATTTTATATTTTAAGTGAGAAATCAATCAATTTCGATCAGTTTTGTAGTCCAGCACTATAGAAGGGCGACGCGTCATTAGCATAGCTCATATCCCACCAATCAGTAGTGATAATTCTGGTACAGTCTGTTTATTGTTTCATGCGCTTACTAATTTTTTTAATGACTAGGCTTACAAAGTACTAATATATCGTGATATTTGTATTTCTAGTAATAGTGCCATCAAAGAAGAAAATTTTGTTTGTGATTTAATATCACGCTAAACTTTTTATACATATCAAATTTTTCCACCTCTAAATGTAGAAAATTACGGAATTAATCTCTGTTACCTGAATGTATATACAAAACATACTCCAAAAAGTTAAAAATAATATTTTTGCTTTAAAGAAAAGAGCGTTAATGGGTAGCATATAGTTCATGAAGTCGGTGCCGACTCAGATGTAAATGGGTACCAGGTAATAACAATTAATACAATGAGAATATTAATTTCCAACTATAACAAACTATTATAACAAATATAGGACGCAACATAAAATGAATGACTTGGCACCGCCCTAAGTCTAATCTTAACTTAAAATCACGAACATTAATCTAAAAGTAAAAAATTATTTAACGTTTTAGTTTTAGTTTGTGCGTTAATAGTTGCGTAATTTTTTTGTTAATGTGCATACAAACACTGAATTTTGGTAAAAAATTAAAAGGATTTCGAAAACTATTAAAGTAGGTGTTTGTATCAACTATATCATGATTTTGTCTATTTATGTACTGTTCCATTGGCCGGGGTAATGGCGGCCCGTTATGCTTTACTGCAGAGGCTTAAGCACCCCCCCCCCCCCCCCTTATATACTATTAATACCTTATAACATATCATACAGACTTCATTCCGTCCGCAGTATCCTAGGGTAAATGCCCATATTTCTATAGGATATTGACCGCTTATACTAAAGTCCAAACCAGTGACCCCAATGTCGCAACATTTTTCGATCATTTTTCACCGTCATTTATTTTTATTGAAAAATAATATTTCTGCTAACTCACTACACGTGACATCGTATGGCCCAAATAATTTGGACTCTCAGATGACACCAAACGTTTTCTGATTGGCCAAACTACAAAACGTATAAAATACCTTTACCTACCTACCTAGCAACAATATGAATTGTTACTAGTACAAATACCACCGCACTCAGGTACGCAAGTCCTTGTCCAGACTTGTGTTCTGTAATATTGTATGTAGTTTTTGTATAAAGTTTATTAAATTTATTTTATTAGTAAATTCATTTTTGTTTTACTACAACATCTACTGGCCGGCGAGGCGCGGCTGAGGACACGACAACCTTCCCTTCTTTTCACAAGTAATAAAGTCAGACAGATGTCAACTTTCCTAGGAAGTATAACCCCATTTTCCTTACCCCTATATTTCTGAACCACCTTTGGGTTTAAATTCGGAAGTGAAGATTATATATCGTTGCAACTCTTCATATGAACTTAATAATACAAAAACGTAGAAATTCTATAAATGAAATCAAACTAAAAGCTCTCGAAATCCCCGACCGGAAGTTCCGACCGTAGAAATCGTACAACTTAACCGTCATAAATTACGTGAAATTCCGTCAAAAGTGCCAATATGATATAGTGGGAGGTTTTATCGACCTACCCGCATCGGCCCGGAAGAGGGCAGATAAGGGGGTCTATAATAGCTGAGCCTTGTTATTACAAAGGGCGCGTGAAATTTGGAAGATACGTGCGCGCAATGAACAAGGGTTGACGCAATAATATTCAACATGTTAGCTGTTAGGCCGAAAAAGGCATAAACAAAACACCGTACCTGTGATGATTTCTGATGATAGTTTAGTGGTCATTGTAACAACTTAAACTAAGTTCTTAATAAAGAACTTCGAATAAATAATATAAGGTTGATAAGCTGCCTTACCGGAACTACACTAAAGTAAGTGTAGTACAAATGTGCCTGCATGAATGGCAACAAGGCTTGTTAGACGTCCTGTACAATATTAAATTTAATAAGGATTTTTTTTTCAAAAACAATATCGGTAACTTGATGCTCTATTTCCCCTTCTCATGACTTACTGTCGCTATACGTGTTGACCCCTCCCATACTTCGCCTCATACTGCCCCCGCATTTACGGTTTACAGCATCCTAATAGGTAGTTAAGTTTGATAACTCTCGTTCTAGTCTTATTATTATAATATTACTAAATTTAAGTCTTTATCAAGTTTTGTATTTCATTAGCCCGTTACCTCACCGAAAAAAAATACAATGGTTCACCATCAGTAGAGCAACTGATGATCGAAATCATCATAAATCCAAGGAAACCGGGGAAGAATAACTATGCATCATCATAATTACGTTACGGGAACCATAATATCCGCGGACCCATATTTTTTTCCTCTTCGTTTACTTTGTTTTTTATTATGGGGGTCATCCATTGTTGAATTGATCATGAACACTTCTCTCAGGGCTGCTTTCAAAGATTATATTCATCTATAATAAATTCTTAAGTTTTGTTTGTTTGACTATTTGTGTTCGGTTAGTTCGTTTCTTGTATTAATTCATATAGGCTTATTGGTTTTTATCAGACAAGATATATATTTTTTTCTTCAATATATAAGCATTGAACTAAATACCAGTTGAACAGAGGGCACGAACAAAATCTGTGCGCGCGGCACTGTCACCTTGTTTCTACCATATTGATTTTTCTACCAAGTATAATACGCTGTATTATACATGTCTCATACATGTTATGTTTGGTTCGTTTCTACTAGAATACACAAAATTGTAAGTATTGTAGTAAGTATCTTTAGTAGGTATCATACATGTCGTGACATTACTTGTAGTTAAAACAAGTATGGCGGCAACGGTAGAAAATAATGTAGGTACAAAAATTACTCTTGGATGGTTTTAGTTTAGTTTTGTTTAATTATCGACGATAAGTTATGCCACTGTCTTTTGTCTTCGCACCTGATTGATTTTTACACGTTTTTAACACCCATGACGGCATTTTTGAATTGTTGTTTAATCTCGTTTTTGGCATGCGGTCGCGATGAGCATAGGCAAGTGGCTGAATGAGCCGGTCGGCAATAACGCTTGGCGCAAACATTTGGTTCGTGGTGTCGGTTCTACTAATATATAGTTAAGTGTATATCATCATCATCATCATCAGCCCATTTTTACCCCACTGCAGGGGCTTGGGCCTCCCCCAAGGTGAGGAGGGGGGCTTGGAGCTTAAGTCCACCACGCTGCTCCACTGCGGGTTGGGAACTGTAACGACCGCCATCTATTGACAGCGTCCGGGACCGACTGCTTAACGTGCCCTCCGAAGCACGGTGTCAGTGATATTGTGTACTTAAGTCAGAAAAACTCATCGGTACACGCCCGGATTCGAAACATGGCCCTATGTGGCCTTATAAATTTAAGAAAGGTTCGTTGCGCTCTGGGCTATAAGTGTATATAAGTGACTTTTTTATTGAAATATACAATCAACGTGTCGAACGATGTAACGAATCAACGTATAAAGACCGTGAATAGCAGCACAATCATTTTTGGCTTTTCTATTTTGCACAGGTTCCGAATATGATTGTAAAATTTAAAACTAAAGTTTATACCAAAATAAAAACTAATTAATGTTGATTAAGGAACGATTACTTCTTATTTAAAAAATTGTTGTTTGTGTAATAAAGTATAGCATCTAACAGGGTTTCTTACAGGGTCATTGTAAAATCAGAATAGTAAATACTCGTATTTCCATAAACGCAGACTTTTTAGCAAGTTCTTTGCTATCCCTTTCCTTTCGTTCATTGTTCTAATTTTTATTACTATTTGCTATTCCGTTTTTTATTAAAAAAAAGTTTTGCTAGGTGCCAGGTTTATCTTAATTGTGGCAAATTATGTTAACAACCACCTAACAACTGTGAACATGCAAACGCGTAATTAATTTTTATACTCTTATGGTTGGTCATATTTCTTAGGTTGCATTAAGTACACATATAACGCGTTTTTCTATTTACATAAGAAGATAATGTTAAAAATCGTATTATATTAATAAGCAAATTTATACACTGTTGGAGGTAGTGGAGTCCATTTTAAAGGAAATAAAAACAAATACCTCAGAATTAACCAGATAAACCCAGAAGTGGCTAATTCGACTGACCGTTTGCTGTAGCGGTCGGAGAGGCCGAAAGCAGAAGGTAAGCGGTTCGAACCCTACCCGCGACAAATATTTGTCCTCTGTTTGGATGTAAAATTTCTTTTAATTTGGAACTAGATTACCGTGTGTGAAATGTCCCAGATATTCTTACTATTGTTATTATTTATAATATTATCCTTATTACTGTCGTCAAACTCTAGTACTATGACGAACTCGTAATTAATTGTTTTTGAGGCAGCATAAGTCAGTAGTCGACGAAAATGTTTAAAATCACTTTTTGTGACATAAGCATATTAATAATAGTGTTGAGAATTCACACCCTAAACCACATTGTTAGTACTAAAGCCACAGATTTTAAAATTGTTGCTGTAGTAATTTTTGTAACATAATCTCAAAAAATTGCGCTGTTAATAGTAGACTCAAATAAATATTTTTAATAGATATAGCTAATTTTGACAATGTGGATAATATACTAGCGTTGAAAAGGCAAGGCAGTGACCAAATTTCAATTTAATTTCTTTTCTTGGTAATAAAATGCTATTCGCTGATCCTGATTCGATTTGGCTTTATAACTCGCTATACATGAGTTCCCGTTGATTTAGATATGCCATCATTTGACAGGATAATTGTGTTAATTAAATAACTCGAGAGGCTTAAATAAATTAAAAAAAATTTCACCGTTCACAACAACTAGGTACGTCAAAGAGTTTATCCAGATTATTATCAATCCAGATGTAACAAATTAAACATATTTTTGTTTCTCTCTTCATTACGGTAGATATATAGGGATCTCACTGCGCGTCTTTTATATAGACCCCTAGAAATACTATGACATTTATTCAAGTATATACCTTGTGTTTGTCTGAATATAATCCAAACTTATTGAACATGTAGAGCTTACCGAATCAAACCAAAAGTTTCAGGTGAGCAGTGGCGCAAACTAAAAACCCGACTAGCTCTAGTTCCGGATGAGTACGAGGTCAAGTGTACCACGCTCCTAAACATTTATCAAGATTAGTTAAAAAGCTTAAGGTAATCGGTTTTCTATTAAATTTCTTTTGACATAATGTTTGTTTGGATTAAACTCACGTTAAAAATATTATAATTAATATAATAATTATTGTTATACTTATCAATAATAATAATAGGTTATTATATATTAATATTGTTTTTCAAATTTAAAGCTATTTAATATACCTACACTAACATATTAAAGACAAACTAACTCAATATCGATCTATTTAGTCACGGCGACATTGAAACGGGGGATACAGTATCCCCAGGGGTCAAACTTTACCAAACCCCAAATGCATCAATTAGTGGTAAAGTAAAAATGTGCAGCGGAACCACACGTTACGTAGTGGCCTCAGGGGACCGCGATCGATTCCCGAGCGGATTCTAATGGTTCCACTGTTCTGAGGGAGGATTTTACACTATAGACAGACAGTTGCTTGGAATTTATTTGGTAGATTGATAGAAATTTGTTTGATATAACTTATCTACAAAAAAATTTATCGAATCAGTATACGATCACTGAAGTTTGGGACTTTTTAGAAGGCGCAAGTTCGTTAAACATTTCGAAAATACAGCTTTATTTTCAATTCGTAGATTTCTTTGCAATACACAACCAGATAATTTAGCCGTGTGTGAGGTGAAAATAATGTACTGCCGATTATTTACGTTGCCCGACCAGCGTAGCGGCACATGTGCGACCAAATACAAATTAATGAAACTGACTAATGAAATTAATGAATTTGTCGTAGTTACACGTGAATTTTATAGGAGAGGATATTACCTACTGGATTTTGCTGTCGTTAAGCAAATGCAAAAAAGTTGGGTGAGTTTTTCTGAGCGTACCTATTCGGTGAATACATACCAGTATTGTAATATTGACGGAATTAAAATTATTTGAATTCGCCCTTTCGCCGTGACCCAGCCAATTTAACAAGTAAATTAGGGGAAGATTTCTTGCAGTAAAGTGAAATGAATCCGTGGAAGTAACGAGAACTTTGGGAATAGCATTAATTTATTTTTATCGGACGGCCGATCCCTTTTCTTTCTTTGTCCCGAAAGTTTTTCTCTCGACCCACTTAATAAGTTAAGTAATCAATTGACTTGCAAGTATTCATTATTTATCCAGATGTAACAAATTGAACATATTTTTGTTTCTTTCTTCTTAACGGTAGACACATAAGAATCTCACTCCGTGTCTTTTATATAGATCCCTAGAATTGCCATGAAATTTACAGTATATAATGCGTGTTTATCTGAATATAATCCAAACTTATAGAGCCTGTAGAGCTTATCGAATTAAATCAAAAGTTTCAGGTGAGCAGATGGCGCAAACTAACGGTTATGTTTATTAAGCTCTACACGCTATTAGTTTGGACTACGTTTTGCCGGACAACTTGTATAACTTTGCTCTATAATGAAAATGCAAGGTATATCAGTAGATAAATGTTATTTAAAATAATATTCTGAACGAGATTAGTCTGTTCGGATCCTTCGAAACACGAAACAATAAAAAATAATTTTGAAAAGGCAATACAAAAAACGTGCTCTAGTTCATGTTTATTAACCAGTATTCAAGCTAACTACTTGAATTGATTGAAACGAAATCTGACTGCGTATTTTAAATGCTGCCATGTCATGATACTAAGTGAAACAAGATCTAAAACCTAGTGAATCGTCGACGTAAAACTTGTAAACATGAAACCTAATTCTTGTGTCGATGGAGGGACTTCTGACAGAAAGCTTTTTAGTATGCCCTTGGGAAATGACGCCGGTAGAGTCTAAGTCTTGGAGAAGTCCGGTGTATAGATGTCGTAAAATACGCAACAAAGTGTCGCGCGATCCAATCATATAGTGTACTGGTACTTGTGTTTTTTTTATTAGAAATCGAGTAAACTGTAGTAGTTTCTGGATATATAGCTACAAATTAACTCCTAAAAACATTAATATTGTTACAATAGGAGGCTTTTCAGGTCGCTTTAATAAGTTGTCACATTTTTTTTTCGAATCTATTGTACTGGTTAAAAGTTGTGTGTGTTTGTTTTTATGTTATCATTCTTTTAAAAGTATTGGATCGACGTGGATACAGTTTTTTGCATTACATAGGTACCTATTACTTAAGAATATATTTTTAATTTTTTTTGTGGTTATAGGCCACAAGAATTTTTTTATGCGGTTCATTGTATTACATAGGTATCTTTTTAGTAAAGTTTTATATTTTATGGTTATCAGCTACCAGGAAGCACTGCAGTAGATATAATGTTTCTTTATAACGGCCAGGCTGATTTTGATGCAGTTTTTGGCATCACCTATATATCACCTAAGAACATTCTTGGATTTGTTGAAAATAGGTTTCTTCGGAACAGTTTTTTTATCACCCATAAATCTTTAAAAAGTAATAATAAAAAAGTAAGATTAAAAATTTATAAGCCACTTTTTTAATATTATTCATCTCTCGCGCGTCTGCCGTCACGTGACCGTCGTACAAACAGATACGGTGGTGTTGGTACGACATCGTACCAACGAGCTTGCCAGGTTAAGATGATTTGTTTGTTGTTGGTTTGTAAATGTTTTTATTTTATTTTTTTATAACCAATATCTTTTTCGTAATAAGGTTTTAGTGCTCATATTTTTAATTTAAACCTTTCCCTAAAAATTACCTGTAATATCAAAATTAAGTTTCTCCACACAGATCCTATTTAAACTTAATTTATATTCGTCACATTTCCAGATGAATAATTTCATTGTACGCCTATGACAAAATGCATCGCACGCAATCCCATAGTTAACTGAATTATGTCCTCGACAATGAAGCATTGCTAACCGTTCAATTGATATTTACGCGCCATATACAATGATAAAGGGGATTTACTGACTATTGATGATAAAATATACTAAATAGTACTTCTAAGTTATCACGAGAGAAAATGTAAAAAAGCAGCCTTCTGTTCCTATTACAAGATCAAAGAGGTTCCGACATTCGTTAAAAAATCGTGCAGCATCTGTAATGAAAAATTTAAAACTAGTTATAATTCAAAATAATTTTGAAAAAGGGGTATCGTTTTATTTTCACTCTTCAAAAGTACAAAGATATCATTAGTTTTTAAGGTGCAAATTATAGTTTTAAAATATGCGTATGTTAAAAGCTTGAAGCGTCCATTACACACTTTTCATTACAAATCGCCGAGCTTTTAAAATATATACTTCACACTTTAATAGCTTTATTTTAGAGCTTTGAACATAATATTTTTTACTTTTTAGTCCAACATTTTAGGGTTCCGTGCATTAGAAAAAAAGGGAACATTCATTCTGGTGTCTATACGTTTGCCCGTCTGTCACAGCCGTAATCTTGAATCTAATGAACAAAAAAGTAGAAATTTAGAAATTTGGTGTTACATCTTACAATTATGTGACCTCATTAGGGTCGTATAGCGAAAATAAATCCTTTATTTTGGAGGTTAATTATGAAGGGCAAAAACAACTTTTATCAGACCTCTTTTCCACACAAGGTGGCTTACATATGATCGGTTTTTCAAATAAAAGCTTGTATTATTTTTCCAACACCAGTGATCTATTGAAATCTCGAATGGTGCGGGTTACAGGTGCGGGTCATCGATTCTTCTGATTGTTTTCTTTTAGAATTAGGGGCGGGGTTTTTTGGTTTATTAATTATTTCATTAAAAAGTTAGATCTATTAGCAGTTCCATTAACATATTTGTATATTAACTTATTACTTTACGAAATTAAAAAAAAAAATCGTTTGCGTCACTATAATTTAAAAATTTCCATATTAATACCTGTATTAACCCATGATGGTAAAAATTTCCTAATTTTCAGTTTTTTATGAGAAGTACCAATGCAGATCAGGAACGCAGGTCAGGAAATGTATCTACTGAGATTAATAGGTATGATTCACAGTCCCAGTTTCTCTCAAATATCTAACAAATGATCTAAGTACGTACTATTCGATTCACTACCGAACATCTGGCGTTGACTTATCAAAGACAATGTAAAACTACTCGCTCGTTCCCTATGCATAGGTAGGGAATGAGCGAAATAGGGGCTAACGTGAAAATCACCAAAATTCTTCCCCTTGCCCTATATAAAACCCTAAATTTATAAAAAATGTGGTCCGAACTATTCGTTTAATTTAACTAACAAAGTAGCGCGTAATTAATTAGTTAGTGACATATTAAGTCAAAGTATAGTTGATAGTAAGTAGGATGATGAAATCAAATTAGAGAGTCACGGATTCTGAATCTATGAAACATGTGCAACTTGCCTGCCAGTATTCTCGAATATTCTCTGCTGATAACGGACACTAGCACTTATGCACAGGTCGCATACCCGTGAGTAGCTTTGTGTCTTTGTATAATAGACGACGTGTTACTGTTTTTTTTAATGCTCTGTGATTAGGTGGTGGATAGGGCTCAGCGGGAGAGCACCCCGTGGAGTAGCCAGCTCGCGTGCGTATGAATAACTTATCGGTACATTTTAATAAGCAAAGCCTGTAAGAATCGGGCTTAAATATAAAATTAAAATAACTTTGTTGTAGGTATTATAAATTGATACATAAAAATATATGAAATTCGATAGCGACACCAAGCGATCCGTTAAATTGTTTAAAATACTAAGGATTAAAACAGACGTTTATTTATTTTTTATAATATTTTAACGTGAAATATTTAAAGTGAATAAAAGCCAACATTACTGGTGTTACAGCGCATTTGTTAGAGAAAGCCGTTCTACGTATATCCACTGTGATATACACAAATAATATAGACTAAGTATTGTTAAAATAATAGCTGAAATCCAATTTCTGAACTCTAAAGTTTTTATTGCCCTTTGTTAGAGAGTACAACGCTGCGTTATTACTCGTACAAGGTGCGGACTCGCCGGGCGAATTTCAACTACGAAGGTAATTTACCATTATGAGACGGTATCATAGTCGCTCTGGGGAGCAATATTATAATAAAGTAAATTACATGATTTTAACGAAAAATATCTAGGAAACGGATTACGTTATAGTAATTAGATTATGCCGCATTTTATATTATACTCGTATTAATGTAGAATAAAAAGAATTACAAAGGTTTTTCCCTATGAGAAATATCAGCTTGAGACATGCAATCCACTGAATGATCGATGAAACATATATTGTACTGATATTTTTTATTTAGCCTATGTGGAAAAAGAACTGTCAATTTTTCCAGCAGGTTCTATTAGTAATAGGTAAGAAAAATCTTATTTTCGTGTATAGAAAAGAGTGTGAATATGGAAAATAAAAATACGCATAAACTCGAGACTTTGCATAAATAGCTATTAAACGCATATTTTATTATTTTCTGTAATTCAGCTTCTAAGGGATAGATAAGAGGTATGAAAATTTATTTGCATAAAATAAAAGTAACGCGTGTATGAACTTTAAACTTTGCACAAATAACCAAACTCAACACAATTCTTGTTGAATTGAACTGAATAAAATGAACACACACAACAAAATGACGGACGTACAGTTATAATTAAATCACTAGCAAGAAATCATGGCCGGAAGTTGCATGGTGTCTATATATATAAACAAGAGAATCGCAAACACGGTACGAATTCGTTTTAAAATCATAGCAAGCGGAGGCAGGGGTTCGTCGGGTAAATTGAACTAGGGAGGCAATCACGCGTTTATGGCGTGGCAACATCGAAAATATTTCCATATAATAATAGGAATCTAAAAATGAAACTGCCGTTTAGATACTTGACATTTTGAAGGAAATTAGAAAATAAATCCTTGATGGTGAAGTTTTTAATTCGGAAATTTTTCGATATAAAAGCTACAGTATTTTTAATTCAAAACCAATAAAACAATTTGAAAACTTTTGTTTTTTATACGGCGAAAATTGCCACAGTAAGAACTGGCTCAATACGTTACGGACCTTAGCTCGTATAACTTTGAAACTGTTACGCTTAAGTAGCTCTAAGCCAAGTAAAAACACTAGAGAACTTTAAGTTTTTTTTACTTTAAAGAAATGATAACGACCTGATTGCATAAAAAAAGAATTTTTAAACACTGCAAACAATAATATTCACTTAAAATATTCAAAAACATTGCCGCCCTCTGTCGTCACTCAGTTGAACTCTATTGGATCAAAAATTGGTATAGAACTGTGATCTTCATACAGAGGCTAGGAAAAGCGCGGATTTACGATGTGTGAACGAACAGGACTTAAGGTTGGAGTTATTTTTAATTACTTATTTTCTGTTTTCGCGTTGTATAAATCGACAAGCAAATAATATTTTATTTATTTTAACTTACAGTAAATTAGGTCGTAGACTTTGTGATATATAGATCTTTAAAATTGATATTTGAAATTACATCGGGTGTCTTCATGAATTGCCATATTTTCTCAAGCTACTGTATTAAGATCCTATAACTGTAAAAGCTATGGGACTGTTTCACATGATATTATGCTCACGTCTTTCAAGAAGTGAATATAACTCATAAATAAATACAAAATTACCTTTCTCATACTAAATTTTATAGATTTTCCTTGAAATCATCCGACCAAACTGGGTTATGAACGTCCAAAATTACGTTGTCCTATGAGAGCGCTGATAAAAAACGCAATCTTCCCTTGTGTATTCTTCGAGTTCAATTTCAATCTAATCCTGAAGGCAGTAATTCGGTGGGCGCTGAAAGTATGACGTAACGAGCTCGTTTATTTGATGGGCCGCGACGCTCCGAAATGGTTATTTCGTAAATTCCTCTGAAAATGTGGAGTGCTTATTCGATCCTGTCTCGTCTACGCTGCATTGTGTGTTCTTGAAGAGTTATTCTTTTTAAATATATATTTATGAAACATGATTTTCGATTAAAATACTCTTTTGAAGTTAATAGAAAGTCAGAGAATCGTTAGCAACAGTACGAAAATCATAGTAGGTATTTCATGCTTTCCATGGCTGTTATTTGGGACTTTGGGACTAGATGGCGCTGTGTGGGTTGTCCCATGTATTATTGTTATTATTTTCGTTATCTGCCTCATAAGACCTGAATATTATTCAACGTATGCCATGATTGCCATGACAGGTTTGATGTAAGCCCACATCCAATACTTGTAACCCAACAAACAAAATTAAGGACCTATCCATTCATTCGTGTAAAATTTTAATCAAATCCGGTCAATTCTCAACTTATGAAGGAGTACCCACCAAAAACATAAATGTGAAATGGGAGCCAAGTTCTAAGGGAGATAATTTTCGTCGTATAGATAGCTAAAGGAAAGCACGACGTTCTTTAGTTACTTTAAAACGAAATTTGTTGTGTTCTGTGTCACTTATCGTGTAACTTGGCAAGTTTCAGTCAAACACAAACTTAATAATCATTAAACCTTATGAAGTTGCACTTTTGAAGCACAAAACATATAAAATTTTGGTATAAAGCCACTGAAGAACGTAGTACATATTTCACATTTATGTTTTTGGTTTGGGTTTTAGTCATATTTTTTTTAAAGTAAATACATCTTCTATTTAATTAAGTAATAGACAATAAGCGTAATAGTTCTTAAATCATCTGGAAGTAGTTTAGACTTTTGATAAGTGAATGAGTCAGTAAGTGACAAAACATAATGTTTTTCGGACTTCAGAATCTAAAGATATCTGTTTCTCAATTAACAACCCAAAAAACAACAACAAATTTGTTGTAGTTATTCAAGATTTTTTTGTTGACACTGCAGTGTATTTAGAATGTTACGCGAATAAAATTACTACAGAAAATGTGAATTATAAAATATTTTGCGGTTTCTAGGCAACAAACTAATTATTTATTTTTCTTTTACAAAAAATCGATCCCTTACTATATATCTATGGAGTCCTTTTAAAACTATCTTATTCTACCACAATACGTAATAATACAACACATAAAAATACAGTTTACTTCGGAAACTATGCCATCGCAGAAGCAATTTCCCAGAATTCGCGCTCAGCGCTTACGAGGTGTCCATTTGACAAATAGTAGAGATTTCCCTTCATTACCACTAGGCCGCACCGTAAATATTACCTGAATATTGCTGCCCTCAGTAACAATAAGCTCTAGAGCGAATATGCGACCCGACGGGGAAAGTTGTGACCGCTGCCTGTCCAAGGGGAAATATCCTTGAGTAAATTTTGATTTTGGTCGGAAAATATTCTAGTTCTTTGGTGACATTAAGGCTGTGACACGTCTGTAATCTTTTAAATTATTAATACCGAACTTATAAGGTCAGGTATATGAACAATGCAATCATCAAAGTTATAATATACGGACTAACTAGCTTTCTGCCTGCGGCTTTTTCCGAGTTAAAGCCGGGATCGCTAAAGAGACCTTCCGCGTAAGCAGTGAAAAAGTAAAAAAAAATACGCACATATTTTCGCGGTGCAGACTATATTCGTCTTTAAGATAAAAACTATCTTCTTACTAACTTTTATTAAGATTGGTTCAATGGTTTAGCCGTGAAAGAGTAACAAACATACAAACACATTTCCATAGTAGTAACCTATGTCTGACTCAGGGTACAAGCCGTTTTTCTACCAAGTTATATCAACATCGGTTCATCTGTTTAGTCATGAAACAGTGACAAATAAACATACATATTTCCACGATAAAAAGTAACCTATATCTCTTCTCAGGTTTCATGGTATTTTTGTACCAAATTTCGATAAAATCAATTCAGCGGCTTAGCCGTAAAAACATAACAAACAGACATACTTTCACATTTATTCAAAATACTAAAAATTATAACCTTTTTTTTAGATTTAAGGCTGCAGTCCACAAGTATTTAAATGGAAATGAGTTTGGAAACTGTCTCAAATTTATGAGGCCATAGGACCATGGTTCGAATCCGGGCGTGTACCAATGAGTTTTTTTGACTTAAGTACATAACTATCACTGACTCCATGCCTCGGAGAGCACGTTAAGCAGTCGGTTCTGGGGCTGCCAATAGATGGCGGTCGTTACAATCCCCAACCCATAGTGGAGCAGCGTGGTGGATTTTAAGCTCCAAGCCCCCTCTTACCCTGGGGGAGGCCTAAGCCCCTGCAGTGGTGTAAAAATGAGCGGATGAAGTGAAGTGAAGAGTTTGGAATATTGCATCGCTATATGTTCTTAATATTTTTAAGCGTTCAATTCAATACCATAAAAGTGTACGAATTGTGTTCGAAGAAGACACATTTTCAAATCTTTACGTCAGTCAGGCCAAAAGATGTTATAAGTTTAAATAGACTTTGCCCACTGCCTCGTTTGCATGATGTAGCGAGAAAGTTAATAAAAACTTAGTATAGACAGTGGCGCCCTCTGGCACTGTAAATATTACTGGCATAACCTGTAGCTTATGTCACTCTCCGTCTCCAAAACTATACCCATGCAAGAAATCACGTTGATTCCATGTTTCTGAGTATACATATAACGTGGAGGCGACAATAAAATATTAAATTCAATTTCGAATGTGTAATAATGCTTCCTAGCCTGCATGTGAAAAATATCTCAAGAATATTCAATATAATATTCAATAGTTTAGTCACAAGACATAATTTTTCATTTTTTACATTTTCTACTTGCTATATCGACTAGTAAGCTAAATTATAAGTAAGCAATGATACAAAGCTCTGCTTACTTTGGGACTAGATGGCGCTGTGTTGGATGCCCCGGTATTATTATTTTTGTGGGCAGACTTTTCTAAGTGCAATGTCTGTTTGACGTGGATTCAGCCACTGGGTTTTTGATTTTTGATGTTACCGTAAGCAATCCTTTTTCGTCGCTCATTACAATTGGGTCGATAATTCCTGTATTGATTAATCTACACAAAGTAAGCTTCGATGCATGCACTTTTATGCATGTCATTCTATTCATGCGGTACCACCGAACTGTGAATGTAGCAGACTAGAAGACGTGAGCTTGCTTAAATCAACGACTCAAAGCCGACAAATTTTGTCAACTACGATTAGCCCGTCGAGATGATTCGCGGTAGTAGATTATTGTATTTTATACGTTACTAGTTGTGATAGATATTACACAAGGACGCGGGGGGCAAAGCTGATTGAGGTAACCAATGGCTTGAGCCATACCACCCGTCAGCCCTCCTCACCCGATCGCTCGAATATGATAACCTTGTTTCATGAACTAAACGGCCTGCATTACTTCTCTATTTTAACTAATTCAAAGCTCGGTGATGTGGTACTCATTTTTCCAGTGTTCTAAATGTTGTTTTTCATCGAAAATTTATTATTATTGTGGAAATGCTAACCGTAAAGTATGTTAATGCTAATTCTGCAGCAGATTAGTATAGGTCAGCTTCGACCGATGTTTGTACTACTTCATTCTTGATTTTAGGGGCTGGTCATTGGATCGGATTCATTTTGCAAATCAAAATTTTCAGTGTGAAAGCAACTGAACTAAAAATGGACAACACATTAGTTTGTCAAGTTTAATCCAAACACAGCATTACTGTTACGAGATGAGACAGAATTTGTAATAAACAATTAGCGTGTTTGAGTGTAGACATAGACAGGTCGTAACAATTGAAAAGCAATTAGCAAATTGTTTTAATAGTTTTGAAATAATAATATGCATGAATAAGAATGCAGCAGCGACTGTTGAATTTATTACAAAAATAAATCCTATCCCTAATGAAAAACTTCCACCATTCACATTTTATTTTCATTTATAATCGCCAGTAGCTAGAACGGCAATACAATTTTTAAACCCCCTTAAGTATATATCACTTGTATGGTATGACATAAGTCATGGTCTAATTTGGAACTATATCGCAATACGTGAGATGACCAAATATTACTTTATATTTTAGCAACGTCTCAAAAATCAAAGCAATTAATCTAATCGAGAGCTTAGTTTGGATGTATTTGACTACGGATATCTGATATATTTACATGTATAAATGTATGCCACAGTACTAAAATGTTTTAAAGTTCTCACATAAAGCTCGTGTAATAAATACAGCAATTAGTTACGTTACTTTTGGTGTAACATCTTATGATCTTAATAAAAATACCATTAAATCGTAATTCCAGCACCTCGTACAAAAGGGGCGGCCGCGGAAAATTTACGAGCCCAGATAAAAGAGCAGAACTTGCCCATCGATTCCCCATTTTCTTTCCTTAATAAGTATAGATTAGTAAAAGGGAAACCTTGTTACTAACGTGATAAATTCTAATGATTATAGTTATTGCTGTGAAAAAGAAACGACGGAAAATAATTAGAAAAACCAGATATAAGGGGTATAACTGTTATGGGTCACTGAACATTTTCATAATCCGAAATTAAATCATTAATGAAGAAGGATCAAATAGTATAGGATTTATAAATCATACTAATATTATAAATGTGAAAGTTTGTATGTTTGGTTATTTGAATTATTGTTACTCAATCACGCCAAAACGGCTGAACGGATTTAAATGAAATTTTACAGTAATATGGCCTACACATCAGAATAATATATAGGTTACTTTTTTCCAGGAAAAAAACACGGTTTCTTTAAGATATTCCTCATAAAACGGCTAAACAGATTTTGATGTAATTTAGTACGAAGGAGTTTTAAAGTATAGAATAAGTTTATCTACGTACTGTTCATCTCTCTTGTTATTTTATCGGAATATATCCTCAGCTCTAATAACGTAAATAACATAGGAACGTAGATAATAATTTGTCCTAGTCAAAATAGCGGTCCAAAACTATTCAAAGATTCCAAATGAATGACTGACATAGTTGATAACATATCTGTATGTGCAAATGTAACTATTTCATTCTGTAAGAAATCACGGTCTACTGAAAGCTATCAAAAATTTTGATTGTATTGTACTATAATAAATTTTTAATACTATAATACAATATAAAAATGTTAGGACTATAGTACTGTACAACAGTAGAGTACTATAAATTATAGTGCTGTACTATAAGTACTATACAATATTACTGCGATTCTCCATTACATTATTGGTCGGCTTACCACTCCAGAATCTGTTTTCCGAGTAAGTACTTCTTAGTAAACGAAGAAACCAAAAAAAAAACCTAAATATCCCTATATTCATGCTATTATCTGAATTTGATTTTTTTTGCCCTCAGGTTATCATAAAATGGTTGCCGAAATGCGGAAAAAATCTTCTTGTATTAGCATGAGGGTGATTACATAATACATTAGGTTCGGCATTCGACAATTCAGCAATTTGTAGCATCTTGCGTTTCGTTCGTGTAATCGATCGATCGATTTAATGAGTATCGTTTGGTACTATAGATCAGCATGGTTTAGCTTTCATGTTAGATGAATTTCTTGACAATTGTGAACATTCAATTTTAGGCTGTCGGTTACATAGATCGATTCTACAAAAAGATTTTGAGTGGATAAAGTCAATCACCTGGGTAATGTAGTGACATTTTCATCCACACTCGTACGATTTGAGACGCCCAGCCATGCCGCGCCGATTGTGCCGAATAGAACCTGTGTGTAGTCACCCTCATATAAGCGCGAGAAGATGTTTCTAACAGTCTAATTTACATAAGATTATAAAAAAAAACAACTCAGTTTATTCATATGTAGGACGAATTAACCAACTTGAAAACATTAATTAAATTTCTATTATGTTTATATATGATAGTCACAATAAACCCATTGTACCGTTCGGGGTTCTTTTCTGCCTATATATTTTGAAACGTGGATGCAAACTGAAAATTGTCAACGGTTTTAATTTTGAAAATAAAGTCGACGTAGTATTTAACTTGGTTTGAAATACTTCCAAATAAGTAGTATAAGTTGTGTACTTATTTTGTAGTATTTCAAACTAAGTGAAACACTATAAAATAAGTACTATAGAAAGCTGTGCAAAGAATGTTGATATGTATAATCAATAAAATTAAAATAGTTGTAGTATCTAACTTGGTTCACTGCGGATTCATTTTCCGTTGAGAGCTAACGTGAGTCTTTTAATATATTTTGATAATATTCTAGATTCGAATTTTAGGATTTTGTATTTACGCCGGTTTTACCAAGGCTACACACCCTATAGTCTACTCGGTAGTCAAAACCTATATGAATTTTAATACCTACCAATATTTTATCAGGAGTCATCAACTATTATTTCGCGACAATATGTTTTTAGTAACCACAAATCTCGCTAGCATATAAATAAACAAATACATTACAAATAAATAATATTACCTCATTATTTAGGTTATCACATATACGATATATAGAAGAACCACATTTTGTCTAATAACTTACTACAGAAATAACGTCACGTATCTATTTGATGTAATGTATCACATACGTGTTCTTTTGTGGCATTATAGTCGCTAGTGTACCGCACGTCTGCCCGTTGCGGCTCTGACTGTAATTTACGACCGAAGATAACGACTAACTGTTCTTATCCAGTTTTCTTTTTATGAGGAAAAAGGTACCCGATCAAAATCAAAGGCTTTCAGATAAAATGGAACGTCGTCGATAAGTTTGTGTAGAGCCATTGTCTTTTATTTAGCTGTGGATGGTAGATATAACAAAGGCTAGGGAAAATGTTTATTATCCTTATTATAAACTAAAAATGAAACATGAAGAAGTTTGTCACTCCAGGACGTTACAAGTTAGAGAATGGATTGAAAATAAGATTTTTACAACAGGTAAATTATAGGTTCATAATATATTACATTATGCAACATGATTGGAGCTTCCTGAATTCTTGCCGAAATTTCAAAGGACAAAAATCATGATAACCGGGCTCACTCTTGTGCAGCTTTACGGGGAACAAGGACAGAATTGTTTTGTCCACAGGTACATTAATTGAAATGATGGACATGATAGAAATATTATAAAACGTCATATTTCGTAAACTTTCAAACTGAAACACCTCAAATAAAAAGTATAAAATATTAGATATTCTGTTTACGACGTATAGATATAGACAATTCGCAGTTAATGCGATACTGCTCTAATTGACCTGCGAATGGCAATCGCTGCATTATTTCATATCAAAATGTCAAAACTTGTTTTTTAATAATCTAACGTTTTCGTAGGACGCCCGGAAGTTCACAGTTTTGAAACGCTGCTGTGAAATTTATTTACTTTATGCAATTTTGTAATATTTTTTTTTCAACAAATAATCTTCTCTAGTAATATTCCATATCAATTCTACTAATAATACAGGCCAAAATATTTTTTAAATGCAGGTATAATCACTTTAACGCTATATAACAATAAAGAAGACGTCAGTCATAAACTTCTCAAAAGTTTTATTTTTTTATTACTGTTATATTTTGATTTGTCATGCTATTATAAACAAAGTTATTAACAATCACCAATCATTAATAAAATTAATAATAACAGCATAATAACATAACACATGCGTGTATAATTGTACTCATTGAACTGGTCTCAAATAATATTTTCCTGTACCGAAAGCACCGACACAAAACCACAATCATTTGTGGTAATACAACCGCAACATATAAAACTGCACAACATTTACAAGCAAAGTATACCCAATATCTTGAATGGCACGATGATTCGATTCTTAAAGCAGAATGAATGAATTCCTTATCAGCAATCGTCAACAAGTGTAAGAAGATGTGTTAGAGTTCACGTACGCGTCGTTTGCCATGAGATCTGTGTTGTTCATTTTTGGATTGTGGAGATTAGTCATCGCTTCACCCAGTGCGAACGATAGAGCGTAAAGCAACCGTAACTTGTAAGCAATAATTTACAAGTAATTTCAATTCTTTGTTATACTTACTACTACTTACTAAATTGATATTATAAACATGCTTTTTTATGTGGGTCTGATGATAAAATATTGATTAAAAGGTACAGAAAAAAACTATATCTACATTAATTCTTCTTCAAAATTGCGACTATTTAAGCTTAATATTGTACGGGGGGGGGGGGGGGGAATAAGCGCAACGTTAACTAGCACAATAAAATAGATCGATGTAATTGTTGACCTAACTTATGAAGTAGTCAGATGAAAGAGACAATATTGCCCTTAGATATTTAGTAGCATTTAATAGTTGTTTGTTAATTAAAATTGTGATTTTCAAACAGTAACTTTTACGATATTTTATTTTTATGTTCAATACGTCGTTGTGGATATATATATATATATAAATATACTCTATTTTTGACGTTTCCGTTACCTATTATTATTTATAATCAATATCGAAGACGCTATCGTATACGCTATGTACATACGATAATAAAAACATTCATTGCTTTGTACGGAAGGAAAATATAAGAAAGCCAATCACTCTCTTTTCCGCGCTACGTTGAAATACATCGGCCATTTCCTCAAACGATTCAGCCCCGTCCGCACAAACATTTGTACGAAAGAACCATCGGTTTTTGTCTTGTTTCTTTTCTCTTCCTGACGAATGCTGTGTTCTACCATGTTCCACTTTCTTGACCGAGATTTCAGTGGTCACATAAGTAAACTAATTCATGTAGGTGTTGATGTTTATTACAAAAGTAGAAGCAGTTACGTTACAGAGCTTGCGGCATCCTGCATGTGGTTTTTATTGGCAATATAGGTACGCCCACTCACGTATTAACTCGTTATATTCCTTTGCTACTTGCTGTACATACTGCTATAGTATAAAAATAACGTCCGTACAAATACAATTTCATGTAAAATCAAACACCCAAAATAAGTTTTATTTTGAAAAAAAAAACAATCAAAATTTGTTCTTATACCCATTTTTTTGATGACTCGATAGGCTACTATGAACATACCTGTCGATATAGTGGTCGTCTGTCGATTGTACACAAAGGCGACTGACTGTTCAAACCAGAACTGTGTCAAAACCGACTTTCTATAAGCATCTCATATTTATTTTTTTTATTTAAAGTAAGTCTAATTTCTATGTTTTGTTTTGACGCCTGCTCATGAATTCAAGTGAAATCTAAATTTAACCTTTTGAGAAAAATTCTGGCAGCAATTTTATACGATCAATTATGTGTCCTTAAAAGTAATTTGTTCTTATAATATGCACCAAGTGTAATGATTTATTATTAAAAACAACTACTTTAGATAATGGCATAGCGTTAAAAATTTATCATTGCTACTGTTAAGTCCGATTTGATGTCATTCCATCCTGAGGCGAAGCGCCCACGTGCAGTGATGAATATCTTACGTAGGTAGTAACTATTTTCTATAATATTGCCGATAAATTATACACTGTGTTTCTTTGTAGATATACTTGTTACAGTGAATGTCCGGTTTTCTGTCTAACTTAAGTACACCAGTGCATATTGGTATCCATCAAGATTAAACGTAAAAATTTGTTTCGTTTTTGTTTTTGTTCGTTTCGGTCAAGAGGAGCGGATTCACGACACGAGCTATCCAGAAAAGCTTTTGATAAGTTTTTAATTTGGCCAAGATAGGTTAATGGTCCATCATTTCTTAGTTTGAGTTGGGATCATTTATGTCAGTGTGAAGAGCAAGTGAAGTAGAGCGATGACCTACACAGAAACTAATCAATTTGTTTTTATTCCTAACTAATATTATAAATGCTAAAATGTATATGTCTGTTTGTTACCTTTTCACGGCTAAATCGCTGAACCAATTTTGATGAATTTTGATACAGAGATAGATTATACCTTAAAAAAGGACATAGGCTGCATATTGTTGCAAAAATAAAACTTGAAAGGAGTGAAATAGGCGATGAAAGTTTGTATAGGAAATAAATCATTTCTTATGTGAGGGATGTGAAAATTTGCACTTATGCGTTTGGTAATAATTCAGAGTGTATATGCATTTTTAAAAATTATTCCTCAAGGCAGTATTTTAGTAATAGGGGATGATTTCAATAATTTTTTAATCTTTATATCTGTAATTTTTTAACTTTTTATATATTAACCGCTAGCAGATTTTCCATATGTATCGGAGCTTGCGCCATCCTGATTTTGTTTAATATTATAAATGCGAAAGTGTCCCTACCTGCATGTTTGCTTCACTTTCTGAGCCAAACCGCACAACCGTTTTTGACTTATGTTATAAACATAGCTAGAACTTTGAAAAAAGACATAGGCGAGTTTATAACGCGGAAATGTGCGAGCGAAAAGCTAGTTAATGAATAAATTAAACGAAAGCCTTTCGGAAGTCTTTCGGAATAATAATAATATTACCCATAAATTTCACGTGACTTATGAATTGCGAATATTACAAATATTCTGAACTATTTCGGGCTTACACTAACAAAGTTGATGATTGTCAATATACATCGGTGCATCTTGATATTCTCCAACATCGGACATTCACGGTAACATACTGATACAAATTGATTTTATCGTAGTTAATATGCTTTATTACCCTCACGCTAAAACATATAGATTTATTGAGTTTGTTGGACGTATTCCGGTTAAAATTAGCATTTAGTCTGTCTGACTGTCACAGTTTTTTATCTAAGAGACTGGCACATAATATACTGAATTTTTGAATAGTTTCATTTAGTTGACTGTATAAAATATAAACTACAAAGATTTAATTCGTTGCCGAGATGATGGGTACCTGGTCCAAGGATGCTAAATTATTTATTCACGATTTGGGTGTCGAGCTGCGTCTATTGACAGGTGATCCTTTGAGCAAGGAATACCTTGTTCAGAGGATCAGTGTCGCAATACAGCGTGGCAACGCGATAAGTATCCTTGGCACCCTGAACCCATCGTCTCTTTAAAATTTTCGCGTTAATCATTATTTAGATATTATTTTTCGTTTTTTTTTAATTAGATTTCAATTTAGAATTTACTTGTAATGTGTAATACGTTGTATAGTTGACATTTTAGAGGTGATTTTTAGACCCAGTATTTTTTGAAATCGAGTCTATCCATTGGAAACAAATGAAAACTAGTAAGTACCGTTTAAGAAATGTTTAGGGGTATATATTGTAATGCTGGTATTTTTATGCACATGGGATCGAGAAGAAAAGTAATACAGTACGTATTTACCCTAAAATGTAAAAAAAAATTACATTAGTATTTATATACCTTAAAAATGTAATAATATGAATCATGAAAATTGTACTATGATGTCACTGGCAGAAGTTATTTTAATATATACGTATATGTGTGGCTAACGGAATTGTTTACTTATGAAATTTTAATACACCTGAAATTTGGAATAAATTTAATATTTAGAAAGAAAGCTTAAATAATAAACAGACTTTATTAAAATTTTAACAAAGTTATTTCATGGCAAGTTCCATCAAAAATTCAGAATTAGGCTAGGAGGGGGAGCGTTGACGGGCCAACATTAATCATGCAGGCGGCTGAAACATAGCTTTCATAAAAATATATTAAAACTTTTGCTCCCGTCATCCGTTTTTATCTAACTTTTCATCTTAATTTCTGAGTAGTACTTAAATATGCCTATATATACGTGGCATTTATGAAATTGTGGATGATAGAGCTATTTTCAAAGAATTTGATGTCAAAGTTTCGTATTTAAAAATGTGAAAGTATCCTTATTACTTTTGAAATTCTGTCTGGTTCGTAACATGAAACTAGTTTGTCAAGGATTTTAAATTCGGCATTTAAATTATTAGCGCTTAATTTTATCAGTTGCGGTTCGCGGTTAAAATTTTTTTTTTCCGCTCATTTATGTAGTATCAAGTCTGAAATAATACAAGAAAATTTGGTCTCGGTTGGAAATCGAATCCTAATTTTAAAATAGTAATTTATAATAAAAATGGTTGTGAATTTCGCAAGTCGACAATTTGCACATTATCAAAGTTAAACTCAAAAGAAACATGTAAGTACATATACTTTGTTGATTCAGATGTTATGAATAGATAGACAATAGTGAGTCACTAAAATCAAGAACAGTAGGTTGACCTACTTCATTTATTTATCCCATAGGGTTCTGATGAGATCTGATTTTTTCAAATCCCTGCGATATTTACATGAAAAGCTGTAATCATAAAAGTTACCAAAAGATAATTTTTTTTTTATTAGCATGGAGGTGTGTTACATGTATTACTATGAACATTGTATTCGCGGGGTATGCCCGATGGAGCAAGTTTAAAATAAATTTTTGTATTAAAACACGTGCTGCCCATGTCGGAGGAGTGAAATGTGTGTCTGAGAGAAACAAAACAAGAAATCGTTGTATCACAAAATGAAACTGTTATCATAAGCGATAAAAAGTAAAATTTTACACTCTTTCGACCTCATACCACCATACCATATCATCAGCCCCATTAATGCCCCACCGCAGGAGCTCAGGCCTCCCCTCGGGATGGGGGGCTTGGAGCTTAATCCACTACACTTCTCCAGTGCGGGTTGGCGGCATGTGGGATCGACCTCACCAAACTTATTTGAAGCTTGCTCCATAGGATGTTGCGCGTAAAACGACATATATCTCCATGACCTAGTCTCTCCCTTTTAATTTAAATAACGTTAAAAATGTCAAATTGGGTGTTTAGTTTTTAACACCCCACTTTATGTCTCAGTTCGGGCTGAAAATACTTCTCTGCTTTTAAATACACAAGTAGGTAAGATGTATAATTTACTGGTGCCAAACTAGAAAAGCTTCATAAATATGAAAGTTTTGTGTCGATTGGGAATCGAATCATTTCCAACAAAGGCAGATCCTCTTATCACCGCGATTTAGACCTGAGAATGGTAGAAATTTTACCATATACTAATTTAAAAAAAATCTGATGTAAAATATACGTGTACCTATTATCTGTCAAATAATTTAATATCAAAAAACATTAATTTTCACACTTATATTATTTTCTGACTAATAGAATTAATTAAAACCTACGTTACATTGAACTTGAGTTTAATTTACATCACTGTCTTCCGTCGTCGCGTGTCAGGAAGTCTCCGGAGCGCATAATGGGCGGGAGGAAGTGAACATTAATCAGCCCTGTGTAACCATAGTTTTGTAAAATTACATGTTGAGGCATGTGTGTGTCTCTCTCTATATGGGGGTGTATGTGAGATGTGTAGGGATGTGTGGTGACGTGTGTGAATGTCGAGGTCATAAAATATGATGCCATACCCTAGTGAGAATTTAAACGCAAAAATAAAGTTCGATTTGTAATCCTTTTCGCTCTTTATCAGACTGTGTATTATTACTATTTTGAGCTCACTAGATGCAATTTTTGTTCAAACTTTACATAATTATCTAATGTTCGATGAGAACAGTTGCCCGATTTACATACCCTTCGATAAAAATCACTTTTGAAATGGAAGTTGAACTTCGTAATCATTGGTGTTTTTGGTATATTTCACATAACTGTTTTACATTTTATTTTCTAATTTAATTTAATAGCGCTGATAAACTATTAGTAACTTTGAATATTTAAACAACTGTATCAAAATATTTTTACCATTTCGAAAACTGAAAAAGTTTTATTAATTGGTTTATATTTTATTTATTTCAGTCAAAACACGAAGCTTATTATTTATCATTAAAAAGTTCCTGGATACCAATCAATTCAAGCCGTAAAATTTCAAAATTTCCAAAAATACCAAAATAAGCTGTAAAAGCTTTATAATATATTTGGTATCGAACTACCTTATTATTACATGTGAAAATTCTAATTTAAATGAAATATAACAAACAAGCCATCCATTCTAGCATTCCGTAAAATCGATACAAGAGAATTTTTTTTTGTTTTTAATAAGAAATTGTCAAAGATTATTGTAATAACTTCATTCAATTTTTAAATATTTGTATCAGATCACATAAAAAATAAGGAAAGAATACGGTATATCATTTCTGTAAAAGTATATTATGTTCACTATGTTTCTTGATCAGGTTAATGTAAAACAGTTAGGTCGCTCATCAATCATAACCAGTCAACCAAAGCAACTGCGACACGAGAGTATTAACTCATACGAGTATATATTTGTGCAACACTAGCATCTTGCCCCCGACTTCGTTTCGGTTTTTATGAATAACCTAGTGAGGCCATCTGATAAAAGTGTTTAATGATTAAGAACACCAGTGACTTTTTTACAGCACCCCAAGAAATCAGAAAAACCTCAATAAACTAACGTACTTCGTTTTTATTACCTAATTTTATGACCTCAATTTGTTTTTGTCACCAAAAAACAAAATACTTTCTGGAAATAAGTGGTGTAAGAATAAAGAAAGTGTCTGTTTTCTAAATTATTATTAGGTACACGCCTTATATGGAATCGGACCATTTAAATATAACAACAATATATGGTAAGGGTTTATTTAACAACAAAGGAAGGTTATTTCAGGAAATTGTATTTTACAAAGGATAGACACTAAATCAGAATTTACTGTTGCCTCTCGGAATTCTAAATGCTTCTTTCTTCGTAACCACACGTCTAAGAAGCTTCTACGGTGACAATAAAATTAGTGTTCGCTCCGTTAGCAGTCGCTGTCTTGTCCAGTGAGCTTGAAACCTTCTCAGAAATTCGATATTTGTTGTAGTTTCTTTAAGTATTTATTCCAAGAAAAAATACGTGGTTTAGAACTCAAAAACACAACTGATATTACTGGAAAGAATACAATTTATACATATGTCACTAAGCTATTCTGGTACATACAATAAGCGATTTACAAAAAGTACTGAATTTTTTAGACAACACTACATGACAGACTTTTGTTATTTGTTGTTTTTTTTCGAGTTTTTGTTATAATCACATAACATGTTTGAGGATTTAAGCGTTAAACTTGGTGTCATTTTAGTACAAATTCTTTAAAGCTTATTACCGTTTTAAAGATAGAGCAAACACAAAATAAAAAAAAACCGAGTGCGAGTCGGATTGGCGTACCGTCGATGCTGATCACCTCACAATGTAGTATTTGTGTTACGTATTTACAAAAAAAAACTATGTAGGTAAGTTTGTAATGGAAAAAAATATTTTTTTCTTAATGTGATATAACTATAAATTACTATTTTTAGATTTTCCCACTTGACGTGTAAGATCTTGCTTGTTGTCAAATTTCATGAATTTAGGTCAAAAGGAACCTTATAGGTTTTGATGAGTGAATTTGCGAAAATCAAAATGTGACATAAATAGGTTGGTGAACCGATACTCTGCTGATCTCAGCTTCTTTGGAGGACGCTTTTCGTCGTTCTCAGCTGATGTTAAAAATTTGCTGTATTAAGTCTCCATATAAATATTCACATGCATAATGCGGTATCTTTTTGTAAGTCATTTGACTGTGTTTACTCATTCATTTGTTTAATAAGTATGTATAATGCCGATTGGTGTAAATATATAGCCATTACTTTTAATTCAATTTTTTACACCCACTAAAGACCCGTTTCTATGAAAAAAATAATCTTGATAGATGGACAGAAGGTCAACGAAGTGGTCCTATAAGGGTTTATTCCTATTGTAGTAGGAAACCCAAAAAAAAACGCGTTTTTTAAATCGGAACCCTGTTAATTTTCTGCTTTTTTCGTACAAATTTCGATCGATTACCAATTACTGGTCAAAAAATGTACAGCCCTTTAAAAGTAGGACAAACGGACAAAAAAACCAGAAAATGTACTTAAAATCGCTAGAGCTATTCCAGAGTCGTTATGGATTTATGAAAACACGCATTCCACCACCAATCAAGCATTATTTACTGATATACAACTGCTAATTGTAACGGTTATTCATAGTCGTGGTTAGGTCATGTGGTTGCTATTCAATGTCAAGAAGATTAGAGTTAACTTAACGATTATAGTCCATCATCCGGCTCCCTCCCTATTGAAGATTTTGTAACGAGACTATTATTCAAAGGTGCACGCGCACGTGTTCACTGCTACGCAGGTAAGCAGGAAACGCGTGGGAGATATTTTGAAAAATGTTCCAGATATCAAAAAATAAGCTTGCAATTTTTAGTCACTATCCTCGTGGCAGCATAAAAAAAAACTATTCATTTATTTGTTCTTATTACGACACTTAAAATACAAATCCGTGACACTAATGCAGTGGAGTAATCCAAACACCTCGTCACAACGTCTGACCTTATTTTGACCGAATTTAGACTAAAACGGGGTCAGTTCACAAGAAGTATGCGTGCGATAATAGCAAGAACAAGAAGTTTAAAACAAAAATACTTAATGTTCTCATATAAACATATTAGCAGACTGGAAGTGCACCCACGTTAGAACCCGATCTTGGTACATTTTTCAGAAGTTTTGAGCTATTGTGGGTGAATAATAATAATAATATCTGGGACATCCCACACAGCACAATCTAGTCCCAAAGTAAGCAAGTCTTATGCTTGTATTATGGGGTACTAGACAACTGATATACATACTTAAATACTGTACAGGTTTCATGTGATGTCAACGACATAAATATTGAAAATCGACATTCCAATATCGTTTTATCACTCGAACTCGGGTCGACCACAATACGACTCGTAAACGTTACGTCCCGCATAAATTCTTAAAGAGTGTACTCCAATAAAAACGCTGGAATGACTGTTGTCTCATTTTTATACCACGATTGTGACCTCGAGTGGTCTTTACAACGTAAAACCAGACCTTGATGTCAATTCACTTTGTGTGCACTCCGAAAGTTGTGTAATCTCTACGGACGAGCGAATATCTTACGAACAATGATATTTTCCGTGTTTATTAAGGGGGTAGGCTTTTCATACAAAAAAGAGGGTTCGGCTCGTGTCTAGGGTTCCCATATGGTTGGCGTTTGCCGGATTTGGTAGGCATTTTTGCTTTTGGTTAGGCATTCGGCCGGTATTACTCTAACTCAGGTATTAAAAAAATTTACGGATGTTACATCCGTGATTTCTTTTATGTGGCGTTGCTACGCTGTCTGAGGCGGGAATGCTGATCCTTACGAAGGCACAATTAAATATTTTATTATAAAGAAGTAACAACTGGTACCTACAAATCTTTCATTTTTCCTTTAATACTATAATAACTTACTTTTTTTTCTGAGTACACAATGTATGTGATGTGCAGGTAATTTTTCCAAAAATAAGGCATTTTTATCGTTAAATTCAGGCATTCACTTTATTTTATACGGGAACCCTACTCATGCCTAATCCTCGCTGTATTTTTGTATTCACAGAAAAAGTATATGTAGGTAATAGTAGAAATACTGTCTTGTTTAGTTGTTTTAGAATAAATTCTTGGAGAACATTATTTCCGGCGTTTCTTTGTTTTTGAAAATAATTACCCGCATATTCGATATTAATACAAATTTAAAAAAAAACTTACCGACCGCCCTAGGAACATTCTTTGACCCTGTAAGTTTTGGTTCCAATTCATACCCATTTCAGGGGTGGAAACAGTCACGATCCGCAAGCTGTTTCGACGGGTATTTTATAGGTATTTTTGAGAATTTGTTCTTGTCATCTTTATCACTCAGGAATAAGTCGAGGAAGAGGGATTGAAATGGATATAGCGATGCTAATTCAAAGGCACGGATTAAAATACAATTTTCTAGGTTTATGTATAACATTGTTCCATGTCTAGGTGTAAAATATAAACATTTTAGTGTTTATCGGTAGGCTAGTTTTCATACTACAGACTCTGCTTAGTTTAGAAGATGACCGTGTGTGCGATGTCTCAGATAATATTATGATTATTACATTGCCGCTTTAACAACTGGTCGTCATTTTGATTGAAAATAAAACTTCTATGGGGAAAGTTTTTGAATTGGGACTTGTTTCAAAATAAAAATCATTAAGTAATTATTGAATACTAGTTCCGTTATAGCACTAACGCCGCAGAGATAGCTCGTAGCATCAATCCTATGTTAGGAGGAAACATGACTATCAAACGCAACGGCGGTTTCGGATTAGCCGTTTACGCATTCAAAATTTGGTTTATAAACTCGACCAAGAGGTAGGCCAGCCACTAATATAGAATTTGGATTTGCAATCCATAATAGAACTGTTTAATATCAGTTTACTTCAGAATTAATAGCTTTTTCACGAAATTATGCAACCGTAGTTTGCAACATTTAGCTGATTTCGCGAGCGTAATTTCATGAAAAGTGACTCTTTTATTATTCAGCATTTATTAATACAAAAGCATCTATGCACACATCCGACGTTTATGTGAGAGATTCAACATTTTTTGGATCGTTATCTGAAATATAAAACATCCGTAGTAGTATAATAATGTAACATCATTGTATACGAAAGAGCAGGTCTATAAAAACCCAATACAAAGGACGACAAAAATAAATACGACACACTACTTAGTAATGAAGTACGTCGTTACCTGAGGATTACAGTTCTCGTGGTGTCGTTAGTGCGGTTGTAAATTCTTGTTATTGCCTTTTTACCTTAACGACCCCAATTAGAGATTATCAGATTTATCTCGTTTATTGCATTAACATTTCTACTTTTGTCAAATTATGAGGGTATTTAGGTAATTAAAACATTACATTCTAGCAACAGTTATTGTTCTAACTTTAATGGTGTATATTATAATTGTTATTAAATTATAATTAGCAATAATGGAATTAAACTTAAATTGTTTATGATTATAATTATTTCATTGTATTCAGTAAAGTTCGACGGCTGTTTGTGTGTTCATATATATATATGAACACACAAACATATATACAAGCAAAAGACTGGCTGATTGCAAGTCGGAATCGCACTCGAAGGGTTCCGTACCACCGAACAACATAAAAAAACACGTGCTTGTATGCAGACCCTTTAAAATTAAAATTTAATTTAATTTTTATTATTTGTTGTTTTTTCATAAAGTGGGCTATAGTAGACACACTTTATGAAAATTTATAGTGTAAACACTGATCTCACTACCGCCAATCACCAAAAACGTCGAAAAAAAAAACACGTTTCTTGTATGGGGATCCCTTTTAATTTTTAACTTTATTTTAATTTGTTGCAGCGGCCATAGTAAATAATATACACTCTGCGAAAATTTCAAGTGTCTACATTTTACGGTTCATGTTGGCAATACCGCCCTGCGTCGGACGGACGGACGGACAGCGGAGCCTTAGAATAGGCTTTCTGTTGGTACTCTTTGGGTCTGGAACTCTAAAAGCTAAAACCAATCCGAAGATATGCAGGATCGTAAAAATGTATATTTTTAGAGGAATGCCGAGCAATATTTTTGAAAAAATGGTTGACTGTTAACTACTCACTGCTAACTATTTTCATTCGTGTGTAACTGTTGGTTCTCCTTAATATAAATAAATAGAAATAAGAAGTGAAGAAAAAAAAAACTGATATATTCAATAACATAAAATCCACACCAGCATATTAAAGCGTAACGATATCCGGTTCGTTATTTTACACTTCAAGGAATGAACGTATTTAACTAAAAATTTACTCAGAAGTTTTTTAGAGTCTGCATAATTATGTATAGGATATAAATAACAGGAATTTCTATTAGGTTCACCCAGCGATGGAAACCGCAAACTGCACTTTAACTATGTTAAAATATCGATGCCCTAGAATTACAATTAACCAGTTCCCTATGTCCGATATAAGATTAATCGACTAATATTAAAATTATAATATTAACAATAGTTTAAAGCCACCGGCCTTATTCTTCTTCACATTTCATATTAATACTGTAGACTAGTGAGTATTTTATGACCTTCGACTTTACCATTGATATACGAAGGGGTGACTTAACAAAGATCAATGTCCAACTGACGCAATAAAAAGGGGGAAGTTTTATGCACCTATATTTTTTCTCTATACCAGGAAAGAAAAAAATATTCCTTTAATAAAACTTTACTACTTCTAATAAACAGTTTATACATTGAATTACGGCCGTATTTATTTGGTTACTTTACAAAATATTGAGTATTTTGTAGTGAAATGAATTTCTCAAAATATTTTTGATGTTCCATGCCCAATCCATCTTTGTACATGTATGCTTGTCTGTTGCACAATTTATTTCGCAAACTCGTATTAAAGTAAGTTGAAATTTAGCATAGTAGTGGGAGAACCTATCTACATCTAAAATATACCTACCTACCTACACGTAAGGTTGATTTCGAAGGTAATAATATGGTTTTGAATTTAAGTTGGCGTTCTAGCCACAGACTACTTTGAATGAAAATAAAACTTGCATGATGAAAACTTTTTATTTAGACTTTCATCAAATGAAAACCGCTGTGCCGTAAACTCGAAACCAATGAAACAATTTGTCAATTGTTTTTTAACTGTTTTCATAATCCACAACATTCTCTAAGGGAAAAATATTGTTCCCAAGCAATAGTTGAAATCTCTTTTACGAACATTGTTGAATCGTGCCTCCAGAATTTTTTCGCGAAGGCATTCACATCTCTCTATTAGATGGCCGAAATGCCTAGATGCTATGGGTAAAAATGTTTATTGAATAAATGCTTTCTTTAAATAATTTCTAGTTATTTAGAGTTTCGAACCTCAAAAAGATAAAGGAATCCTTGTAGAAACACTTCGTTGTCCGTCTGTTAGTCGGTTAAACCCTTATTTTCAGGAACGGGTATATATAGGTATCAAGCGGATATTAATAGCAAATAATTAGGTGTACGGTCCCTTAAAGCTGTAAAAAACCTAACTTACACCTAACTTAACCTTGCTTAGAACTTCTAAGCTCTAAGTTAAGGCAATAAAAAAATATGGCCACTTATGCGGCATATTTATTACTCTTTAGTAAATGAAAACCTATATGGTACTTCCCTTTGATCTAGAATCATATTTGACAAGAAGCAAGGTCTCATAGTGCAACGAACCTGTCTCAAATTCATAAGGCCCCATTGGGCCATGGACCAATGAGTTTTTCTGAATTAAGTACACAATATCACTGACACCGTGCTTCGGAGGGCACGTTAAGCAGTCGGTCCCGGACGCTGTCAATAGATGGCGGTCGTTACAGTTCCCAACCCGCAGTGGAGCAGCGTGGTGGACTTAAGCTCCAAGCCCCCCTCCTCACCCTGGGGGAGGCCTAAGCCCCTGCAGTGGGGTAAAAATGGGCTGATGATGATGATGATGATGAAGGTCTCATAGCACAAGTAAAGGGTAAAACCCTAATTTCGTTAAAATGTTCTTATTTCAGATTAAAAATTTATTGTTTATGAACACCCTTTTTCTTGAAGATGCGTAGAGGCGTCTGAAATTAATATCTGGTGCTTAGTTCAACAGTGCCTTCAATTAGTAAAAAATCAATTTATTAATGGAACTCATTATAAAATACGGCCATTTATGTCGCATATTTTGACATTCGCAAGTAAACCAAAACCTTTAGTGTATTTCCCGTTGACCTAGAACCATGAAAAGAAAAAAAACCAAAATCTTATAGTACCTACAAGTAAATCCAAAATTCGTTATTTAGTAACTGTGTCCTGTAAAAAAATATTTTTAGTAACGATAAACACGTCAACATTTGTTTTTCCGCATTTTTCTAAAGGCAATTAAATACTTCTTTCGGTATAGATATATTTTCTAATAACCCAGACTTTTTCGGTCGTTAATCTATGAAGAGGGAAAATATTTTATCTTCTGTCGTCCGATAAGCTGTCCCAGTTAAATGGACGACAAAAATAAATTGGATTTTCGATTTATTACCCGAATGCTTTTAACTTTTGAACCTTCCAGGACGCACTGTCTACGTCATTATTTATTTCGCACCCAGATTATGAGTTAAGCTTAATCCAGATCAACGAAGGATATTGTTGGAATAAAAAAAAACACAAAATTTTGTCTCTTCATGTGATAGAAAATGGAAACTAATTTGTATTTTCATACATTGGTCCTAATTGGATACTATATTTTTCATTACGGTAAAGGTTTCTTAGGACTTTATATTCAAGATAATTTTAGTCTGCAAACATGTTTGCAATGTGCGTTTCTTGTAATTTCTATTTTTAAATTAATACGTTTATGAAAAATTCAAAAAAATCCAATAAAACGACATTCCTGGGGAATCTTCTAACTACACTTACTGTAACGTTGCTAAAAAGTTACGAAATTTTTTTTATATTGTTTTATAGAATAACTACGGGAACCTAAGTTTGCTTATTCTGACACGTATTTAACCCACCGACTTATTTCACCCG
The DNA here is from genome assembly GCA_949709985.1 of Luffia ferchaultella. Lineage (NCBI taxonomy): Eukaryota > Metazoa > Arthropoda > Insecta > Lepidoptera > Psychidae > Luffia > Luffia ferchaultella. The sequence goes on from OX453248.1 coordinate 8,644,319, forward strand.
GTTGTTTTTTAAACATGAACAGTGTTATGTAATTAAACTCTACTGTCCCATTCATAACAATTCATTATTGAAATGCTTTGGTCTAATAATGACGACCGCTTAGCCTAGTGGGCAGCGACCCTACCTGCAAAGCTGGAGGTCTGGGTTCGAATCCCAGGTCGGGTCAGTATTTATATGATGAATATTAATACTGGCACCGGGTCTTGGTTGTTATATGTATGTGGTGTCTTCGATTGGTACCCAAAATACAAGCTAATGCTTAGTTTGGGACCTAGACGTTGTTGTGATTGTGTGTGTTATTATTATTATTATTATTATTATTATATTATTAATTTTAGTTGTTCAAATAATACATTTGTATAAAACACTAATTTAATTTTAGTCCAGCTATGCCTAAATAACTAAAATTAGAGAAACACATTTTAATTAGTGATGGGACAGTACAGTTTAATTACCTCTATCTAAGCACCAGCAGTCGGGTAAAGGTCAGAATTAGACGAGGCGTTTAATTACGAATATCCCGGTCCGGCTTCCCGGGCGGCGTTTAGCGGGATTCCCACTACCGAATATCTATATCTATTACGTCAGGAACAACACTTCCTCGAACCCATGTGTGCGTTTGTGTGTTTTAACTTGAGATAATACACATTTAGGAGTGCAAGCCGGCAGTTCGCTTACATAGTGTCCAATGGTCGCTCCTACTCAGTACGATAGGGTTGAGGTAACGCGATATTCGGGCTAAAATGTTACGTGAGGGATATTACGCAGGTTAAACCGTATTGCGTAGAAGGTATGATAGGGGAAAGTGTTGTTTATTTGGGGTGTAACGAAAACGTTCGTTAGTTTTCGCTTTTATGGTAAAATACTATTGGTTAGAGTTTTAACATCCATTTGTATTTCTAATGGTCCATACCGATGCTGGTTCATTTATCTGCTTGTCTGTCTATCAGGGCGTTTCATTTCCGCTACAGTTTGTATTAGAAAATAGGTGAAAATAAGAGTTTGGAAAGTAATTTTTAGGGAATATAACGAGCACAGATTTTATTTATACTAAGCTTTTAATAATAGGATGAAATTCAAAATACAAAATTAAACAAACTCTATTCTACTGTCCTAATAGTTGCCGAAATAATAAAAACATCATAGACGTTTCCCGAGCTTGTATTAATTACCATAGCCTTTTCGTTTTAGTAAGACATAGACAAGACATAGATTTTCTAATTTATACGTCTACGCTCAGGGTTTTAACTTCTGACATTGAAATTTACATTGACAATTAAAAAACAATAAAATTGTCTCTATCGATGTGTGATATTAATATAACACAGTTATTTACTCCAACTGTAAACGACAAAAAGTGATTTCATAGAAAATTCTCCGAAATAGAGAAATCTTTGACGTTGACAACCGAACTCTTCAGCATTCCTAGACATACTACTATTGCGTTACAAGGAAGGTAGGAACAGAAGGAAAGTAAGGTGTTATATAGAAGTTTTAATAATAAAATAGCTACGGATTGCGTCGTTATCAAATCGTGTATTAAAAGCATATCAAAAATTACTTTTGCATTTTAGTATTACAAAATTTTAATATTTCCACAGAATTTTTTAATTGTGTATAAAGTTTATCTCAAGTGGAGGCCGAGTACCGGAAAGCGAAGCGTTAGTCGCCCCCCGGTAAGGTGTAAAGATGACCTGAAGCACCATACCGGGGGTAGTTGGATGCGAAAGGCGGAGGACCGTGTGTGGGGACGAGCCTTGGGAGAGGCCTATATCCTGCAGTGGAGACACACGGGCTCATGATGATGATGTATAATTTTTAAAATATAGCCAAGTTATTGTGGATTGAAAATGTTCTAACGAAGGCCATTTTACTTTAGTATTAGTGCAATGTATTTATTTTAGTATTAGTACTTCTAGGTTTTAGGAGTAAATCTTATTAGCAACGATTTCGTAATTTTTTCATAATTTTCGTAATTTCTATCTGTTGCGGTAAATTAAAACTATTTGATGAAATTCAAGAATTGAATTTATTGAGACATTTATTGTCAAACGTAAAAAAAGTAAATTAAAAAAATTAATAAAACCGACTGCGTAGCTAAGGGCTTCCAGTCGAATGCATTAATTATTCCTGTCAAACTGAATTAAGATGATGCATGATATTGTTTACAGTAGGTATGAAATTTCTTAAGGTACTCGCGGGCTGTGGCATCAGAGAGAGAAGTAGGATTTGTTTCGATTTTTTATGTTCGCTTTTTAAGCAGTTGCGTTTTTCATTTTTTAAACAAATTTTCTTCTTTTTTACTTTTTAGCTATTATAGTAAGAAAGTAAACTAATCTTTTCTATTAAACCAAACTAAACTTATCTATTATTTTATATATTTAAATATTTTGGAAATATTAATTAATAAAAATGTAAGAGCAGTTACCAACCAACTTTAAATCGTTAAAGACTTTAAATGGTCATTCAAAAAGAAAATGATTATTGAAGACTTTTTTAATGATACCCTACTCGATATAATCCATTGACTTTCATTTTTACTTTGTCACAATATGGCGTCTAATTACCCACTCTGTCTATAGTGGCACAAGATTGAGACAAATCGAATATCGTAAGAATCACCTAAATTGGCTAACATGTTTCATCGCGTCACAAACAAACAAACGTATAATTTCACTTTACATACGTATATACTAGTAGAATACAAGAACTGAATCCTAAACCTGACCGTTCGTAGGACATCGCGAAAAGCGTTTAGACCCACTGCATTTCACTTCTTTATTAGCCCATTTTTGCCCCACGACAGGGGCTTAGGCCTCCCCCAGGGAGAAGGGGGTTGAAGCTTAAATCCACCACGCTGCTTTACTGTGTGTCAGGGATTGTGACGACCGCCGTATATTGACAGCACCCGGGACCGACTGCTTAACGTGCTCTTCGAGGCACGGACTCAGTGCTAGTTAGGTACTTAAGTTAGAAAAACTCATTGGTACACGCCCGGATTCGAACCATGGCCCTATGGCCCTATAAATTTGAGACAGGTTCGTTTCGCTTTGAGCTATCACGACCCACTGAACAATTGAGGACATCAAATAATCAACTCTATCACTTCAAAACTTAATAGAGTAGTGATTTCATTATTTTCGTAAGCACTTCGTTAAGTTAATTTGAATATTATGCTTATACCTCTATCATAATTGGCCGTAAAACGTGAAATTTTCCGACATCAATTATGTTAAGCTTAGTTAATTGCCGCACATTTTTAAATTTGATACCTCAAAGCGAGTGCCCGATGAAATTTTGGCTAGAGGTATATTAATGTAAAGTGGTTACATTATCGACGCCCATAATTGCAGGTTGCAGTTTGAAGGCCATAATTATAGAAAAGAAACTTGAGTGTAGTTTTAATGACTTTTGTACTGAAAGCTATAAAAAATCTTTTATAGACCGTTGAAACCATAGAGCTTAGAAAGCTGAGAATATTTTATTTGTATATTTTTACAGATGTCGAAGCATGGCCATTTAGACCAATGCTAAATAGGCCGTGTGCCTTGTGTAACTTGAGGCTGCGCTTTTCAATCAATGACACCGAGCGAGCTTGATCCAATTTCTCACAGGGTCGGGCTTTCCGAAAAAACACAAGCGAGTCCTCACTATTAGCTAAGGATCAAAGTATAGCTAAGAATCATCCAAGTGAGCCCATTTATACCAAAAAAAGTCAACAAAAGTAGTCAAGCCGTTTAGAAGAATTGTTTAAGTACTTATGTTTAATTTAATTATCTTTTGTAATAGACACATTAATTTTAAGTTTATAATGTTCATTGGTATTACTGTGATTACTCCAAATTTTCATAATTATAATTAGGCATAATCATAATATGTATATTAAACCTTAGTGTTTTTTCACGGCACAAAAAATAACTTCATTTTTTTCAAGTTCATATTATATCTCAAACAGTTATGAATATAAAATGGTAACTTTCAATATTGTTCATTCATTTCGAATCTTCTTTACTTACAGATGTGCATTGAAACCCGTTTGATATCTTATAACTTTTTGCATGGATTTTATGCAATTACAAAAGATGGCAACTTAAAAACAAAATGTGGTGTCAATTAAAACACTACCGCTTTGTACAATATCTATCATTTTACAGCGATTTGCAAGAAATCTATTTAAAGTAGAGGAAACCAATAAACAATCATATGTATTGAATTAGAATTTCAAGAATTAATACGAAAGTATGATTGGTTGAAGATTTTCTTAAGTAAGATACTGACTTTATATTGTCTTCTTATAAGTAGCCATTAGAACATTGACTTTTTAAATAAAAATATTTAATTCTAAGGTATATCTTGGTGAAATAATAATCAACATCTTATATCAAAATCATTTAACCGACTGATAAATTTTACCACAAATTTTGTAAATAAAATTTTGTGGTCGAAATTAATATTAAATTTATTTTAGTTCTAAATACATTTATATATCTAACGTATAACGCACGTTTGAGTTAGATAAATACACGTATAATAAGATTTTTAATATCGTTTCATATGCATAGTACCGTGGTCACGTTATCGACGAGCGGCGTCAAATAATAGCGCATTCCGAAGTACCCCGGTAATACCTCGTTAAACTTGACGAGCGCTTTCCACGGCGAGTGGTTAGCGCATTCGTATTAACTGTTAACTGGCCATTGTAGATTTTCAGCTTCTATAATGCTATTGCGGAAATTTAGCATTTTTATTGGATTTTCTATTACTTAGGTATTATATTTCTGTGAATCTACACTGCTAAACATACAGAAACATATTTCAACCAAGATGGGAAGATTTATTTATTTAGTTACAAACTTTTCAATGACATCCCACAAACTAAAATTTAACTTTACTTGCGCATTTGATTTACAATCCGCAAACGGACAAGTTGTTGTAGTTATGCAGTATTTGTTTTTGTACTTGTATATAAAGATTTATACTTATAACATTATTTATTATTTTTTTTCCCTAATATCTTACGGTTATATGTTATAGGATTAATATATTACGTATTAATACGTTACGGAATTACGTTAAAAATCATTCAACAAGCCTATAGATTTATCACATTGATATTGTGTATAACACACACAAGATACGGCATAGAGAAAATATTAAACTGGAAAATGATATTGATAAAGCAATAGCGTTATCTATAATTTTCAATTATTTTACCTATATATCGCATCGTTTATGTAAGATTTCATGTATTGATACAGATGATAAAATACCCAGCAAGAATAAAATTAAATACAAAAATTTAAGTGGAATTAAAATGAATACGAAATGAAGATGATATACTTTTCAACTAGCTTTCGTAAACTAGCGCGTCCGCGGCTCTGCTCACTTGAACTACCTACACAGTTGTACCGGGATCCTTTTTTCCGGGATAAACATTAGCCTATGTCACTCTTCAGCTTACAAACTACATCTATGCAAAAAATTATTGTGGTCCCGGTACAAATGGGTAGTCCACTCGAGCGGAGCCGCGGGCGGAAAGCTAGTTTGAAAATACAAAACAGTTCATATTACTTGCTAATATTGTAGCTTTTAATAGGTGAAAGTATTTATAAAATCAGTTTAGTAGTTTTTTTAAGTATTTCCGTGACAAACAAACAAAAAATCAAAGCTTTCTTCTTTACTATATTAGTATAGATAAAACCAACGAATGTGAAGTTGAGTTGATAATAAAATATATAAAGTAATGCGAATATTTAGTAAACTTTTTAAAGAAACCTCTTTACAGAAATTGAGTACACATAATGTATGAACCTAATACTATGTATTCATTTAAGGAAAAAGTTTCCAGTACAATCTAAATTGTAAAACTACTGGTATTTCTGTAACTTTCGTTAAAAAGGCGCGCTGCAAAAACTCATGTTTATTTTTATTTAAATATATAAATTACTAACTCATTTATTATTTGTTGTATAAAATGTATACTAAAACAGTTTTTCTTGTAGTTTTGTATGTTCTAGAATTATAAATTAAAAAAAATATTAATTAAATAAAATTAAATAAATAAAAAAAATATAAATTTATTGCCATGGATTGTCGTAATATTGTTACAGTTAGCCAGTGCCTTTACAGTTATTCCATTACATTATAAATATATCAAAACAAAAAATTCATGTATTGGCCTTAAAACTGATTTCTTACAAACTTGTTACTAGGCTAGTTCCCTATCTCAGAAACGGCTGGCTAATTTTATCCACTCCATGAATAATTGAAAATGTTTTGCCAGTGTCGACGACATCTGAACACACGAGCTCTAGATGCCTAATTATAACTGACCGAGACAGACCTTTTACACATTAAAATTAACCGCAGTACGTTTGATCTTTCCATTAAGACAGGACTATAAATAAGGCCTCGGCGACAAGACGGCATCGATATAGCAAATTGTATGGTATTACATATGTAGTTAAGTAGGTAGGTAACTATAGTGAAATGTGTCTATGTAGTGATCTAACCATATAGCATTATGATCTGATCATGTAATCATGCTTATTAGACATAATGTTTGACACACCCATCGACCGAGGGGTTAGAGACTTTAACTACGGAGCCAAGGGTCGTGGGTTCGATTCCCGCGCGGGCACCTACTTGTGTGCATGACAATGTCTATTTGTTCCGTGTCGGGTAAAAGCATCGATTTATATTATTAAAAAAATAATTATTAAATATGTGTATCTCTAGCACCCATAACACAAGCATAATACCTGCTTACTTTGGGACTGGATGGCTTTGTATGGGATGTCCCAGATATTATTAATATTATTATTATTATTACTATTATTATTATGTATCAGCATGATAGACTTGGTCACTAATTGATTCTGAACGGGAATTAGTCATTGGGTTACATTCAGTACCAATTTCGGCGTGGTTGTATAAGGTCAAGTAATGTAACCTAGACTAATAGGTAATCGGATTCAATACGTTAGAAATAGATAATAAGTAATTTCAACAAAGTTAGCAAATACAAATAGAACTGATCTATCAACGGATCGCTCTTTGTGAAGTCTGGTGCTGCGACCGGCGGCGAAACTGGTTCGGATCTATTTGCGATTGCTGCAATACGGTACGTATATGCTATATATATACACACGAGTATATTTATATAAGTCATATAGGTAGTATAAAAAACGACAATGTTCAATAATTACTATTTTAGAGAAAGCAAGAAAATGCATTCCATCAGCTCATTTTACCGCACTGTAGGGGATTAGGGCTCCCCCAGGGCGAGGAGGCTTGAAATTTAAATCCACCACGATGCTTTAGTGCGGGTTGGTGGATTACATTAATTTTTTACATTGATTGCTGTAAAACTTGCATACTAAACATATAATTTAATTTGTTTTAAAGAATAATAAAGAATGTGAATTTCTATCGGAAGTTTACAAAATGGACATTGCAGTTTTGATATTCAACCGCCGATACAATCTAAATACTCACTGAATCTTCGTCTATTTCATCAATGCCGAGCTGAAGTGAGGCGAAACCGCGAAAGCGAACCACTCGCAATTTAGACATGTTCCTTTTGTCACGTAAGCATTCACTAAAAAAGACTTTCGTTATTTTGAAGATTGTGAAAATTCATAAGAATTTAAAGTTTTATAGAAATAGTCATAAAATTATTTAATCTTTGGTTGGAAATCAAAATTGATATGTTTCAGTAAGATATTTTGTAAAGCAAACCCTTAAAAAAAATTAAAAAACCCCCGATACAAAAAATAACCTTTAATAAGTGGAAAATTATACAAGTTTGTTCATTGTTAATCCGCTAATCATTAGGTGTTTTAAGTTTACTTAGCGGTCCCAGACGCCTTTAAGAATCAAATATGATTTGACAATGAACAAACTTGTATTATTTCACACTTTTTAAAGGTTAGTTTTTTTGTGTCGGGGGTTTTTTAAATTTTTAAAATAATTTTTACTTAAATTTTTTTAAACTTAGTTATTTAGTTAAATTAATTCATACATGATCAGACAAAAAAATAATTTTCAAGTTTTTAGTTTGCATTTCGTTTGTTAATATTCCTCATTCCCTTTCAATATAGCGTACCTTATTCTATTAGTCAAGCCCTTTCATTTTTGCTACCCATATTGAGGGATTTGTAAAAAAAAGTAATTCGCCATTTTGTGATGGCGGCCATTTTGGATTTGAAATTTGTCATAATCTCTAATATTCTTCTAGTCAACTCCTTTGATTTGATACCCATATTAATGGAGTAGTCAAAAAATATGTAATTCGCCATTTTGTGGTGGCGGCCATTTTGAACTGATTTTCATCAAACATAGCAAAGAACACTTCCGACTAATTCACAATTCACACGCATGATCCATGCGAGCAAAGCCGCGGGCAGTAATATATAGAGAGAGTATCATGAAGTGATTGACAATGAAGCGGGAACTAAACATAAAATTAATAATATTTTATTTGCACCGTAAAAGTAAGGTAGCCAAACTTACAAGTCCTATTGGATTCTTGTATATATTTGGGCATATTACTATCAAAAAAAATATAACAGTGTCAAAAACGATAAAAATGACCTGATAAAAATCGAATTTTGATACAATGTATTAAAGAAGTTACTCTGAAGTTTGGATTTTAAAAGCTTACTACAAAGTCTGGTCTATTTATTCGAAAGTCCGAATGTCAAATAACTTAGTCGCAATGAAGTTACTTTGTATATAGTTTGTTACATGATTTTGTCGAGTAACAAGGAAAAGTTATTACGACTATCCAATTTTTATTGGAATGGGAACTTAAAATAGCAATGAATGGCACATGCGAGATCAGCGTCAGTTTAATAAATTCTTTAAATATCAATACAATTACTAAAAAAAATTACAAACAAGTATTCAATACACGACATTTACTTTAAAATATTTTTCTTTTCTTTTACAAAACCTACGCCGGAGTTGGATATTCGAATAAATGCGTAAGGTATTGTAACTTTATGTCTTTAAATCTCGATTTAAAATTATTATTATCCAGGCTTCATCTGAGAGCTTAATTTTATATCCATTTTATTTAGTGTTGTTATAATTTTCAAGAAATGTACGCGTATTCTTTGATGTATGTATTTTAATAAATAAATCAGCAAATGCACTTCACACAGTAGGTAGGTATTTGCTATGGCGCCTAGCGTTCGTCATATTAAATTTTCGTTGTTAGAATATATTCTGTGCCACAGCTCCAGTTAATACAATTTTATATATTGAGGAATGTAGGTAGTATGAGGTATGCATATATATACACCTACTTAAGACTGCACTTAAAGACTTTACTCCATCCAAATCCTTTGTACTGTGACAATATATTGAACTTATTAAACGTTAAATTTTATTTTTGAATATCTTGAGAAGTAAGTCCATATCAACCTATTATGCCCCACAGCAGGAGTTTAGGCCTCCCCTCGGGATGAGGATGCTTAAAACCTAATCCACCACGCTGCTCCAGTGCGGATCGGTCAAATCCAATGATTGTCATCTGATGAAGGCAATCGAGGCCATACCATCTGATGATAGCAGTGATAGTTACGTACTTAAGTCAAACAAAAATTGTATTAGTAATCCCCTGAGATTCAAACCACGATCTTCTAAACAAGGAGCGCACTCGCCACCACACGGCTATCACGACACGAGGCGTATGTATATTTGTGCTTATTTAGAATTCAAAATTCAAAAAATTCCGTAATATATTCGTAATTAGTAATTTTGTTACCAATATAGAATAATAATTCCGTGACACAAATTTTTCATGCGTTTTTAGAAACTCTAAAACAGACTTAACAACGAATTAAAAACGATTAAGTGAAAAGTGCACTTATCCAGTTTCCATTTGCCAGGTGATAACGCTCAGCCGGAACATGGAAAGAAGAAATTTTAGGTGTAATGGAAGCAATAAAACACATTGAATCGACGCGGGGGCGTCCGGCCTGGACCGTACAACGGTATCGGGAATTGGACGAGCTTAAAACGACTTCTACGCAGTTAAGTGGCTTTGTTCGATGTTATCATTGTCAAGTGTTAACGTTTTTGATTAAGCTTTTAGAAAACTTTTAATGTGGGATAGTTTTGTTGCAGTGAGAAAATTAAAATCTACTTACAATGTTCTGGAATTTTTTTTTCAATTGCCTTTTTAATGCAATTTTAAAAAGTTAATTTGAAAACACTCTATTTTGGTGAGTACCCTAACGATTTTCATGTACTTTTCATAATTTCTACTGTTTTCAAGTTTAAGCAGCACCGCTAGTTATTTCTGGAATAAAAAGTACCATGTAATAGAATGTAGTTGAAAAATCCTCTATCCGCCAGTAAAAATACTGTCAAAACTAGTGCAGCCGTTTCGAACCTAAGTTCGCACAAACAAACTCACAGACAGGTAAAAAAATTTAAAAATGCGTCTTAAGGTTTTAGTTACAAGGAAATAAACATGAGCATAAGAAAGTTTTATTTCGAAATCACAGATAGCCACTACAATTTTAATTATTTGTATAGATACCAGTCTTAAAAATTTTAATTTACACAATCGTTAGGTGTAAATATATCTATTAAGAATATTAAAGCTCGTTATAAATAAAAAAAAAGCTTATAAAATTAGAGGCAACTGGGCTGAGCCAGAGTGTACTCGTTGTGTAAAAGCAAACGTGGCTTGCGTATGTGAAGTTAAAAAAGCATGAAGAGTATCATTTTATCAACCCGGTTTCTACATCATTAATCATATTTTTATACAATGTAAAACCAAATTTTCGAGGGGAGCCTTCCGTAAAAATGTAATGGAAAAGGTTTTTCCTTTGTCCAAAGAAAAATATTCCCTAAGCTCATAAATTAATGGAATAGCACCAATCAATAGTTTTCAAAGTTCCTGATTTGATGTTTTGGCAATAAAAGCTACTTTTTATATATTTGTTTCTTTTCTATTCTATTCATTAAGTTATTTTAAAATTACAATAGACAGTTTGAACTTATCATTAAAAATATGTAATTTGAAAAATAAAAATTATTGACTAATTAAAAAAGCATGTTGTAATTGTTTAGGTCTAAACGATTGAGTCCCAAATTTAGAGCCAAATCAAGACCCTTTTCGGTAAAATTAAGAAAGGGTAATTTTCCCTGAAATATTAAGTCTATACGTACGTATTGTCAAAATACGTGGAACTAAAAGAAACACTAGAATGTGTAGTTTCCTTACAGTATTAAATTTTTTTGAAAAGTTCGAAAAAGTTGGTCGTTTTTAGTGAAAATGCTTTTTGAATATCTGAAATGTTTATGCTCTTTGATTATTTACATGTTCAGATACAAAACATTGGCACAGATAGTATCAAACATCTTGGTATTTCTGAAGGAAACGCAGATGCGGTTTGCGCGGGTGGTGAGACCACTCTCGTTCCTCAAATACTGAATTTTCCTTTTACGATACTACTCGCTTCGACTTCAGAGTGAACAAGAAATTTGGCGCGATCTGAAACTAATTTGATTATTTATAAGATCCTTACGTTTAAAACGAGTAGTTTTAACGATTTCAATATTACTTATAATTTTTCTAACAGTAAAACATTCGAAAAACGTATAACAGCCTATAGCCGAGACAGAAAATTAACAATAAGTTTTCTGTAGCGAAAGATGTATTTATCATAAACAAAAAGCTTTTCTCCTAGTTGCATACGAACTAACTACTTTATATTCCGTGAACAGGTCGTAGCTAAGTGCTGGCGAAACCTCACCTCCGTGGGTGGTCTACGAGGTACAAACTACGAAATATGCTTTCATAAAAAACGTACTTGACGATATTTATGAGCCAGTTAACTTTGTTAAACGATATGTGCAGTGTTTGTGCATACATAAATCTAATCGTAAAAGTAAATGTTTTTCCTATAAACACTTTTTCAATAAATCCTTGCACTGTTATTTTGAGCTTTGCAATCTTTGCTCCAAGAATCAATGTAATACGTATATTCAGTTGTGGTTCCTGTATTAAATTTCATAAAATTTATTTTGTAAGTTCAAATCGTTTCATCTATACTTAAAGTTAAAACTAAAATTACGATGTTTTTAATGTATGTTTTCATCATATAAGTTTTAGATTCAGTTTGTTTTACGAGTTTCAAAGATTTAAACGTGAGGTCTCAGAATAACAGAAACCGCGCTCAATTATGATCACACATACTGCACTGTGTCCAAAAACATTACGTACGTCCCGCGCCTGCCTCACTTCCCGCCCGCGTAATGTTGCTAGATCGGGAGAGGTTTCCTACTGTTTTTGCGATAATCATATAAAATCAGAAAAAAGGTGTTTAATAAAAATATTAAGAGATAGGTATATTTAGGGTGCGTTTATATAACACAAATTATTTCTTGCGGGGCAGCTCTACGGTCGCCGCGTACTTGTGTTCATTCATGTAAGTTTTAACTATTTTAGGTACTAGGCCAAAACTCACAACATTCAAATTTCCTTCAGGCGCCAGGTGTTTACTTGAGTTTAATGACTTTTTTGGTACAATACGAGTATAATTATAGAAAGGAAGTAGAATGACCTTCTGACACAAGTGTTCTTCATTTAATAGAAAGTTACTCACTACAACATGAAATTCATACATACCATTTTAGTTGAATAAATGAAATAAACATTAATTTTTTTATACCTATTACAATAAATAAAACCCGGCTTCAAAAAGGTAAGTTTTTAAAAGTAAGGTTAATTAAGTAAAGTTTTTATTAGGTACCCCTTGGTTTTGTAAGCTTTTTAAAATATTTTCTTTTAGAATTTGAACTGATTTGCAGAATTTTACGTTTAAATAAATAATGTAGGCGCCTAATTTTGTATCTAAATCTTTTTCAATAACCGCCGTTTCTATGACTTTCACCATTTATGTGGTCATCATTTACAAGGAATATATTATTTTTTTCACTGAATTTCTTGAAAATTGAAAGAACGATTGCTAAACGTTCGATATTTGAACTTATGACAAAATTTTCATTTGAAATTTTTCGGGCATGTGCTTCTCAAATACGACATTCATGTAATTAAGATTTTGGGAAGGGAAATAAAGTCTGCCTTTATTTTTCAATCCATATCACAATCCAAACCACACCTGAGGCCAATTGCTTCTACACAAAACGAACATTTTATTGATTTCGACAGCTAATAAGCAACAGTTCTCGATATTAACCTACGATATGTTTTGACAGATAATGAAGCTGAGGCAATTCTAAGATAATAACTTTGCAATGCTACCACTATTTTCACTATTATAAATCATTATTGAGTAGCTTTCTCGTTGTATCACATAGAAAGTCCAAATCAGAAATATGGATATCACCAATTTCTGAGTTTGATCGTGTAGGCGATTGCGGCTGTGTATCCTGAAATGAAATACTTTAAGTCTATCATAAAATGAAAAAGCAAAATGCTTAATCCAAAACAGAAAATCAAATGTAATCAATTAAACATAAAAATTTTAGGTAGGTAAGTACGCACATTTTCCGAAATCGAAGGTCCAGATGTTTCTATATGTTACTCAGACAATTGTGATGTCAATACCAAATGCCGAAATAGCATGCCATTATTAGATAATTCATATATTACTCCATTCACCAAAATTTAATTTTAATCGGAATGCATAGAAGATTCATTAACACGTATACAATGTATTCATAAAGGTATAATATCCTTTGTATTTTCTAAGAAAAAATGAAATTTTTGGTATAATAGCCACCGAATTTCTAGTCACTAGTTGTGAATGAATTCCGCATTTATCAATACGGTATTGGATTACCCACCAACCACCTACCCGCCATCAACCCGCATTGGATCAGCGTGGTGGATTAAGCTCCAAGCCTCCTCATCCCGAGGGGAGGCCTAAGCCCCTGTAGTGGGGTATTAAAGGGATGATGGAATGGAATGAAATTGGATTATTTCATAATATAATTATGACCTACATAATGAACAGGAAAGGTGCAATATGAATAATATTTAACTAATATATCTTGACTAATTCTACCTAAGTGGGAATAGCTGATTTTTTTAGTTTATTTAAACCACATTTCGTGTCACAAAAATATTGCTCGTCAAGGTGAATCGAACAAATTACGTTCCGCTCTGATGGTCTCAAAAACTTATCTAGCCGTGCTCTTTGTATGACTTTCATCTAATTCAATTTTCTTTGTTCTTTATTGTTCACACAGGTGCTTTATTACTCAAACAATAGAGTATTCTAAACAGGTATTAAATAAAAAGTAGATAAAATTTTCGATGGAACTGGCAACACTCACAAAATGAACGCGCCATTTTTTAAGTCAATCACAATGTGTAAAACAAATTCAATAATTAAATAAATCCACTTTTGAATACGTTACTTACAGATGAAATGTGATCCCATCCGATTTTTTCGTAAGCCCAGCAGCATTTTTGCATGTAGGAACGACACAAGACGACATTTTAAAATTAAAATTGACACTTGTACTATACATTATAACTCGGTAAGTGCAACGGAGTGACTAATCGCAACAAAGTGAAACCACTCTATTTAAGAGTGGTTTTTGTTTCTTCAGTTTCACGCTTACAGGCGCCTTCTGTTATTCTGAGCGTGAGGTAAATAAAATATTAACTGCTTGTCGGGCAAAATACCGCCAACTGACGAAAATGGTGGTTGAAATATAGAAATCTTAAGTTTAACTTTAATAAATGTTATCTTTGTAGATGATCAACTCACCCTTAGTAATTAAATTAGAAGTTATAAATACAACAGTTTTGGGGAAAAACTGTATAAGCACAAAATTTTAACTTACTTATAATCAAATTTTCCCCCAGAAGAAATATATATGTCGTTTTAAAGTAACTTATCGATTTGAAATATATTACTCCAGTCCGTTAATATATCCATTACAATGAGATTATTAATTTCCATTTACAAGGCATATATTTAAAAACACTTATTTTATATGTGAAAATATATTATTCAATTAATGTAAAATGTTAAATTCGGTCTATATCTTTTATATAATATCATGGCTTTGTCTTATTTTAAACCAAAATTTTTAATTAAGTAAATCATGGATTCCTTGCTACTATCCAGAAAGAATAAGTGTATGAAGGCCACAGAAAATCGACAAAATTGAAACGAGAACGTGATTGTAAAACATTACTGGATAGCCAAACTTTGTATAAGCTTTGTATTTTTCAACATATACGTTTATCCACAAGAAACATATCGTTCGTCTAATCCATTCGACTTTAATCGTTGACACAAAAATATAGTTCACTGGCACCCACCAAAGTTATTTTCGGATCCAAACATCAAAAGCTACGAAACGTATCACAAATTATTTTAAATAGTCTAAATATTAATCCGAAAGCCCGTTCAGATATTCAGAATTCCAGTCCAATGTAACTAATAAAACGATAGCTAGAGACGGGTGCGCGCTTCGCTCCAGCGATTTATTTGGCTCTGATTCATTCGCGCGTTGACAGTTATAGCCCCACGGATATTGCACTTTTGCAACGCATCTGGACATGAATTATTTCATCGTAAAGAAAATGTCGTGATTGTCTCCATTTAGAATGTTGTGAACTTAAACGGTCACAACTTCACAATATATTTATTATGAATAACAATTTGGTATATCGACACTAAAACTAATTTATATAACTATTCATATAAAATGTCCGTTTTAATGCAATTCTCTCTCCATTTCGCAGTCATAAAAAAGTTTCATTGTTTCAGATATAATCACCAGGATCGAGTTCTTTGAAGTCTGTATAAGAAAATTCTTTGAGTACATCCGTATGTACTTGACCCTTGTCAATTTATAATTTGGCATGTTGTCTATTGCGTGCGCAAGAGACCGGCAATCAGTTTAATGTTAAAAATTGTGATCGTATTACGGTAACAGCTGGTTGAAAGAAAAAGTCAGAAGACCTTGCAGAATATCCTTCCACTGTCAAAGGATAAAGATTTTGCCAAATGTATTTTAAGTTTAACAAAAGTATGATGGGATTTGGTTACTTTATCATTTATAATTAGATTATGTTGTAAATGTTAATCATCGTTTTATAGAAATAAAACAATTATTGTTACATGTTTAATTTTATTATTCTAATGTACTTTGAACATCTACAGAGTGATTTCAGGTTTATAGACAGGTAAGTGTCGTGATAGCCCAGAGCGCAACGAACCTGTCTCAAATTTATAAGGCCCATAGGGCCATGGTTCGAATCCGGGCGTGTACCAATGAGTTTTTCTGACTTAAGTACACAATATCACTGACACCGTGCTTCGGAGGGCACGTTGAGCAGTCGGTCCCGGACGCTGTAAATAGATGGCGGTCGTTACAGTTCCCAACCCGCAGTGGAGCAGCGTGGTGGACTTAAGCTCCAAGCCCCCCTCTTCACCCTGGGGGAGGCCTAAGCCCCTGCAGTGGGGTAAAAATGGGCTGATGACGATGACGATGACGAAGTTACTTTGATCGTTCTATTGTACTCATTAACGCTTTGTCTGAACAAACCCTTCCTACTTACTCGACCTGCTGAAAAATAAAATTAAAACTTTACCATACTAACTGTAACGTTGCGCTAAAAACGCGACGTACAACTCAAAGCGGTATGTGTTTGCGCCTTGCCCTTAATTTAAAAACATACGGGCTGTCAACTTCTGATCTGACAGTTGAGGGGGCGGATTCGCTGACACGACCCGTTAACGGATTTTGCTCTATTGAATGCTGCCTTGCTGCATATTAAACTATCTATCTATATTAATAATATCTATCAACGTTCCCGCTGGGGAACGTAGTACTGGTTGGAGTGTTGGTTGTTGTTGGAGCTAGTTGGAGCATCCTCTTTCTTCCGAGGTCTTCCGTTCAAGTCGCAGTGAGCCGACAGCAGTTTACGTGCTACTCTGGATTTCTGCGCCATCTCTCCTGGAGCGGTCAAGACTGTCCTGGAATACGATCCATACGACTGGTATCCAGCTAGGTCACTAGGCGTCGCTACAATCTTGGAACGGGGTCGGCCGGGCTATACTTGAATACAGCACTTGTTCTAACAATTTGCCGTTTCACTTAGAACCCACGAACTTACCTAACCTACCTGTTGGCGAAGAGCAAAACGCCACATAACTTTAAACTTAATGAAAAAATCATACCAGAGCGGATGGTTACCATTACAACTGTGGAAAAATTTACAATTCATTTCTTTAAACTCGTGTTGTTCATACGTTCACTGCATAAACTACAGAGTGAGCTTTCAGGTTAAGCGTCAATTTCGTATAATAATGGTCGAAGTTCACTTAGAGGCAAATTACATTGAGCATTGTAATATGTGTATCCAGTTATTTTGATTAAAGAACTAGGTACCTACTTATTTAATTAATTAACATTTTTTTTACTCATGAGGGAAGTTTAATGGGCACAGTTTTAGTATCTCTAGTATATAAGTGTGTTTTCTGTATATTGCTTTTTTTATTTCGTATTGTACTATTTTTTCTCTTTTTTAAACAAAAAACAATATTTGTAATTATGTTTTTATATTTCTTTTCCTATATCAAACTGAATTTTTATTTAAACGTGAGTTTAGGAAAAAAACTAAAAGTAGACAATTTCGATTTGACATATTAACTGTACTAAATTGTACTCAACTTTTACATAAATTTAATATTGTTCCCGTGAAAAATTTAATCAATTAGGCACGCACTCCTTCATGTGTCAGCGATATTGTGGGTTCCTTTTTCAGTCTCTAGAGTTGTTTTATTTTCTCTTAGAATAGGACGCCTAAACGTGTGTGTGTCGGTCAACTCAATGTCTATGTTCCTCATCCAGTTGGCAAATATTTCAAAACAAAATATCACCAAAACATTTAACACATACGTTTCGAAATTGGCTCCACGCCAAACGGTTAAAAAACGAACCTAATTCTTGGTTCATTCTGTTTAAAATCTTGAAGCATTTCATTTCAGAATATTTATAGTTGTTTGATTTATTTATTTGTTCGTTTATTGGTTCAGTGACGACACCCGTTTGTTTCGAAGATTAATCACTGCTGTCTAAGTGATTTAGTGTACAACCGTTTCTTAATGTGGGCTATTCAGATAAGATATGGGTTATTTTCACCGGTTAAAAGTCGATCTGTCTCATAAACTGTGCTGCGATATTCCTCATAGATTCACTATAGTAACTACACGAATCGCCTATTTGAACCATGAGACATGACCTTTGTTAAGTTGTATTGGGAGGTATTAATTTTCTATTTTATCGTTTTATATCATATAATACACGTTATGTACGTACATACACTACAATGCCAACATTTCATTAAATGTTTACCTATCGACACGTGTCGATCTTGTATTATTTGTCGAAATATATCAATTTTCACGTCATCAAAATGTGTAACTTATAAATTTAAAAAATTACTAAAAGATCTAAGTTTATCCTATTCATTTATGTATAATAATTATAATATATACAATTATATACATACATAATACATCCCTCACAGCGCCATCCAGTCACAAATTAAGCAAGTATTTTGCTTGTGTACTTGTGTATATTTAATTTTTTTTTAAAATAATATATACATATATATATTTTAAACCCAGACCCGGAACAAAATAAACATGTACATGCATATAAATATTTGTCCCGGGTAGGAACCGAACCCGCGACCCTTGGCTCCGCAGTGTATATACGTCAATAATTTCTTTACGAAGATAATATTCGGTTTTCGGACTTACAGATAAAATAAATATATCTTACTTTTATGTATTGATTTACTCATAAAAGCATAAAGCAAATTGTAAAGACAACAAATATATGAATGGCAACAAGTAGTTGTTATTGTCTATTTATCTCTTGAATATTCGTTTCTGATGTTATTTCTTAAGGATTGATAATTAAAAGAACTGGTGAATATAACTACACTTAGGGTATTTGCAGTTATTGCCGCTGTTATCTGTTCCTTTTTTAACTTCCCGCTATCCAAGGGAAGTTATTGATTTGGGTCCGATTTTTGGAAAATCGTTTTCATCAGATCTCCACGTTCTGGGGAAGCCACTCTGACCATTTTCGGCTGGACGTGTGTGTATGTAACTTTTTTTGTCGATTGGCCGATTAACACCCGCAATACGGCGCTTGAAATGGTTCATCGAGATATAGATCTGATTAGATTTTGAAGTCAATTGGTCGGTGTTTCAAAAATATTCAAGAAATAAGCTTAAAAAAATTTTTTTAGGTTTTTTTTAAATAACTTTGATATTTTTTAACCTATCTTACTTGAAGCCTTAAATACGTTTTTTGTACACAAAAAACTGCGTAGAGTGCTGCCAAAAATATCAAAATCGAACGACGCTTTCAAAAGATATCGCTGTTCACAAATTTCCGAAAACGTGTTTT
Source organism: Luffia ferchaultella (assembly GCA_949709985.1). NCBI lineage: Eukaryota > Metazoa > Arthropoda > Insecta > Lepidoptera > Psychidae > Luffia > Luffia ferchaultella. The sequence continues at coordinate 8,663,753 of OX453248.1, forward strand.
TTTCACATACATTTGAGATTTTAAGATCAATCGATTTTAAGCTTTACACAAAAATTTTGTGCTTACATTATTACATATAATGTAGTAAAGTTCATTAAAATCAAACGAAGAATTTAAAAGATATCGCAGTTCAAATATTTCCAAAATAACATTTTCTTGGTTATATAGCTCGATAAAGCTTGATTAAAATCAAACACAACTAATAAAATTTTATGAGAGGTTCCTGAAATGCGCTAAAACGATCGAACCTTCAAATATAAATGTATCGCATTTTTCAACGGGCTAGGCCGTTCAGAAATATAAAAGAAATTTGACGTGTTAGTTCAGTAGAGATACAATAAATAAGTTGACACTAAGTGTCTTCTGTTACATAAATAAAATTTATTTATTCTATGAGAGATGTGTGCATTTTAGAAGAATATTGGTTTTAGTTCAGTCTTAATTATGTTTAGTTAAATAAATGCTTAAATAAAAACTGCTCGTGAGTTTTAAACGGCAGCCATGACACTATTATATCGCTATGCTTTCACACCAAAAAGGAAACCGAGAAAGGAAACTAACTGTATGTTGAGAGGTGGGCGCGTGTGGGTTTGTCAGCATTAACAGCGACAAGCATAACCGCAGCCATCGTCTAGTCATAAACGTATGCTTACATAACCATTTACTATTATTATTCACCACGATATTTATTTATAAGCTATGTAGAATTAAATTTACGAAGCAATGGCCGGTACTAACACTTGCCACGTGGGATTTCCGTGTAGAAAATTAAAAGGCTATTAGGTGCCTTCCCACGCGCGGATGGTCGCGAACAGGTCCACAGTATTTCTCAGTAACTGCGTACGGAGCGCGTGGGCCGTGGCGCCGACTTGCTCTGACTAATACTAGATTATGAAAGCTTTACATATATACTGAAAGTATAGTTATTCGGTTATTAATTGTGCGGAGGTTAGATTCTGACATCATCGCAAACAGAGATTTATACACGATTCGTGTCTACATAATAACTAAATTAAGACTATGTGAAGCACAAACGTCGTTGCAGTTTTTTTGAGAATAATGGTAAAGAGATTACTTATGTACCTTTGAGGAAAATTAGAGGAAACTAAATTATTACACTACTGGCTACTTCCGCTTGGTATCCTTCACGTTGGTGTTATTTCAGTTTTTCATTTTTAAACGATTTTCAAAAGTATAGGGTTCTCAATTCGACTGTTATCATTTTTGTATGTATGTTTGGCGATATCTTCGCCGATTGTGAACCGGTTTGTTTGTTAGGGTTCCGTAGCCAAGTGACAAAATCTAAACCCTTATTAGTTTCACCAAGTATATCCGTTCGTCTGCCCGAGGTTTTCTTGGATACTATTGGCACTGTATAGATTAAATTAGGAAGGTAGTTAGGTACTTGATTAGGTAAAAAGTGTGTCCACCCTTTGACTTTTCAACTATGCTATGTGGTAGAAAATTATGAACTAAATCATGTCTATACAATTAAAAAAAAACACTTTTAAGGAAAACTGGTTTAAACGTTGAGTAGTTTTTAAGACATGGGAAATACTCTATTTTGGCTACACTTCGTTTTGAGTTTTATCAAATGCAATATAAATTATTATTAAACTTATTAAATTAAAGTTAGTAAAAATATCAAAATCGAATTTCGGTAGTTATCTTCCCAAACTTTCGGGAATAAATTATATTGCTCTATCAAAGTATGTATAAAGAAGCAACGCCCGCTAGAGAGTCTGCCTAAATAGCTGAATACAATATGAACATTGGGTCGCTAATGAATTTTAGTGGGAAGGTGTTAACGTATAAAGGTAAATATTAACATGTAATAACTTATAATAACATGGCGCTCAGTCTGAACTAGAATTTTAATAAATGAGGTTAAGTCGCTGAAGAATTACAATATAGCAATCCTTAAAATTCGTATTTCAGCAACCGGCCGCGGTTCCGCTCCCATGGATTACACTCATGACTAGTATTTACTAACGGTTATTTTACAATTTTACAAAAACACTGAAAAATTTAAGTTTTTTAATCTAATCAACAGTTTAAATACAAATGTTAACCATTGTAAGGGTTGAATTTCTATAATTGCTAAACCATGTTTTTATCAATTTCCAACTAAAAAGCTTAATACAAATTTTCATGGATTTTGAATAGACGAAATTCCAGTACAAACTTTCTAACTCCTATTTCACTCTCTTATGAGTAACATTTCCATAAACCTTTAAACACGTATTTTTTTCAAATAATGAATTTCATACTTTTAACTTTAAGGATGACATAATTCACTTATAAACGTACATCCCCTATTTTACTCCTTTAAAGGTTAAATTCTTAAAAATCTATAAACAAGACATATTAACTTTCTAACCCTAAGGTCGTGTACCATTTTATCGTACATTTAACTTTTAATTCCATCCAAACTTATCTTTTTTTACCCCCCTAGAAATATAACTTCAAAAAATGCTTTCTTATAGTTGAGATTACGTTACAAAACAGCTCTATGTCCAAATATCGTGGGCTCCGTGTTGTCGATTTTATGTATACAATTGCGACACGAAATAATAGAGCTAGACTTTAAGACTTTAGACCCTTTACGAAATACGGTACCTCAAGAAGATACCGGTAGCAAGTATTTATTCCGATTTACGAGTGTAACAGCTTGCTTGCCACCATCGTTTGCATAATAATTTTCACTTATGAACGGTCGTTACGCGCTTATTGCACGCATAAATATTTACAAGGCAATCTATTGTGATAGCCTTTGGGAAGATCTGAAAGGAGGAGCTTATGTGGCTTTGGATGTTTTGTCTTTGTTTTACGTTTTAAGAAAATGATTTTCAAATACATATTTAGATCAGACGCGTCAAGAACTATCTAACATTTTCATGCGATTGATATCGCCTTCCGCATTGTTGATTCGATTAATAAGCCACCAAAACTAGCGCCAACGATATATTCACGCCGTGACTTATCTAATAAGGGTGACTTTATTTAGTGTTTATATACATTACTTAAACGTCTTAAGTTAAATGCCCAGTTGTATGAATTCCGACTCACTTTTGAACACTCAGCTACATTTTTTTTTTGATCTACGAATATACAACCATTTTTGACAATGAACCCATGTGTACCACCTTAATTAACTTTTCATTTTTGGAAAAGTGAACACTATTATACTATACTTAATTAATTAATTTAATTATAATTAACTAACTTCGGTTAATTATTAAGGATTAAGTTTGGCTTATTTTAAGGACAGTCTTTTGAGCAGAATAAATAATAATAATATCTGGGACATCCCCCACATCGTCATCTAATCCCAAAGTTAGCAAGTATTAAGCTTGTATTATGGGGTACTAGACAACTGGTATACATACTTAAATATTCTTTTTTTTTTGTAATAATATATCCATATATAAATACTTTTTACACTCTTATACGGAACAAATAGACATGTTTATGCACACAAAAATTTGTCTTGGGCGGGAATCGAACCCTCGACCCTCAGCTCCACAGTTAGGGTCTTTAACGACTCGGCCAATCGGTCAGTCAAATAAGTTTATGATGTTGAAAAGAGCGTCAGACCATTAGATGTGCATAAACTAAAAATACTAATATGTTGTTTATCTGTCAAGATGTTTCTGCCGAATAAGTCGTCGAAACGTCGGAATTAACTTTAATAAAACGTTAAATGATCATACAGAGTAATTATTTTCACCTTGTGTTTTTTGTTCCATTACGATATTCTTTTAAGATCACAGAAGATAAAAATCGTTTATGAATTCAAAGATGGCGAAGCAAATACATGAGTTTAAGGAAAAGTTCGAAAAGGCTCGGATCATTAACGTGCACAATATTGTCGAATACCAAACTTTTAAATGATTCAAATGCTAGAAATTGTTCCTATACGATATAGAAGGTTTGGAGCCGATAGCTATTAAAAAAAGAAAGAAGGAGAGAAAAGGAAAAAGAAGATAATGAACTGATTTTGAATTTAATAAGTACCTACGCCCTAATGTGGTTTGTAAAAACATTATATATGTATAATCTACTAGTTCACTCTGCGGGACCTGGAGAAACTCAACAAAGTTCATTTAAGTACTATCTGGGTTAATAACACAAATGTGTAGATCACGCGGACTTAGCAAAGTTAAAGCAGAAAGTTAGATAAGAACTGAAAACTATTGTAAATTGTAATTTGTACCGACCGTAATTTTCTTGTACCCAAGGAATACAGATAGACATTCTTGTAATTTGACTAGCAATTTCAAAGAATTAAAAATCTACTACTGGTGTACCGCGACGTGCATTGCTTAAAGTGTGGTATGTTGTCGCGCCCCTAACTTCGTACCGCAACTAGAGCTTATCACGTCTTATGCGGTGTACGTAGTCCAAAGAAAGCTGGCACAAGCGGTTTACTAACACATATACATTTACTTGTGCATACAAGATGAAAACGATATCTTTTGCTTTCCTTACGGACCTGTATATTGCCAGTTCTCCTTAAACTTGCTATACCTTTGTAACTCGGCGTTTTTCTTGATAAACAAGTTTAGAAATACCAAAGTATCGGAATTAGTTATCATTATTTCGGTTATCAATGCTTTATTTAGATCATAAAATCTAAGACGCTCTATCTCTACCTTTGGTCTTTTATCTCTACCTATGCCAAAGACAAATATTAATAATCTAAAAATCGTATAAAAATCATTGTTTATGAATACCTATCCGTATATCTGATTTCGGATCATATCTTTATAGAATAGAAAACAAAAACAAATACACTGCACTACACCTACAACAAATACTTCTGACAGAATTTTCCATTTTAATCAAATATGTTAAATTTAAGAAAGCCTTCATCTACAGACTCAAAAAACCTTTTTAGGAAACCAAACTGAATTTAAGAAATAAAACACACTTAGTTAAATATAGTATTCACACAAATCTACGAATATAATTTCTAATAGTAAAGACTTGAACAGAAAACGATAAAGTTGTAAAACCGTTTTTGGCCCACAGCTGCGTGACCGTACTCCAAAGTGCTTCTGATATCTGAGGGGTGTTTTATTGAAAAAGTTCACTCGTGACTCGACTGCGTAAAGGTTGCATACCACCATAAAAATATACACACAATTATTATATTCATATCGCTATGAATTTTTAAACGTCAAAAATATTCTTGTCTATGCATTCTAACGATGTAGCGATTTGCGGAAGTCGGTTATTATTTTAATAAAGACGATTAAATTGAAACGAGTTTGCCCAACCGTCTCTTTGTTCGTATAGCAACAAAGTAATATTAACATAATTAAAAAATAAACGTCCTCAAACTAAGCAATTTCAAACTCCACCACGCGCTCACGAATTTGAAAAAAAACACGACTGTCATTTCGGCCTGTAAAAAATCTGCTGAATGCGTATAGAGCACGCATTACTTTAATTGTGTTGTGATTATAATGTAATTAAAATGCATAGTATAGTGATAGTTGTGGTTAATATAGGGTAAACTAGTTGTACAATTTTCATTTGTGTGAATGAAGTAGAGCTAAGTGTTTAGATCTAGTTTTGATTTATATTTATCTTAATAGATTGGGAAGAAAGTCTTTTCGTTATTTGTACGTACCCTGGTACGTACAAAAACGAAAAGACTTTCTTCCCGACCTGGCTTAAACGTTCATTATAAATTCAAGATAGCTTAAAATATAGAAAAAGCCAGTTTCCTTCATTTTTATATAGTTTTTTGAATATGTGAAAATAACTGAAAGTGACGAAGAAATTAGCTATATGTTTTAAAATGTTATGACAAAATAAACAAAAGTGCGACACGAGTCACAAAAAATTGGTGCCATTTATGGACCTAATGCGGCAACAGTAAAAGTAGCACCATATTATTTAAAAGGATACCGACGACGCTCGTGTGGTATAAAAGCGAAACTCTGGCACCTAGCTCGCACTAAATAGGTGCCTACTCACTTCTGCCGTAATTTTGCACAGCTATTCTTAGTGTCTCAAATTACACATAGGTTATCAAGCTTTATGAGTATTAAAATTTGACAGCGCCCGGGACCGCCTGTTTAACGTGCTCTCCGAGGCACGGAGTCAGTGATAGTTACTGTACAGTCAGTCAGATACTGTATAAGTCAGAAAAAACTCATTGGTACACGCCCAGATTCGAACCATGGCCCTATGGCCTTATAAATTTCAACGAGACAGGTTCGTTGCGCTTTGGGTTATCACGAAATCACGACGAAAAAAGTTAAATAAATAAACATAAACATTTATTTCAGGTCTCAAGACTCAAGGGTCCAGGTCCATAATTCGTTATTACCAATAATCTTAAAGCTAATGTAAATACATAATTAAATTAAATTATCTGATATTACAAAATTAAAGAAATAAAAGGTATTATTATTAAAAAGTAAAATAAAACTAAATTGCGTAATATTATTTAATCAGGCCAATAGCTGTCCGCACCCAGTATTTTTTGAAAGGACAATCTGGTCTGGTAGCGATCATCTTCAAGATCCTATTGTTGTTGACTTGGTTTCAAGATATGATGTTTTATCTGAAAAAGAAAGGCATTTCTAAAGAAATGTAAATTATTTAAATCTTGTTCTTAACTTTTTTATGTTTTTGTAGATACTATTTACAGATTACCAAGTTTTAAATTATTATTTTTTTGTTTATTAAACTATGTACAAAAATTAACAACATTAAATATCAAAATAACCAAAGCCAGTGCACATCTCTAGTTGGAAACGAAATTTAATTACTTATTCATAATGTAACATTTACATAATATAGAGTTAACCCATATTTTAAACGCAAACGTAAATTGAAAGCTCTTACGTACGATGTCATAATTTAATAAGCTAGCGTGTTTCCATTAACACCGTACCATGATTATGATATCACCGGACTCTTGTTCACCATAATAATCCTGATAAAGCGAAGCGCATTATTCTTTGTTATTTGACTACCCATTTATTTTGGTTTTAAAAGCACCCCATTTATAATATTAACAAGCGTGATATATAATCTCATATTTATTTTATTTACGGTATTTCATATAATAATTTTCTAATTAAATTTTGTTTTTAGTAATATAGCTTAACTAGCACGTTTCTTTAACTTCTCATTTGCCTTGAATGCTAATATTCAATTTATTAATATAAAGTAATGCGGCGTTTTTTTTAAATTTCAATATTTATTGTTGGTGAAATATTGACTGTAAGTAGGTAGTAAAAATAAAGTCCTACCTTTTGTAAAAATACAATAGGTAGGACTTTTTGTCTAAAATTTAATAAAGTCAGTGCACGGGATTGTTTCAAAATCGACGGTTGTTCTTTACAAAATATTTCAATATATTTTGTTTATTTCGTTACTAGCTGGTTATTAGCTCAGGATTATTTTTTTTACATACATTTTTCAAGTCTGTAATTGTATGTACTTACACTCATATATTCATATTTATGTAAACACAATAATACAACCCTAAATAAGTGATAAAATAAACAGCAAATGGCTAATAAACGCGTCTCCTTCAACAAAATGTATCAATACACGAAAAATACTAATTGTTATAGATATAACATAGTTTGAAGATAATATTTATATACTTATATATTATTATTAGATAACATAATATTATGATACAATTCAAAATATTATGAATGACAAATTGAATATATTTTATATAGAATTATATGGGTTCTATGAGATAACTATGTAACCCTAAGTCAACTATTCGAGCAAAAATAGTCGAGTGGATTTTATATTACCAAAAAAAATTAAGATCTTGCCAATCATATCAGATATAACTGTGTGGAGGTTTTCAAGGGTAGAAAGCAGAAACTTGTTTGTCAATAGTTTTCTTTCGGAAAATGTTTACAACATGAAAATCACATATTGAGGGAGTGGTGTGAAATGGGAGTGAAATGCTTTTTTTTCCAAAAAATATTTACTTATCTGCTCCTTCCCCAAAATAGTATCAGCATACAAATGTTGTTAAAAGTTGTATGTATGTAAACGTGTATGTCAAAAACTAAAAAAATGTTTTAACACATATAACCATAGATTGCAAAACTTTCCCTCTGGTGGTTGAACCGATAGATTTTTATGCTAGTTCCGAAACTGAAATAACTCCACCATTAATTCCGATGCTTCTTGGCGATAGTTTGGCCCAAATTCTTATAAAGGTCTCAGGAGGAAAATCGTAGCAGTGAAACGCTTCAGTTCGCAGTCCATAAAGCCTACATGAGTGTCGCCCCGCGAAGCCTATTTTTATTACACTTCCGTGCCTCGCCACTGTCAGTGCTTTACGAGTCATAAATAAAGCTAAATCTCTCACGAAAATTTTGTCACGGATGAAATATACGAGTCGTAACTAGTTTGATAACTAATAAACTGACAAAAAATGCTGTGTTCTCTTTTTATTACGATTTCGTTTCAAAATAATGTTTTTTTTTAGGACCCGGAAGTGACAAAGTGCAATCGTGAAACTGAAAAACATGTTATAATATACGCCATACAACGGCATAAATTAAATATCTTGGTGTACCCACAAATAGCTTTGATAAAGCAACACTTTAATTTAAAAAAAAAACCGGCCAAGTACGTCTCGGACAAGCATCAAATTAAGGTTCCCTTGCATTCACCAACTACGAAAAAAATAATTGTTGGTACCTAACTAAAAATCGCATATATCCACTAAGGATAATATATCTCAAAAACTGTTCAAATAACTTGTTCACAACAGTTTTAATTAAAAGTGTTTGTTGAGCGGTATTTTCGGCGTGCCACTTACGCGGCAAATGCAGCTTATGACATCAATGCTATAATTGGAGGAGACGTGACTAATGAACGCACTGTGAGTTTTCGGCTTAGCCATTTTCACAGTAATATTTTGACTTCCAAAATGAACCAAGGGATAGGATGGCTACTAAAGTGAATAGTAAAGAATTGCAGGCCATGGTGAAAGCTATATACATAAAATTAAAAAAAAAATAACTAGATGGCGTTGTGTTGGCATTCCCAGGTATTATTATCATAGATTTGATCCGCATTAATCTACCGCAGAATTTGTAACATCGTTTGCGATCAGTATGCCCAGAATATTTTGCGCAATTTACGCTAAACTGGCAAGACTAAAAAACAGCAGCCCCGACTCAATGTAATTTTTTTTTTTATTCAATATAAGATGTTTACAGTTTATACACAATTATTGAAATCTAAAATGAACTAATTGGGTACCGATTCAGAAATCTAGAAAGAGAAGAAACGACAATTTACACCACCCTGTTTATTATATTTAGGTGCACCCATACATTTTATTCTTTCTTTTTTTTTATTATAACTGTTACAATGTTGTACAAGCGTTACTACAAGTATCATTTAAATATTCGTTAATACAATAGTGAGCTTTCCTTATGAGCTGGACACTAAAATTTCCATTGGGATTGTATTATATGAAAACAGATACAATTTCCCATGAAAGATTTATTAACCTTTGAAAATCTGAACGAGGATGGCTAACAGGCATCCCGTGACAAAATTGTCATCTCGTGTCGGAACGAGGTATCTTTGGGAATTGATAACGTATGCTTTTAACTAGCATTGGAAATGGGGCCACCTTAAAGACACCATTTAAGTATTTATGTAATTAACAGACAAGGGACTGGTTATACGGTCTTCACTATTATTGCTTTACTGTAACAAAAAACCTCATACACTGCATAAGAAATCGGTTCAATACTACATGAGTTTATACTTCAGTTACACTTATAAACCGTCCGTCACCCACAGAACTCTCCAAAAATGGCCTCTACCGACTACCATTTTTGCTAAAATTTAGGGCAACTTTTTCCATAGAAAAAAAATTTTGATGTCAAGAAGCAGTGGAAATCACATTTACTTAACTTTATCTCTCCAGAGTTCCGCAAAGACATTTATGATCTTCCTATTTGATGGCAAAGAAAGGCGTAGAGAATATGGGAAGTACTTTTTTGTTAGAAATTTTTAGTTTAATTTTATTTTCTAAATTAAACAGTAAATTCATACTTTAACTAGTAAATTTGTAGAAATAAATACAATATACACATCAAACAAATCTGTATTAATAAATTTGTAGTGTCCATCTGTCTTTGTGTCTGTTCCAGCTAAACTCCGAAACAGCTGAACCGATTTCAATGAAACTTTGCAGACGTGCAGAGAGAATTGTCGGGGGTGACATTGGCTACCTTTTGTTTGTCTGTCTGTCCGTTTGTCTGTCTGTTTGAGCTGATCTCCGAAATGGCTAAACCGATTTCAATGAAACGTCCGTCTGTTTGTCCGAAAGGGCTGAACTTATTTCAATGAAACTTCACAGATGTGATTGAGACATTATCAGAACTGACATAAAATGCCTTTTGTTTGTCTGCCTATCTCTTCGTCTGTTTATTCGAACTGATCTACGAATCGGCTGAACCGATTTTAATGAAACTTAACAGTATGATAAAAACATGGCCCGAAGTTACATAAAGACTTTTCGTTTGTCTGCCTATCCGTCTATCTGTCTGTTCGAGCTAAACTCCAAAACAGCTGAATTTATTTTAATGCAACATCGCATACGTGAAAAGAAAGTTGTAATGAGTGACTTACGCTAGTTTTTGTTTGTATGCCTCTCTTTCCATCTTTTCGTTCGAGCTAAACTCCTAAAAGGTTAAACTGATTTCAATGAAATTATGCAGACATTAAACATAGTTTAATAGAAGTAGTACAGGTAATTTTTTGATCTGTCTGTTTGTTCCAGCTTTTTGTTATACATATATAATATATAATTTTTTTCATTTATAAAAATCGTAGTGTCTGTTAGTATGTCTGTCTGTTCCGGTTAATCTACAAAACAGCTGACCGATTTTAGACCGATCTGTGGGATAACTATTCTTCACGCAAAAATGGCTAAATGGATTTTGATGAAATTAGGTACACAGATTTCTTAAATAGTTAAGTTTCACAATATTCTAAAAAGTGTCACGATGTCCTGAAGTGTCGCGTCCCTTTAGCTGTCGTGTTACAAACTGTGTAGTCCACGCATGCGAAGCCGCGGGCGGAAAGCTAGTATCAAAATATAATTTAATATTCATATTAAAAGCAATCCGAATATTGTATTTCCCTTATTTATATGATAATTTATTCTCCTCGAACTATATTTTGTTTACGAAACGATTTTCTGCGATATCTAGCATTTCCGATAGGAAGTTATATCCAAATAAATATGACATGCAATAAAATTGCGATACAAGTAATGGAGAAGCGATGGAGGGCATCCGCCAATATAAACGACATATGAATCCTGAGCAAACTCATTTTGTGCGCTTATACGTCTCAATCTTATCGGAAGCCAATATAGGGAAGTATTCATCTATATAGATATGTTATTAATACCTTCATTATATTTCAAGACTGGCTTGTCCGTGGATCTCAACCAGTTCTTATCAATCAATATCATTACCGGGGTACGTGTCGCAATAGTAATAAATTTATGATAATGAAATATTAATTAGGTATTTATAGCTACAGCAGCTATAGCAGAATATCTACAAAAAATTTATTCATAGACACACAGAAGTAAAGTCGATGTTACTCTAATAATTAAAGAGGTGAACTCTCATATGTAGATTATTTGATAATTAAACAGAAGAATTTCAAGGAGTCTTGGGGTGAGATTTTGAAGACAATTATAGCATTTCAACCATGCACGTGTTACCTTAGTATCTTAAAAAGAAATGTTCATAACAGAATGTTAACAAAATTAATTTTCTATGCATTACAATCGTAGTAACTATCATAGCCTCTCCATATAAGAAACACATGAGTTTTAGTATCCTTACGCATAGTTCACAGACGAATTTAGGCCAAGAAAATTCAATGAATTAAACGTATTTAAGTAAGAAATTCTTCTTTACTCAATAACCTATCCAATTAGTATATGAGTGTGTTATTTAATTAAAATTTTTCAAATTCTGTGAATTATAATTATAAATATAAAATAGTGAGTTAAGCCGTCAATGCCAACTTTCTTTTTAACGCCCAAAAAGTGATACCATCATCATCATCAGGTTTTCATGCCTCTATTAGTGGAGTACTCATTCATTAACGCCGAACTGAAACCGCTGAATCTTGAACAAATCACATGAAATTTATACATTAGGTTTGTTGTGTGACCTAAGTATTCACCAAGCAAAGATTTTTGAAATTCTACCCCTAGGGGGTACAATAACAGATTTAAATTACTGTGTGAAGATTCGTCATTATTGAAGTCAAATGCATCAAAACAGATTTTTGCCAAATTTGATTTTTTAAACCTTATGGTTGGAAATAATAAATGACGTGTTAAATCATTACACAAAGGGTTTTAGGGCAAAAAATAGTTCAAATAGTTACTTAGGTTTTTCTAATATTTCAGAACGGGTCATGTTCAGTATTAACCTATATTCACCTAATAATGCAAAAACAATAAGCAGTCAGTCACTTATACGATGGAGTTTTATCCATACCATACCATCCCCTTAGGATGAGGGGCTTGGAGCTTAATCCACCACGCTGTTGCAGTGCGGGTTAGTGGATTTTCACGACTGCTACCTATTGCTGGCAACCGGGATCGACGGCTTGACGTACTCTCCGAGGCACAGTCAGTGATAGTTATGTACTTAAGAAAAAAATCATTGGCACGCGCCCTGGAATTAGAACCACGGCCTTCTAAACAAGAAGCGGGCTCGCTACCACTCGGCTATCACGACTTATTAGTTACGGAACACTACCTGATTTAGAAGATATTTTAACCATAGTAATTGTTTATTGTAAATCCAGATCTATCGACGAGTCGACCGCATAACGCTAAGTTGACACGTCTCGAACTTGCGGTAGCGCCGCAAAGTAAGTTAGCGTGTCGCCTTGCAAGGACCGCTAATTTCCCATGAGAGCGCATCGATGTGACAAGAAGTTTGTGCAACATGCGTTCTAAGTGGAACTATATTTTAACGTTACAGTTACTAGCATCACGTATTATATTGATTCGATTTAACTCGATTCGGTAACCACACGAAGTGACACGTGTCTTGAATGTATTGCTAAATGTACTTTGACATCTGTTATTTTGTTATTTTTCCTTTAAATTTACCGGCAGTCCTCACTCGAACAACTTATTTTTAGGGTTCCGTGCCGAAATAGTATCGACAGAAACCTTATTCCCAGGGCTCTGCTGTCCGTCTGTTACAAAGCTGTATCATCTGAACAACTGACTTATTTGAACCGTTATAGTTAGGCACTAGAATTTTTTCACAGTGTGTATTAATATAACCGCTATAACAAGAACTAAAAGTTAAAAAAAAAAATAATTGAAAAGGGTCCCCATACAAGAAACGGTTTTTTTCCCGCCGTTTTTGGTCATTGTCAGATTATTGCTTACACTTAAAATTTTCATGAAGTATGTACTTAATATGGCCCCTACGACATTAAATAATAAAAATGAAATGACGTAAAAAATTTTAAAGGAGGGGAATGCTGAAGACAGGTATATATCTCTTGTGTGTAAAAAGGAAAGGCAAGGCACACGGTTTTAACTTTTAAAAATTTTTCTTTACCAAAGTTCACCATATACGACTGGCAGATGTCATAACTGTTATGCCTTTTCTATATAAAATGACGCCCAGAAGTGGTTTCTATTTCTTCTCAGGTTATCCACGTGCCACATGCTCACGCAATCTTGCGGCTTATAACAATACATGTACACTACTTTGTTAGTTTGATATTTTAAATTACTAATGTCCACTTGGCTAAAGGATGTAGCAAAAAAATATTCCACATTGCAGAATGCTGATAAATTAGAATGTAAGAATCGAAATGATAAAATAAGTTTTTCAAAATTGTGGGAATTCGAAAAGAACGAATCTATTTGAAAACAATCAAAAGTTTCTTTGTATTTTTTATCACTTCTTCCCGTTTTTAATATCTTTTCACTGAGTATACACGAAATATTCCTGAATAGGACATGAACGGCATGCAACGCCATTAAATAAATATTTTACCCGCCCTTACCACAAAAGCTGTAGAAACCACTACGAACTGTACAATCGCTTTAACTCCATTTTGAACTGAATTTCAGCATACCTGTGCCGTATCAGAGCTGCACAACCAACTTATTTTGATTTTGGTGTGAACGACTTTGGCTGAAATTTTGTACAGAGGTTATTTAGTATCTTGAGTACTATAATAGGTTATCTTAATAGTTATTTGAGGAAAATTCGAAAATGCTACCAAGCTTTTAATCATTTTATTTTATTATTTTTTACTAATGCAATTATTGATGCAAACGAATTCATATAATAAAAAAATTATACAAAGATACGTTTCGAAAAACCATAGACAAAGGGGGTAAATGATATATTTGTTAAGGCGTAATCATAAACACGACAAATACATGTTAACAATCCGAGCAAGCACGAACAAGTCTAATCGCAAGAACTCCAAGCAGGTCCGAACGAACTTCGTTGTCGGCGACTGGGCTTGTAATACTTGAAACAACTGCTAACTTTCAGGGAGATGATTACGCTCTGTATTTGCTTGTGTTTCAAGTTATATAGGGATTAATGTAACTATGATGAATTATTTGCGAACAACAAGCCAGAGTTGGATACCGAATCGGAACCGATGACCAGGATCCAAATTTGTTGATATTCAAGTGTGTCACTCCGTTACAAATTCACTATACGTATGTAAAAACTGAAACTACGGTTACATTACGTATAGCTTAGAATCAGCGTTACGACCGAGTGTCTGCTTCCAATGCTTAAAAAAGTCTAAATTACCATTAGAAATATAGAAATAGACTGATTGACTGGAATTATTAAATATTACAAATGAGATTGCTATACAAAATTATTTAAACCTAAAATAACTTCAAAAGCTAACATCGGCCATAATCATTTACATATGTAATACCTAAAAATATAACCAACAGGTCACGTTTACGATTCCAACGCTACAATGTACATTCTCGCTCTATAATCCTAGGTGAGAAACGGCGTTGCGCCGTTGCATCATTAATTTAGCTCGCTCTGTGTTGCTCCGGGATTTGTGGAATTACTATTGTTTATGCCCCACCCGACTTCGGTAATGTTTGTTCTTCTAAGTAATTATATATTTAGCTACTGTGACTGTTAACAGTTGTCCTGAAATGCACGATATTATAGTATAAAAATATCCTGAAATGTTACCAGATGTAGATACAGAAATTTTGTAATAAACAACTAAGTAATCTATCTTTATTATTATGTTAAAACGGAAGCAATTTACGTGTCAGAGGTTATAATTTATTTGTCTGTTTATTATTATTAATAAGAATAATTTCGTTTTTTTTCTTTACACTACAACAGATTAAAATTTTAACATGCAGCTTATTTATTTCTCCTTTCAACAAAAACTCCGCAAAAACTTATTTTTTGGTTTGTTTGCCTCCACCTACAATACTTTATGCCATTCAAGTCATGTTTATAAGATGGTGTATTTTATTATTTGCCTGAGAATTAGACAAAAAAACAATGTATGGTGCATTGTACATTGTTCAAACCAAATTCTATGGAATATAAGTTAATAATAATAATAATAACACACACAATCACAACAACGTCTTGGCCCCAAACTAAGCATTAGCTTGTATTATGAGTACCAAGCGAAGACACCACATACATATAACAACCAAGACCCGGTGCCAGTATTAATATTCATCATATAAATACTGACCCGACCTGGGATTCGAACCCGGGACCTCCAGCTTCGCAGGCAGGGTCGCTGCCCACTAGGCTAAGCGGTCGTCATTTTGTTTTTCTCTTTTTTAATTCTGCATTTGCTTTCAAAAAACGTGTTTATGCTAAAGTGCTAATTGAAATATCTCACGAGGATAAAAGTTATTAAAGTTGATTGGATTGTATGAGAATATTGCAGTAATAATATTTAATGGAAATATTACACCGAGTGAGGTGTCTAATAGCCATTGATAGGCGTATAATATTTTATGTATATTATTATATAAATAGAAGCAAGTTACGGACCGGCACTGGTTTAAATATTCATGGTATATATTTTACACCTTTTTAACTGATATTTTAATTTGTTATTTTATTAACATCTCGTTTTCGATGTAATATTTTTAAAATTTCGTAATTATATATTTTCCATTAATTTCCTTTAATATTTTAAATGCTAACCTTTCAAGAAAAAGTTTTACCAATAATTCCTCACAAAAGGAACAAAGAAAAACGTAAATTTAAATAGTTAACCTTGTGTGCCATTCATTTCTGTGCCCACTGCACTACTACCCTTTTCTGATTTTGCCCCGGCCCTTTTTTGATATACCTTGCTAGTGTACTCTAACTTAACAATAACTACAATTAACTACATTTAGTCATAATTTAAATACAATCAACTACTTAATTAACTACAACAAAACTAAATAATTACATATAATTACTAAAATCATATAACCTGTTTCGTTTCGAGAAGATTAATCGAGTAGTCTTGTGTGTAATAACACAAAAGACATTTATCTTCCCGACTTACTAAAATACCTTTCAAAATTTCAGCTAAATCCGTTATACCTTCAGACATGAAAAAGGGACAAACAAAATATTAATTAGTACACACTAGTTAAAATTGGAAATTCGTTTAAAAGAATAAATTATAGTTTATGAAAGGTTCTACTGAAATATTAGGTACACAGTTTTTTCGCCGACAATTTTTCATACAGAAATATCCTTTGAAAGCGTATGTTTGTAAACTGAAATTATATTTCGAGAGATTTATATGCCGAACAGCATTTTGGCAAAGAGGAGCGTCAGCAATCCCAGTAATTGAATCGTATGTCCTGGGCCCGACAGCGACGCGACGAGCAAAATAAACCGCCTAACGTATGCAAATGGTTTTTTTGGCGCATGCGTTTATATTACGTGCGTAAATTAGATATGTTTCTCACGCATTTTGTTGACTATATTTTTCAGACCTTAACATTGTATTATGGAAATTGGTTTTAATAATTAATCATGGAAAAATAAATTTTATTCACAGGATGAAGTTGTAGACTACGTTGTCAATCTCATATGAATACTGACGTGTTAAACATTTGGATTCTTTTGTTTAATAATTAATGTACTCTCTCTCTCTCTCTCTCCTGCCCTTATCCCACTCTAGGTGGGGTCGGCCCAACATGTTTTTTTCTTCCACTCCTCTCTGTCACTCGTCAGTTCATCACTCACTCCTTTCGCTATCATATCCTCCTTCACACAATCTATCCATCTTTTCCTCGGTCTTCCCCTCTTTTTACGTCCTTCCACATTCATACTTACTATGAATGAAATATTTAATGAAACGGGCACGTAAGTTTATTTATTTTGACCGAAATTCGGATTAGTAACTATTTGACATTTGATTTAATGGCAATGTATTAAACATACAATATAATTTTATTTTTAAATAGTAAAAAAAGCAAATAAGAATAAAGTTTATGGTATGTTGTATCACCAAAATTCTGCAGAGTCAAAGGTGACGAATTCGATTCCCGCCCGTGACTAATGTTTGTACTCGTATGCATGAACATGTCAATTTGTTCTCTAACTATGCCTATCAGTTTTGCCTGGTTTGGGACTAGATGGCCGTGTGTGTGATGTCCCAGTTATTATTATTATTCAGTCTGATTGTACTTAATAATTTATATTCTGACTTATCATTTGGATCTATCAATTATTTGAATTATATTTTATTTATATGTTATTTTAGTATTTTTTTTAAATTACGTATCGTCCTCAACGTTATTTTAGAGTTCCGTAGCCAATGGCAAAAACAGGACCCTTATAGTTTAGCCATGTCCGTCCGTCCGTCTGTGTGTCTGTCTGTCTGTGGTTTTTCTCTGAAACTTATAGCAATATATAAATGAAATTTAGAAGGTAGGTATAATCTATGAAATGCTACAGAACGACGTAGTGAAATCAAGAAATGTTTTTTTTGTATTATTGCCATACATGTGACTGAAGTACGAAAAAAAATCATCGTATATTAACGCGAGAGGTACCAAACGATAGGCCTTAAAAATGATATCAAGGTTTCAAACATTTTTTTTAAATCAACAGTTGTTGAGATATGCACTCTTAAAGTCCTAATTTTTGTTAGAGTCATGTGTCCTCCCACCCTGTACCAGCTAAACCGTTGTTATTGGCTATTGAAATTTATCACAGGAGTATATATAACGTAGTTAAAAAGAAAACTATCACAGCTAACTAGACTGTATTATTTAACGAGTAATAGATTAACTAATAAAATGTACTTTTATAAGTAAATATTTTGTAAAAAATCCATATAAAATGACAGATAGCGTTTAGCCAATAAGCGAAAACTACTCGTAGATGAATTTTATCTCTGTAATGTTTTGTAAAAGATAATTAAAAAAAATATATGATGAAAACTACATTGTATTATTTTACTAGGTACTATAAATTTACGCTTTTCTTTGCAGAGCTTATTCTCTTCACAATCGATACTAAAAATCAAAGGTTCACTGTAATAAAATAAGAAATAAAAATTGTCTCTAGCTATCAGTGCACTCATGTTATTATTTTAACGAACGAACGAATGTTTCATACAATAACGAATATTCATTATTGTATGAAATATATTTATACAATAATGAATATATTTCATTTTTATTTCGAAAGTTATTTAGAATGCGCTTGATCTTCTCTGGCTAATTCTTAAATTATATAATAACAACAATAAATGGTTAAGTTCGATATAGTCGCGCTCGTTTTTTTATATTGTATGGTGGGACGGAACCCTTCGTGTGCGAGTCCGATTCGCACTTGGCCGGTTTTTTTATTGAGTAAAGTATGGATCTATCGTTACTATCCAGAACTATATAGGTAGGAACTAGACTGCAGGACCCGCTATATACAAAATCTGCTCATCAAGTAGGTACATAATTTTTCAAACTCATTTTTTAATCAAATCCAACATTTTCAAAAAAATCGCATATTTTTTTCTATTGTATATGTTTTAGCTCATCACATTTTAAATCATAACAAAAAAAAATTGTAATAACAATCCAACGCACGTACTTTCGCGTTGATAAAAAAATTTTGTTTGCAATGTATATTTTCTGTGTTTTCTTGCTAAAAAAAACTGTTAGTCAACAATCTCAAAAAATTATATATATACTTGATGGGCAGATTCCATAGAGTGGAATGCCCTGCACTCTTAATCCAACCTGTATTTCATTATTGGGGTAGCATGTGAATAATCATACTTTATATAACACAAGCAATTTAGTCTGTCCATTTGGTTAATTGAAAACTCTCAATACCAACATGTCATAGATGAAAAACGGTGACAGCGACCGCGAATTGACATTTCGTTGACGGGGCCAACACCCTGTCGGCTCGCCAGCGCCATGTCAACGGGGCCTATAAAATTTGACGAGCGAAACGCGGCCAACTCTGAACCATAACGTGGATTGAATTAGGCCGTGTCCCCCTCAAAATAATTTTCGAAAGTCGGTAAATTCGATCGTTTCATAAGTCTATTATCGTAAATTGTCTGTAAGGGTTGAAGTGTTCAACTTTTCACAAACTTTTGTGAAATAACAATAAATAATAATGACGCGTTCACAAGCATGTACTCATATTTTGTTGGTATCAAATGAGAGTTTATTGTATTGTATTCGTATTATATACTTACTAGCTTTCCGCACGCGGCTGCACCCGCGTGTACAACACAGTCAGTTGTACCGAGACCGTTAATTATTATTAGACGTTCTAGAACATTCTGAGGCTTTCTAGAGCATCATGAAATTTAACCAACTAAGAAATCTCCATACCGAATTTCATTAAAATCCGTCCATCCCGGTTAGCCATTTTAGCATGAATAATAGCTATCCCATCTCACAGAAACCATGTATTCTTCCGTTATTATTAGAACATGATGTTTTTCATTTGCTGCTTGCCTGGTGCCTTGTCTTTTTTTTTATTTAAGGTACACTTACAGCAGTTCATAATAAAAAAAGTTCTTAGAAATTTCTAAGAACTTTTTTAATGTAATTACACTAAAAAGAAGTTAACTGGCAAATATATATGTAACTTTAAAACCAAAAGTTTGCCAGTTAAAAGTATACACAATATTTACAGCTACAAGACAAACCAAATTAAAATTAGAATGGAACAAAGCCTACAAAATGAGATTCAGTTACAGTATTTATACATAAGCTATATTACTAATAGAAGTGGATTGTTACATTACAAAATCTGTCAGTAATTTTCCTTTAGACTTCTGATGGAAATTGTTATGAACATATATATAAGGTGATTTAGTATAAATATTATTATAAGATAAACAGACTCTGGAGAATGGGTGATGTAAACTTAAGTTAGTTCTAAAACGTGAAAGGCTGAATGTTTTGTGCAAGGCAACTCATCATCAGTTAAATAAATTCAGTTAAACAAATTCAAATTAATAGTTATCCTACAGGAACCGTGTCTTGTTCCGAGATAAAAAGTATTTTACCTGTTAATTGAGGATATATACTATGTGTGTGCCAAATTTCATGGAAATTTGTTATGCCGTTTTTGCGTGATTGAATAACAATCATTACAAACTTTCGCTTATTAGTAGAATAAGAGCAATACTTAAACTCAGACTTAAAATTACTTTCAAAACTTACAATTTTATCGACCCTCCATTTCTTTGTTTTTGAAAATCAAGAACATTAAAAAGTATATTTAATCCTATTCTATTAAATAAGTTCTAGACAGTAACACCCCACAAGAAAGAAAAGCTTCTTTTTCTTTTAAGAAACCTTAAAAATAACTTAATTGAATTTCTAAATCAATATTCGGTTTTGCGTCAAAATTTGACACATATCGTCCAAATTTAAATTTAACGACAACTCATTCCATTTCCGAACTAGAGACCTGTGACATACAGGCAGAGAGACGAACAGACAGACAGAAATAAGGATCCGTTTTAGCATTTGAGTATGGAACCCTACAAATAAAAATTATAGAATAACGCAGCCTTTTTTTTAATCAAGCAATTGGTAAATACTAGGTACAATAAGCGCCACCAATGTGAAACTTCGCCGGCTGTACACTTCTCTTCTACCCGTATAGCACTTCCTCTGGCAATTTCGAATTTTGAACTCGCCTTCGATTGCCGAGTGTGTACAGCCGGGTGGCCTTTTACATCGGTGGCGCGTCTTGTACGTCAACTAAATTGGTTTTCATAACCGGTTTAGATTTTAGCATTGTTTATTTTTGAAAATAAAACTATTGCTTGCTAGATAATTTTGTTGCGCATCTCTTATGGTGTTATTAATTTTTACGCAAAATGATTCTATGCAAAGATATTACAAACGTTATTTACATTGTGTCTATATTTAAATTACTTTTCTTATTTTTAGCATTAATTTGTCGCTTTTTCAAGGTCTAAGTATAGTAAACACATATATTTATTTCAATATAAATACTATATCAAAAATAAACTCTTTAAAGCCTTTGAATTCAAGTTTTTAAACTAAATTATTATCAGATTCTATTTCAGTGTATCAGAAAAATACCAACTAGAATATAATTTGAAACATTTTTATCTCTTTGAAATTATGTATTATTTAAATTTTAATACTGGCAGGTTACAAATGAAGCGTTAAGCTACAGAAGTTATGAAGTCATTAAAATTCTGAACGCCCAAGAACTTTACACGAAATTATCTTCGTTGCTGAAGAAATGGATTAAGCATTTTGCAAGCTATGACCTATTCAAGTCTTAGTATATATTTTTTATTATATACGTATATAGAATGGTATGTCTTACTTTAATAATGTATACTTTAATAATTTTAAATAGACATTTAGGTTTTGTTAATTGAGAATTTGTCATTACATCAACTTTATGTAAAAATAATTAGACGCAAATATTTATTTTAGCCTCAAGAGGCAACAAAATACATGTTGAGCCAGAACCTTTTATAAGAAATCGATTTAAGAATTTGTTACATTGTATGTTTGTATTGTTTTTTCTATATTCTATTAAACGCTTTTATTATTATTATAATTATTAATGGCTTTGTATAATATTGTTAAGTACCTACGTATTTCAGAAAGTTCGATAAAATTAGTCAATATTTATTTTTTTAAGTTTTTGGAAAGCGCTAGAACGACAGTACTTTGGAGTGTATAATATGCTTAGAGTAACAAAATTAATAGCAGCGTACATTACGTAGAGATAGCATGTTGATTGTTCCGTCCAACCAGCTTGTGGGCAAAACAACTGACGACGACAGTTCACCGACACCCGTGCGAATTCCCTCGCATATACGTACCACAGTTCAAACTATGTATGTATGTATGTATGTATGTATGTATGTATGTATGTATGTATGTATGTATGTATGTATGTATGTATGTATGTATGAATGAATATTCTAACTAAACCATACATTGCTGTTTCGCACCTTTATTTCTTACTACACTGTGCTATGTACTAAGTGACTCTGTGTGCGTTGATTAAAACCGAACTCTTAGGTGAAATTTATATCTACATTTTTTGATGCCGCCAAAGTAGGTAAAGTTATGAAAGCATAACATTGCGTGCTTTGTTTTAACAAATAATAAGAAAAAATAATATATATGACTACTGGTGCTAATCAAATTTGAATATAATTTTAAAATTTTACAAAATCCTAACATTTCGTACAATGTCTACCCTCGATCGGATTCCGAAGGACCGAAATTCGGTCCGAGTATCTAATGGAAATGTATTTTGAGTGAAAAATAACTAATTTAGAATTTAATGGCGAAAGAACTTTTTCTATTAGTTCAAAATACTATGCAGAAACATAAAAGTATCTTAGACTAAAATCCGAGTACGAAATTTCTCATTTGTGTCATCCCTAAAGCGTAATTAATGAAAGCCGCTCGTATACTGTCTTCATCCCCTCTGGCGGCGAGACGAATAACGAGACTCAAATTATATTTGCTCCGTGTGCAGCATATATACTCGCATTATGAGCTTTTTAGCACGCTCGGAACACTACGTGTCACTTTGAAAACTTTCCGAAGCGTCGAATATAATTACAGTATAACGCAATTGCAACGAAAAGCTTTGAATTACTTTCTGTCATTATCTTCAATATTAAATAAAAGAAAAGATAGTGGAAGTTCGTCATTTTATTAAAATTTAAACAGTTAACTGTTTGAGATCAAATTATTGCTACACATCAGTTGAACTTTTCGACGCTTTGACTACAGAACTTTTATAATTTCTATCAAACACTCATCTTGTATAGAAAGTTACTTTAAATACCAATAGCATAAGCCACCTACTTGTTAGTTTTGATACTAAAAAATTAAGGATCAGGTCCAAATAGGACCAGAATTGAGTTTCGCAAGGCAAATCAAACGAATGTACCCGTGGCGTGGAAAATACCCTATACATTGTTATTATTATTATATTACTTTACTAGGTAATGTATATGTATACTTAAGAGAGGCTTTATTTTGTTCTCAAAGGTATCCATTCGATTCATAGCTCGAATAAGGGATGTTTCTAAGTTCTATGAATACAAAATTTCTTAACTTTAATTAATAATAATATAAGTAGCGTAAATTATAATAAGAAATACGGTATTTTCTCTCCAAGACCCATTCGTTTGACTCGTCATGTAGGTATATACTCAAATCTAATCCCATTTAGACCTAATGGTATTTCGACTCGGTCCTTTACTATTTTTGTATCAGCGTCCGTCTTTTCATAATGACCAAAGCCGGAGCTTGGAAACTAACAAATAGGTGACATGCATTATTAGTTTTTTTCATAACTATTTATATAAAAATGAGGCACTCTATGTGTTGATGACATAAATAAAAAAGGTTTTTCCATCTGTTCCTATCAATGGATGGTAATAAGAAAAAGTAATGGGGAATAGAGGCGTAGAGAAAAATGACGGAAATAAAATGTATGAAACTTTAGGCTATTTCGTAAATAAGAAATATATAAATAAAGTTCAAAAATCAGTGTCAAAATCTTTTATAAAACTCATCAGTAATAAAAAAATTACTAATATTAAAAAGAAAATCAAAAGAATACCATAACACCTATCATCAAAAAATAAGAGTAGGTATAGTAAAAGATAAAAGAAAGATAAAACAAAATGTCAAATATAAGTAAGTATTCTTCATCAATATCTCATGGAATTAAATTAGTATTTTTAATTAAAATTGTTAGCTTGATCTTTTTAATTGAATCTGTAGATAATTTTACTTATATACCAACAACACGTACCAAGTCTTAAGAAATCATTCTATAAGTTACCTTTAACTTTGTTAAATCATTCAAAGTCAATTAACAACAATTTGTAACTGCAAAAGGGGTGTTAAATACATTGTATCTCACTAATCAGTAGTCGTAAAATGTAAACAACGTTGAGAAACTAGAAAGCATCAACAGTGGTACAAGTTAAAAAAAGGAAAAAGCAATTTTGTTGCAGTCGTAAAATTAAAGCGGTGTAAAGTATACTCAAAAGCACAAGACAAAAAATTTGCTATTAAAAGTTCATCTTGCTATTTTGAGCATCGTTATAAAACCAGTCGATAGCATGTTAGTTTATAATATATAATACTGGCCAATTGATCTATTGGCCGACTGTTCGGAGAACCTAACTGCGGAGCCAAGGGTCAGAGGTTCGATTTCCGCCCGGGACAAATATTTGTGTGAATGAACATGTCTATTTGTTCATTGTCTGAGTGTGAAATATCTATTTATAAGTATGTATTATATATAATATTAAAATATGTATATCACTTGTCTGGTACCTACTTTACATACATAATATAATACAAGCTTTGCTTAGTTTGGGACTAGATGTCGCTGGTTGTTCAGTGTCTGGGTGTGAAATATCTATTTATATGTATGTATTGTAAATAAGATTTAAGTATGTATATCACTTGTCTGGTACCCATGATACAAGCTTTGCTTAGTTTGGGACTAGATGGCGCTGTGTGGAATGTCCCAGGTATTATTATTATAAAATAAAATTTGGAGTCGTAAATCGTAAAACTCAAAAGAATTACAACGGTCAACGTTTGTGTACGAATATTGTCTTGTGAAGCCATAACAGTAAAAAGTTTGTGTCGCTGTCGTAAGTCTCCAAATACTTAATGATAACGAGATTAAACTTGAAAATAAACGTTCAAATTCGACTACGATTTTACGATAACGGTTCATCAAAATATTATACAATAGTATGAATAATAATAATAACGTATACATAACAACAATAAATACATTCTATGCACCTAATGCACTATGTAGTTAATGATACAACTTTGGCAGCTTAATTGCAATCGTAGATAATGGATTATAAGTGTTCACCGAGTTTTAAATTAGTTAAATAGAGGAGTAATATTAGCTATTTAGTTTGAGAACCTTATCACGATCACATCACCTTCGAGTAATCACATTTTAGCTACAGGATGAGGAAGGGAGACGGATGGGACGCACGTATGGCTCACGCGAATGGGTTGTCACGCGTTTGCGTTGCGTCTAATTATTTGTATATCACAACTAGTTACTTACTACTAAATGAAAGGCGATAAAAAAATTTAACTTAAATAAAATTGACAATATTTGTCGGCCTTGAATCATTGAGTTTAGCAAGCAAATAAAAAGCAAAGCAAAGCAAGCAAAAAGCAAAACGCCTTCTAATTTGTTACAATCAAAGTTCGGTGTAAGTCTTCTTTTATATAATGCATTTTAAATGAACAGTGAAAAATTCCATAGACGTTAATGGCGTTTAAAGTTTTACTTTGTTCTGTAAAGATAAAAACACGTTACAAAATTAATCACATATTATGTTTCTTGTAAATTTTGTAATCTTATTAAAGATTGTTAAGTTACAAATTGTGATTGTGCATATTATTGGTTTAATGAGCATTTTAAAAAAGCAGTTAACCAGTTTAGATCTGCGAAGTTGAATTTGTTTTTTTTTTAATGTTGTTTGAAAATCATGTATATGAGTTACTACACTGTAAAAGGTAGTAACTCATGTATATATGTGAGTAGATAAAATCGATTAATTAAAACACTAGTTCACAATCGATTCAACAAAATAAAGACTAGTAAAGTATCAAAAGATTTCTAAGCTTTTGTCCCGTTGTGACTTTTGTCATTTTAGAAGGTGTTATAGCCGTTTGAACGCATTATATTATAAAGGCAATTAGATAATGTGTCATTATTATCGAAAGTAAAAAAATCAGCCAAGTACGAGTCGGTCTCGCACGCGAAAGGTTCCATACACCGTAAAATATATTATAAAAAAATTATGTTGGTTGTATGGGAGCCTCCTTTAAATATTTGTTTTACTTTAATTTAATTATTTATTCTTAAAGAAAATATATAACTAAATATTCTGTGAATATTTCGAGCGTCTACCTGCTGCCATTATCAATATCGAGCAAAAACGACCAAAAAAATCGGGTTTGTTGTACGGGAGCCCTCTTAAATTCTTATTTCATTGTTTTTTAATATTTGTTGTTATAACGGCAATAGAAATAAATCATCTGTAAAAATTTCAACTGTCTAACTATCACGGTTCATAAGGTACAGCTTGGTGACAGACGAACAGACAGACAGACAGACGGATAGACGGACGGACAGCGCAGTATTAGTAATAGGGTCCGGTTTTTTACCCTTTGGATACGGAACCCTAAAAAATACGACTGTTAAAAAGTGGATTTATCCGATATAGTTCGCTAGCTCCTCAAATATCCTCTAAAAGTTAACACGTCAGCTGTTAGTAAAGTCAAGTTTCATTATCCGAGGTGCTGAGGAACAGAGGTGAAAACACAGTTTTTTATCCAGAGCGAGGGGAGTTCGGTGTTAATGGAGACATCCTCTCGAAAGTAGTTTTTAATATTGAGTTAACCATTGGATCGCACTAAAATAGATATCTTGTGGGGAAAGTTATTCTTGGTAAAACCGTAAAAGAATTATTCTTAATAAATGGAATTACAGTAAAAAGTAAACTGGACTAGTATGTTAATAAAAAAAAAACTCTGTCAATTTATAGACCAATGGATACTCTCAGAACATTAGAATACCCATTTAATTTCTGTACATACATGCCTAGACACACAGAAATCATTTATAAAATGCGCATGTCAGCGCTACATATAGACATTGATCTATCAAATATTCGGTAGGCAAGAACTGTTTTCTTTGGATTCAATACCTCGAAAGGTTAACAAGGAACCTTCGGAGGATCACTTTGTTGTTCGTTTGTCTGTCTTTACATTCCTTCATCAACAACCTTTCTCGCAATTACAGCTAAAGTTGAATAAAGATATTATCAAATCCTCTTCGATCTTTGACCCCTATCTGTAAAAAAACAGCCGCATCGATAAAACCTGGTCACCAGATTATTGCATTGTAACTGAAACTGCATACATGTGCAAAATTTCATTTTCGTAATTTAACAAAAAGCGTCCGAAAAATCAATTATAAATATAGAAATACACAATTTACGAACATTGTAAGTAAAAGCTTGTAAAAAGAGCCATATTTTATATTGATTAAAGTTAAGCATTATATTAAGCCCGTGCGACTAAACCCATGAAAGCGTGAGGTCACGATAAAACAATTACGTTTTAATTTATAGACGCCATAGAGTATCACGCGACGGAGGGGGAATGGGAGGGCGGTTTACACGCGCCTTTATCGAATGAACCACGAGTTACCCCGTTAAAGTAATGATTTAGATAAATACGAATTTAATTTACCACTTTGTTCGTATTAACGAAGGATTTTATTGTTAAATTAGCTGTTTTGTAGCATTTTGATTGCTTAAATAAAAGTTATTTGTATTGGTGCTTATTATTTTGGTTTTTCAGAGTTCTGTAATTAATTGAAAGATGTTAGTCAATCTTCACAGTTCCAAGTTTTACAAGTTATCATTGTATAATCCAACTGACGCTGACAATAGCCGAAGACTTTGAGCAATAGGCATCGACCAATAATTTTACAGTACATTTGAATATTTATTTATGAACATATAGACAATCTGGAGTATTTGATTTTTTTTTTCCCAATTTTATATGTGGATTGAAAATTCATTGTTGTTGTTGGAAAAATCGATTGTTGGAGAATTGGTATTTATTGAACTTGTTGTAAATGGATGTCGACCGTCGCATGTATGTCGTACTCGTATACGTTACATTCATGTTTCACGTTTTCTTTTGACAGTTCTGTTCTCACGCCTCTAAAAAAAAATATCTAAAGAAATAGCTAAATTGTCTAGTCTCACCCAAACTTCTTTTGTCGCGTCTTACTGTATACTTGTATAATATATTTCTTTTCGTTTACTATTAAAATTTAATGCGCTTTATAATCTATATGCATGTCAACCATATTACATGAACACGAAATGACATTGCTTTTAAATTAAGCTTTCAATAAACGTATAATCATAGCTTTTAAATATATTAATCACATATTTGTTCGACAGCAAAAAATGTGTAATAGAATGAGTATTTCGAAATTAAATTTGTTACAGTATAATCCGACCTCGCATTACCTTTGCTCCATTATGTGTTTCCACCCCCATGTAAAATGATACGGATGAGCCTAACCAAATATTGTATATTTGCTGTGTCTTTTATTACCTATTTCTCAAAGAAAAAACAATGCAATATAGTACTTACTCGAATTTTACAAATGAATAATTAACTGTCGGTAAGTATTCGTCTTCCGCAGGAAGATGCCAATCAAACACTGCTTAATCGATTTTAAAAATAGGTTCTTAACTCAAAATTAATACTATACACGAGTTCTTGCGAGATGATCGAAGAATTTAGATAAAATATTTGTCCCAAAATTTAAAATTAATTATTCAGTGTTTTAACTTTGACTCCGTAATTTTTTTTATTATAAAATGTTTTTTCACCAGGGTTGTTATGGATATGACATTTCAGATGTGGATACCTATGGATAAAGATATTTTGTCATTTATTGGTTTTGGTTATGGACTGGGATAATAAAATAGAATCGAAATTTTATCCGCCAATTTCAGTTTTGGACATCTCTGAATATTATGCAAGCAGCGTGAATTCGTTAAAATCTCTTGTTTTTGTCATCATTCGGCTGTTGATCCAAATAATTTCTGATTTGTTTACAGTTTACACTTTTTGATTTCGCTGAAAGTTTTGGTTACGATAAAAAGCTCCATACGTCCCTGTTTTTCATTAGTGTGCCAAGCACTTACTAAACACCTTCCAACAAACATTGCTGCCATGCTGCTGTTTCTCACGCGATTATTTAACATAACGTAGTGTTTTCTGCCAGAGAGCAATTTTCACGTGGATGTACCTAGCTATTACTTATATTGTCTGTTCTGTATTCGTGACATAAAAAAATTTATACTCATCGCAGTTGAATTAATTTTCTTTATGTTGTAGTATTATCTGATAGAGCGGTGTCGAGATAGCCCGAGCGCAGCGAACCTGTTTCAAATCTATAAGGCCATGTGGCCGTGGTTCGAATCTGGGCGTGTCTGGATCGCCCGGCTTTCCCTCACCACATGCCGGCGTTCGAGCTTGTATCTTTAATATAAGATATATTTTTTCATTTAAAAAAAAAACAACATATCTTTGGTACTGTCACTTCGTTACTGAAAGCTATTATATTAATTTGTTATTAAAATATTTTGAAATACAATCAGCAATATTGATAAATCACTACATAAATTTGTTTGAATACTTAAAAGTTTAGAATCTAATACAGCTCAATAACGATTAGACATAATCTAATATGTCTATATTGACTCATTTATTCATGTCGATCAATCATTTAAATCCTGCAATAGCTTATTATAAATACAGGAAAAGCTAGCTGAGATACAAAGCCAACTGAGGTTTCATATCAATTATAGGATTAGAGAATCATAGAGGGAGAAGATAATCGATCTTATTCATTACAGACGCACCCCTGGCTAATTGTTGTATCACGAGAAAAATGGATCAACCGAAGGTATAAAGGGGAATTAAGCTTGATGTTAGAATTAGCGAGTTATGAATTTTTTCCAATTTAAATTCATAGTATCACTTCGTGTGTATCGTGATAGCCCAAAGCGCAACGAACCTCTCTCAAATTTATAAGGGCATAGGGCCATGGTTAGAATCCGGCCGTGTATCAATGAGTTTTTCTGACTTAAGTACGAGTATATTAACTATCACTGACTCCGTTCCTCGGAGAGCACGTTAAGCAGTCCGTCCCGGGCCCTGTCAATAGATGGCGGTCGTTACAATCCCCAACCCGTAGTGGAGCAGCGTGGTGAATTTAAGCTGCAAACCCCCCCTCACCCTGGGGGAGGCCTAAGCCACTGCAGTAGGGTAAGAATGGGCTGATGAAGGAGTGTCACTTATTATTTAAACTAGCTGTGTCCTGCGGTTCCAGTCGTGTTGAATTTGGATTGTATATATGTTTATTTTATAGCCAGTGCCACGGCATTCGTGTTGCCTGTCGTTCTCGTGACTTTCATGGCTACTGCTTCTCTGGGTCAAAGCGTGATGTTAACTAGCCTATACCCTTTCATAAGAATTGGACTATCATACACAAAAAGAATTTTTGTACTGAGACCCGTAGTTCCAGAGATTAGTAGGATCAAACAAGAAGTAAACGAAAAGCTTTAATACGAGTATATTACCTAAAATACATAAGGTACATGCGGCGACGTATTGTTGACAAATGCGTTTTGATACCTTGTTTCACACACAGACATTGCTTACTGCTATAGAGTATCACATTAAATTACATAAAATAATAATCAGTATGTAAAAAAAGCTAGGACTTGTGAGGTATATGAAAGTTGTACGTACAGTGACCATTTTTCATATAAATTATATGTATACATTTTTAAAATTTATGTTTTCTTTATGTTAAATTTTTTTCAAATTATTTCGTGTTCGGATGTAAATGTTGATATAAATATTATGATGGTTTCACTGTCAGTGCAGCATTAGATTATAGATTTAATAAAATATGAGGAATAACGAAGGAAAAAATAAGCGTCACCGTATTTATGGTTCTTGTTGTGTCCTCGTAACGTCGTCGATCATCTATTACTCTGCTTACAATAAAATAATCATAATATTTAAAGAACTCTTTTTCAGTGAAAAGGCATACACAAATCTGATAGACGCGAAGCAAGGCATAGGACAGGGTCAAGTGAAAATTCCGACACCAGCTCCACTTCAAGTTGTAATTCAGTGCCACAAAATCTTTTAAATATTTTTTATTCAAAATATGAGAATATAGTATTTTTTTCAAAACTATTAATACATAAAACTTTGATAACAAAATTTTATAACTATAATTTCCTATTATAATCTAATTCCATGGAATTACGGCGACCCGTAGCCACCCATTAATTTTCGACCATTACAATCCACACTGAAGCTTTAATCGGCATATAATTTTGATTGATAGCCAGTTCTCTGGTAATTTTACTGATTTTTCATGCAACAATTTACAATTATGGGTGTCATAAAAGTTACGTAAAACGAGAAAACGTTACAGCTAATGGAGTAATAAATTCTTACCCTAAAACAATCATAAAAGACCTATCCCTCTCAAGGATATATGTGGGTTATTAGGGTTTCAAATTTGTCAAAACATTGACACATAAAAAGGCAGGTTGCATGTGTTACATAGAGTCCATTAATTTGATGATGTGTTATTAACTAATATTCCAAAATATTTGTTTTCATATGTTCAATAAGCACAATTAAATGCTAAAGTAAATTGATAGTGAAGAATGACGAAAATGAAAGATTCAAGATACTTTGGTTCCTATAAGATCTGCTCATAATTAGCGATACATTAACTATAAACATTATTATCACATCGACTCTTGTGACCAGCGATTCAGATATATGGTGTCAGAAAATACCAGTGAGGCCTACTTGCTTTATTTATATAGAGAGAGGCGTCACTGTTTTCTGAAAAGGAGTTCAAAAATTTCCTGTTGAAAAGTTTTGTGGTAGAATTTGTACTTCTATTGTAATGTTTATTGGCATTATTTAATATCTTTAGTATGTCCGAAAAGCTTGATATTAGGTATATACATATACGATATTGTTACGCCAACACCGACGTTGGGTTCGTAAGATCAGAATAGCTTACGTGGTGACACATGGAAATACAAGATTTTTATTTATCACGATATTCACAGTAATTCGCACTATGTATATCACTTTACAGTTTTTCACTTCATTCGTTGGACCATAACTCCTAACTACTTGCTTGCGCCTTATATACCCGTCAATGATCTTCGAGAACATTTTTGAGCCTCTCTCACCGAGCATTCACGAACATGCTGGAAGTTTCCCATGACACACCCATACTTTGACAGACGCCGAGAAATATCGACATAGCGGTCTTGCTCTAATCTATGGCGAGGTCAGTTGACTGTCTCACGCGTTGTATTGTGTTGTTGTTATACTATTGTGATGTATACGTGTTGTATTGTGATGGAACCATATTCTGGTGTTTTCTAGCAAGGAGGTCTATTCCGTTTTTTATTTATTTATTTTACCTCGTATATCGTTAAAATATTATTACGGGCTAGTAAATTATTTTTATCTCCAATTTCCAGTCATTTCCATGCTCGGTTGACATGCTTGTGAGACCGTGTGAGTACTTTCTATAAAACATCGACGTACTTCTACGCATAGATGTCAGAAAACGATATTATTTTCTTGGTGTTATAATATTTTCGTCCCTGTGTGTTTTGTACTGTTAGGATCATAGATTGGGTTGCTGGGCAACAAAACACGCCACAAATCTAGACACTTGTGGGAAAGTATCACCGATGTAATGCAATGCCTGTATTTAACTATTCTAATGAATTTCAGTTTGCCTTAAGTTTTACGTACTTTAACGTTCCCTATAATACATTTTCCAAAGAAATATTGTGTTTATTCTACATGGTGTATAAACTTGGCTGAAAGTTAAAAAATACATGAATAAAAAAGAAATTGAATATCGTAAGAAACACATATTACTTTTTATAGTACAAAATTTTTCGTTAAGTTCTGTTTGAATCTTCACGCTGCATATATTAATATAAACACTTATGAAATTCAACAAGCTACTGCGAACAGTTCGCTGGAATATATTTCATAGGATGATTTTATTATCCGAGTTAAAGGAAAAATTCGCCTGCTCAGTGAGAATTTTATGAAGTCAAACGAGCCGTGAAGTCATTGCATTAGGCAGAGAGAGCTCGAGGGCGCTTAATTAAAAATCTCGGCTGTAGCACTTGACTTCGCTGGCTCGCCACGAAAACCTTGCATCTGCATCTAACGGTACGTTTAGTGCTGAAGAAGATATCTTGCTATATCGGAAAATTAGTGTTGGGAACGGTTTTCAGTTCTATTGATATTTTCTGATGGTTTTTAGTGTTTTAAATCGGAATACATTCGAGTATAGAAGCGACTCGGTACCTTGCTGTCACTTGTCGGCTGTCGCTTTTTATTTTCAATTCCGTTTATTGTAGAAAGTTGAAATAGGGTATAATTCTTAGTTAAGTCATTTTAATAGTAATCTAACTGTGACCTGAGGTTCTTATGAAATAAGTCTTAGTGTTCAAAAAATATGAGCAATAAGAACTCATTCGAATCGGAAAATATTTCGAAAAAGACGTTTTCGGTTGCTTTTCTTACTAACAAAAAACGAAAAAAAGTAGCTCGCATTTTTGGCAATAAGCGATAGCAAAAATTAAAAAAAAAGAACTATAATCAATAGCGAAAATTAAAAAGAAGATTTTTAAAGAGGAAAAAAATTCAATAAAAAAGTCTCACTTCCCGGACTTTTGTCTTATATAAAACAAGGTTTTATATAAAAAATCATAGAATTAAAAAAAAATTAACGTTGAAGCCTCAAAAGTAAATATAAAATAATTTTTGCAAAATTGCAAAATTTCCCCGAATATGAACATAGGCATTTACGAATACCTACATTACATACATATAAATAATTGCAGCGAAACACTTCTAAAAGCTTGTAGAAATAGACTAAAAACTAATAAGAAAAGAAGTATTTGTTGTATCAAAATAATTATACATATTTCGTATGCAGTTTGATTTCTGTTATTTCGTACGGAGGTCATAAATGCTTTTGAGATAAATAGAGCAGAACTCAATACTAGTTCGAAAAGACAGGAACAATTTAGGAACATTTTTCTTCCAAGTCGAAGTACGGAAAGTGACAGAGTTTCTAAGTGTAACTCCTGTAGCGCTAAAAGGGTTTATTGTGCAGTATGAGAATTTACGTCATCTTGAAGCAATAATGGTTAAAATTAGTTGATGATTGGAGGACAAATTTTTTTAATCATGCAAGTTTGGCACAAATGGCGCAAAATATTGTAGGTATGCTAACCTCAAACCATGTTGCTTATCTGCAGTATATTAATACGGATGATCTTCCACCGTAGCTTCAATTTTCCATTTTTTACTTCAGTAGCTGGCCTATTTCTGGTTTTAAATTTTGTAAGTCAAAATTTCCGTTGTGAAAGCGACTACACTACAAACGCACGGAGTGTTTATTATTCATGTTTCCACCAAACACAGCATTAACTTTCCAAGCTGTACTTGTTACGTTAGTCAAATACCATTCGAATTTTCAACGTGCCCCTGTTTGAGTGCAGAAGCGACTGTAAAAACGATTGAAAAGCACTCTTATTAAACTGTGATTTTTATTTGAAAAAGGGTCCCGATGTAACGTTTTCACAATACCGGATTTATTTTCATTTAAAATGGCCAATAGGTAGCTAGAATCTACTCACATATTTAAACGAAACTTTTAACGTATCCAATTATTTTTAAAGGCGAAAAATTTAAATGGAACGTCCCGTAAATAGCATCGTTAGACAAACAATAGCGTATGCTTTCGTGTTGGAATGTTCCGCCGCAGTAAGTTCACCTATTCCTCTTTCAGTACGAATAATAAAAATGCATTCCAGTTTAAAGATTATATTAATAAAGCGTGTCTTGATCCAAAATATCCGAAACGCCCGGATCAGGTTCCTGTTTACTTCTTATCGGATAATTTAATTTAGTTTTTTCAAGAGATTTCGATCGCCATCGCCGTGCATTGTGACTAGTTTCGTAATAGATTGTCAGTTGATCTCGTCATTTGATTTCACTTTCATTTATTCAGTTTTTTAATTTTTCACTTTTGATTTCTCCGTGTTCAGTTTCAAAATTTTCTAGAAAGTCTCACAATATTCTGGAGCGTCGCGTCACGTTGGCGATCCGACAATTGTATAATTTACGTGGACAAAGCCGCGGATGAAAAGTTAGTTTTAGATATAATAATATGGACACCTCACACAAGGTCATCTACTCCCAAACTAGACACAGTCTATACTATGGTTAACAGCCAAATGATATATGTATTTAAACATTTTTCTAATAAATACATATACAAATTATATGTCGTGATAGCCCAGGGCGCAACGAACCTGTCTCAAATTTATATAGCCCCATAGGGCCATGGTTCGAATCCGGGCGTGTACCAATGAGTTTTTCTGACTTAAGTACACAATGTCACTGACACCGTGCTTCGGAGGGCAGGTTAAGCAGCCGGTCCCGACGCTGTCAATAGATGGCGGTCGTTACAGTTCCCAACCCGCAGTGGATCAGCGTGGTGGACTTAAGCTCCAAGCTCCCCTCCTCACCCTGGGGGAAGCCTTAGCCCCTGAAGTGGGGTAAAAATGGGCTGATGATGATGATGACATATACAAATTAATATAAATAATAAATATAATTATAAGAAAGAATAGGTTCGGCCGATTCGCACTCACTGACACCAGACTTTGCGAAACGAAAATGAGTAATATGCTCACTTAGCTAGTCTGATGCTATGGTCTGATGTAAGCGAGTCGGGGATGGATCATCATATCATCATCAGCCCGTGTCTCTCCACTGCAGATATAGGCCTCACCAAAAGCTCGCCACCACACATGGTCCCCCGCCGTTCGCATTGCCTTGGTTTGATCGCCGTCCAGTAACCCGAGTGGATTCAAAGTAGCTTCGTTCCTGGCAACGAGGATAGACCTATAAAAATTATTTCTTTTATGGACAATCAAGTAGGTTAAGCGGTCGCTCTGCCCATGGTTGTCAACGTTGTTTAAATTGTGAGTTATTTATTTGATATGTGTAATAGTAAAGTTGTAAAGTTAAAAATATTTATGCAAATATTAGTCAACTTAAATTGCTCATTCTCAAATAACCACATCGAGCGATTTGCTTTATACTATTTTCGGAACCGGATTCACAACTGGTCAACCCTTAAATACTTACATGTAAATATTAATTCCTAATATAAAAATAATCAGCGGTAGGTATTTCCAACTCACAAAAAAAAATCTAAGTTATACATATATATTAGTTTGTTGTTCCTAAAAATCTATAAAACCAAATGGACCGAGAAACACGATTGTTCGGAAGATGGATGTAGAGTAATCCGTTTGGAAAACTGTGGATTCATCGAACCGCAAAATATATGGATTTAGGGAGGAGTAATTTTATATTGGCACGATATATAATAACATTCTATGTATTTCACGTTATATCATTGAGAATTAATTAAAATATGTTTTAAGGAAATTATTAAAGATAGCTAGTTAAAATGAAATCGCAAGTCTCAAAAAATCGCTAAATTGTGTCACTACTATCTTATTTATTGATTTGTAGGCCTCTATAATATATATAGATTAAAAATCTGTTTCACGAATGTCTGTTGCACGAGTGCTCTAAAAAATAAAAAAATAAAAATTTACACAAACTGGATAAGGTACCAGCAACTGCTTGCCTGTTTAGTATATAGGCCAAATTAATGTCGGATATATACATAATGAGTTATCCCATCACACAGAACTTACTTCTTGTGATTTATTTTTATTTTCAAAAATAAAAGGTGAACCCAAATTTTAACAGAATAAAAGCGGTCACCGCCTACGAAAGGCTATTTATTGGTCGTACTTAAAAAAGAAAATACTGAGACTACTGCTTTTGCTTTATCGAGGTTATTGTGAAAAAAATACTTCTGATATTGCCTTGTGTGTCTCATAAAACTATGCGCAACTGAGGACGTCACTTATGTTTTTAAACTCAAAGCAAGATAATAAAAATTTTAATAAAAATAATTTGTGTTACAAAACACCATTTTAAATTTAATTAGCTTGGTAAAATTGCTTAATCACTCTAAAACTCTTTATCGGTCTTGAATATAAACAACATTATGGTCACCCCGGGGTGCCGAGGGAGCCGCACCACATACTGTGCCTTTACTTTATAATTACTCATCCGAATAAGACATAAATTGATGACTCACTAATTTTAATTATTTCAATATGATAATTATAATTGAAATCTCATGATTCTTATTCACTACTTTGTATTGAAGCAATCGTTGAGATATGGCTCTATAACAAAATAATGATACTGTCTGTCTGTCTGATTTCTGACGCATGGACGCTAGACCTAAGACCGCTAACTTATAGAACAACCGAATGTTTGCATTAAAGTCAAAATAGCTGTTATAGTTTTTCCCATGGATTTGAAGAAATCTCGTCCTGTTTATCTAATAAATCAAAACCATTTTTAAATTACATGAACCAAAACTGGCCATAAATCATTTAAAAAAAATAATTGCTTGATTCTTCGCCCCCATGCATGTAGCCATGCCTACTTCACAATTTATTGTATAAAAATATTAAGGTATATTTCTTACATCAGACAGACTCTTTTCGTATACCTCATCTGTTCTGTGAAACCTTGCTCTATGTTAGATTTCTTCTTGCTGTTCTGACACTGAAAATAGCTAAGATGTATACTCTATATGTCCAACTGTATCATTATTAATATGTAAAATTTTATCAAAATAGCCTAAGTCCTTCCTAGTTAAGTTTTAAGTGTAAATGCAGAGAAAAACAGACAAAAATTTTATATACTTGGATTCAGCGATTACTTAACAGCAATTAGTCAACCAATAATATTACCGACAACATCCTTCACGTAGAGTAACTCCACCAGAGATATTTAATTGTAATAGATGACATGTATATGAAGTGAATTATAAAAAATATTATATAGTGTGTCCAACTATTAAAATAACCATACAAAAAGTTTTTTTTTTAAGTGATTCCAGTAAAATATGTTACTAAGACTTCAGTATTAAGAGTATAATCAAATAACTATTATATTCACAGATTACATCTGTCGCATAGCATTTCTACAATCATAAAGACTTTAATTACGAATTTTCTTGAATTCTCGATTTGCAAACCTTCATTTTCTTGTATGATTTTTTGTAGTTACGGACTCGATGTGATTATACATCATTTTCACTAAGCGATCGTCAAAAACTGTCAAATAGTCTATGAGGTTTAAAAAAACCGGTATTAGAGAGTAGCGTTGCTTATATGCTTTGCTATTTTCATAAATATTACTAGTTACGAATCTAACTTTGCACAGAAGTATATAACTGTCAACTTTGATATAAAAAATGAAGTGAAAGGGTCGCCTTAACACGAGACAGTGCACAACATATTATTATACCATGTAATCCGCAAAAGAGCCCAAACTGGAAATTCGCGAAATCCCTTCAGGAGCAACCGGCAAGTTCGGCGTCACCTTTTTCAGCGCCCACATAAATCAGCATAACGAGGAGGTGCGCGCACCGACCAACATTAAGCCCCCGTAATATTTTCTCACTTACGATGAAATTCTCCCCGAGTCTTTATTTACGGCGTCTCGCGTACACGCGGAGAGAGCGAGCTTTCGCCGTACTAAACAATTTAGAGCACAGGTGAGTTTAAGTTGTTTCGCACTTGGATTATATAAGTGAATAATTACATGTTATTATAAGCATTGTATGAATTAATCACGGAAGAATTATATTTTAGTTTATATCAAGAAATGTTGGATAACATTTTCCCTCCATCGATAAATCCCTATGAAACGATTTATTAATGTGCATGGAGCGAAAAAGAATCTAAGAACCGTACCAAATGACATCTGTATTTCTGCAAACGGCGACCTATAAAAATGGAAACCGGCCGCGATGATTTATACGATGCACTATTCTAATATCAATACTAACGAACCTTAAATATTAGAATAGATTATATAATATAATACATTATAATACATGGGACTTCCTACACAGTGCCATCTAGTCCCAAAGTAAGCAAGTATTATGCTTGTGTTATTGGTTACTATACAACTGATAAACATACTAAATATTCTTTATAATATATACATATATAAATATTTTTGCGAAGACACCACACACATATAACAACCAAGACCCATTACCCGTATCAATATTCATCATATTTATACTGACCCGACCTTTGATTCGAACCCGGTACTTCCAGCTTTGTAGGCAGGGTCGCTATCCACTAGGATAAACGGTCGTCAAATAGATTATCGCAATAGGTATATATAGCGATCAGGTTCCTTTTTTCCGAACACTCTGAAATCTAAAAATACTAGAATGCTTATACTAGTATTTATAAAAAAATACTGGATACAAGAAACAAGTGAGACCGGGTTCAACAGATAGCTATAATCAAAATCTGATTATCTAAACGCTTGATTATTTCATTCATTTTAAGTATATATTTGTTTTATCTAGATTTTTTTCTACTACTATTCTTATAGGTACAGTCATGTTCATTATACCACAGTGCAACCACATATTACATCGTGACAACTTCGTGAGATGGTATCTACTATTAAAAATTAACATGTCAAAATACAATTACGTTTAACAATCCTCTGGAGGTCGATTCACATCGTGCTCGCTAATACTCCTTACACATAAATGAACGAATATTCTCTACTTACCCAGTGACAACGCTTAAACTCAAAATGTCTATTCCCAAAACCTTTTGTATGGTAAGCGATCAAAAACCGTTCGCAAATATACGATCGAAAAACATACAAAGGTCCCTAATATGCGATTAAGTAGTGAATCAACCTTTAAAAATGGGAACAGTAAAGTCACAGATTCGCAGACCTTTGTTGTTTCTACATCTACGAGAAGGTCGATACGACGCCGAAATCCATTTCTATAGCTATATCAGGTTACATATGTCCACACAAATATCCAAACCTAAAGGTAAACGAACCCGTAATAGATTCTTTTGTACCGGGCAGGTGGCCGGACGCCCTATACTTCGACAAACGGTTCCTTCCGCCCTTTCCGATAGCGATTTTTGTCTATGCCACCGTTCTATTGTTTCCTATTTCGTCATTAAATTTGGTTGTTTAGAGATGTATAGTAAAGATTTTTCTGAATATCCACTAGTAGGGGACAAATCATATAATATAAGAATACCCGTTCTGGTCTTTCCTACATAGAGACAGCAAAAAGTTACGACAATAGAGAATAATTTGTAATTTTTTATCTCTTCAGCTATGCTTTGCAATACAATTCAATTAAATTTTGTGCGTTTTTAGGGTTCCGTACCTCAAAAGAAAAAAAGAAACCCTTACAGAATCACTTCGTTGTCCGTCTATATATAGGATAAGACCCTTTTCTTCAGGAACGCGTGTAGGTATCAAGTTGAAATTAATACCTAGTATTCACGTCTATTGTCCCTTAAAGCCGTGAAAAACTAATCATATAATGCAACCTAATAAAAGAGTAGAACCATTTATGCTGCATATTTCAACAGTGACAAGGAAATCAAAACCTATGTGGTACTTGCCGTAGACTTAGAATTATAAGATTTGGCAAAAGGAAAGATTTTACAGCACAGATAAAGGAGTAAATCCAAAAACAGTTAATTTGTTGTTATATCCCATGAGAAATTTTAATTTGTAGCTATCCATTAAGAAATTATTTATTTAAATTATTTTTAAATTAAATATACTTTTACGTGGCATTTTAGCGGCGAGTATAAAACACGACAATAAGTTTCTAACTGTATGGAAACTTTAATACGCAATTCCGACTCGCGCTTGGCCAATTTTTTTTATGACGTAGTTTGCTCTTACGAGATAAAAATATTTCTGAGCTCAGCATCCCAATCTAGGCCCCTTCAAAACTGTCAAACCAGTTTCCAAATGATAATAAAATTCATTTCAATGACATCACTATATTAGAGACACACCAGAGATTTAATGGCACAGACGAAAGTGGATTACTGCTGTTTACTGATATTCTTGTAGTGCAACATCCCAACCAGCCCGACCCAAATACCCGGAAGTCATAAAACGTGACGAAACCATATCAAAAGCTTTCAAACTTCACGAATATAATTTTCAAGTCTTAATGGCAACAACGCGAGACAGTAACTCTCCCTTCTCGTAAAGATAATCCCGGATATCAAAATAACAACAGTTGTGGACCGTACGCTTGAGTTCATTCTCCTGGGTTTTTAAGTCTCAACTAAAAGGGTAAAAGGACATTAATTCTTATATAAATGTATAGAATAATAGAAAATAGGCTTTGATATTTTGTGCGTATTCAAAAGAATTTAAAAAATTCATTGCACCAAAAAGTTTAGATTCAATCCCAAAGCCAGGATTTTATATCAATGTTCAAGTTTCGATCCAATGTTTCCATTATTTTCAATCCCTTTCAACTCTAACTTTTAGCAGAGTTCCCCAAGTACTTGACCGTTTTTAGGGTTACGTACACCAAAATTAAAAAAAACTGAACTTTTATAAGATCATTTTCCAGTCTGTATGTCAACCAAAATCCTTTTCTTCGGAAACGGATTGAGCCTTCAAGTGGAATATCAAATACCACCTAACGTAAATATTTCATATTCTGGCTTCGTAATCTTGTAAAAAATTTATGTTCCTATTTCTATTATAAAATACATGGATCGTCTAATTATAGTAGGCTCGGAGAGAATAGGCTGTGACAGTCTGGCGGACAGACACTAGAGATATCCTTTAAGGGTTCTATCCTTTCATTAAGGATATAGGGAACCCTAAAAAAAGAACGATGACACACACATCCCCGACTCAGAAATTTACCTCCCGAAAACATCCATCACAAAACTTCGCGGTCGTCACAGACCCAACGATTCCCCATGGCATACACATGTGTATGTAATTCGATATCTACCACCGATAGAGGCAATGCCATGTTTGTACTGGAACACGATATACTGCATTAGACTTTGTTTTGCTACCATTATCTAGATGCTTTGAAGATCGACTTAATGGCTTTATCTATTCTTGCATGTATGCATACCACTAGAATTTGTACAACACGTGTTTAGCGCGTTGTAAATAAATGTACGTAATATATAAAAAAAATTATGCAAACAATTATGATCATTGGATATTTTTTTCCAAAGTATAGTAAAGTGTTACATATAAATGAACCAACCCATAAATACTGGATATTACGTTGTAGCTATAAAATGCAGATAGCCTGAGACAGGATTATTCATCTAATATATAAAATTAATTAATTAATTATTAATATCATTATAATTTGTAAATATTAAATGAAAAAAAAAATTTGTTTATGTGAAAATGTTGTCATATATGTACTTTATTGTAAAAATAAATTGTAAATAGCGTTAATTTACAACAAGTGACTGTTTTTAAGATTCCGCACATACGTAATGAAAAAAACGGAAATCTTATTATGTAAGTTTTGAGACAGGCGAAATTTAAAAATATTTTGTTACTGATACAGATTTTTAAATTTTTATGTTTTCAATGCATATTTCCATTCTCCTAAACCAGCTCTACAAACAGGCTACTAAATGTGAACACTTTAATATCCCATTTGTGTGAAGGATTAACGTTCATAATCTAGCCAAAATTTGAGTCAAACAAAAAAACACAGTAGGTAAAGCAATGACGAAATCATACCAATCTAGCATACCTATCGACAACGATTCGCTGTCGTTTTGCTTGTTCTTTGATCTGTTTGTTTATCACATCTAAAAATATTTCTAAATTAGAGGGCACCCAATGGAATGACAAGTAGGAAATTTGGCAACCGGAATTTCAGAAATCATTTTCAATGTTCAAACCATAGAGTACAAAAAATAATACAACAGCGTTTGGTTTTAATAGAGTCATACATTAGTCACTTCACAGTATAGAAAAAGTCAACCGTAAACTGGCGAGGGTGAAGACCGGCGCGCGGGGACCTCGCGCACTGAAACTCGGACTGAAACTCGCTATCATACGCGAGTTAGCTAGAGTATGTGTGGTTAGACGGTAAACGCAGAAAAAAGCTTCTAGTGAATTTCTAGTATCTAGTTTAATCAAAAATAATTTGTTGCAGGAATTTGATGTGTCAGATGTAGCAGACAATATTGAGAAAAAGTGTATAAAATGCACAGAATTTTTTATTTTTACAGTGTTAAAAGAATGCTTAAATACTTAAAACGCAAGTCTAACTTGTATAAAGTTGCCTAGTTTTATACGTAAAATGTAAAAACATCAATATTACAAAGCTGCAATTCCATCATTTTGATTTATACAAAACGACTTTCAAATCGCAAACTGTAAAGCTGTCAAAGTTCTTTATCTTTATCAGTCATTGGTCAGCATTAAGGATTCAATATTTCGAAATCATTATAAAATAACAACATGTGCCAATGAAAACTTTCAAAAAACAAAGCCGAATATTCGTTTACTTTGCCTAAAGATTTTTTACGTTATAGAAAATTGCGTTGTAAAACATTAATCACGGGCACAATGCATGTCAGTCGCTACACACGCCATAAGGGGAGGCGTTTCAAATTTCCTACGTAATGGGGAAATGAATGGAAAACCTTTTCCGACTCTCCACGTATCCTCGAGACGACGTACCTTTCCGACTTTCGTAACGGCAATAATTCGTCAAAAGAAAAATTAAACAAATTGTTGCTATAGCACTGAATATATAGACTAATCAGAGCCATATTAATCTGGGATTTAATTCTAGTTCTTAAATTATTTAGTGAATACATTAATTTTTTTATGGAATGTTGACAATAACTTATACTACAAAAAGTATAAACATAGCTGCAAATAAGGGCTTCAGAAAGACGTAAAATAATAATGATAATAACGTATACATGACAACAACATCTAGGCCCCAAACTAAGCATTAGCTTGTGTTTTGGGTACCAAGCGAAGACATCACATACATATAACAACCAACACCCGGTACCAGTATCCATATTCATCTTATAATTGCTGACCCGACCTGGGATTCGAACCCGGGACCTCCAGCTTCGTAGGCAGGGTCGCTACCCACTAGGCTAAGCGGTCGTCAAATATGAAAAAATATGACAGTGATTCCAAGACGAAAAATAAACAAAATTAATTTCTAATTTGGGTTTGGGTCAAAGGCGTTTCTAATTTGATCCCACATTTATATATAAAAACAGCGCCAAAATTGCAAGATACGGCTTTTCCATACCTTTGCAAAGCAGATTATTGCACCCTTCTTGTACTACAAATGCTTAAAATTAATTATTTATGCTTACAGTACTGCTCGTGTCAGTGACAAGACATTTTGTCGGTGAAATAGCACATCTTGCGATTTACCTCACCTCTATGCCCTGTGGGACCTTTTCAGCAGTAATGAAGAATAACCTATAAGTTGAATATAATATGTCATTCGTCGGTTTCTCACGAGACTAATTGTATCCTTTTCTTGAAAAAGAATTTCTGCAATTTATTTCTGGTCTTTACTTGATTCATGTTTCAAGTTACTATTAATTATTTTTTGTGATTATTTTAAATTTAATTAGGCTACATTTCAAAGTCATTTATCCGTATTTCTGATTTTGATGTCGATATAATTGCAAATCAGTTTTCTCGTTTGTGGGCAACTGTAGTGAGA
The DNA here is from genome assembly GCA_949709985.1 of Luffia ferchaultella. Classification (NCBI taxonomy): domain Eukaryota; kingdom Metazoa; phylum Arthropoda; class Insecta; order Lepidoptera; family Psychidae; genus Luffia; species Luffia ferchaultella. The sequence continues at coordinate 8,708,716 of OX453248.1, forward strand.
TATGTCCTGGTTCGATTCAGGTGACCACTTATGTTTCTGTATTGGTAAATGATAAGTCCACCCTCTGATATATCTATACTACTATAAACCTACAACGAAGTGAAACTTGTGCTTGGGAAAATAAAATTTTTTTTACTGTTTTTTGAACGCCAATAACTCTAGAAACACTAAACCCATTTCGGAGACCCTTTCAAGTTTAAATAGATTAGTACATTAGATTGGACTAGTCAAAGATTTCCGTCCTGTAGTTAGTTTGTCATACCTACCTACAGCTTAAAATATGACTCCTTTATAGTGAGTGCGGATTTCTAACACGTAATTTCATTACGGAAATACAATTATTTATGTTAATAAAAAACATATAATATTCTCCTTTGACCAAAGCACCTGCATTTAATTTACAGCCATGTCAATGATAAAATACAAACTCGATTATCCATCAACTGCATACATTAATTCCATCGCTGCGCTTTCGATAAACAACCTTGCAACACGCGTAACTAACGAATAAAAAGTATTGATTAATAACTTGTATTTAACAAAGAGTTATAGGATAAGTTAAACGGAACACTGGCATTAGTTAGAGAGCGGCGACCCGCAATCATTTAGCAATGTCGACCGCCAGTTTGTTGTTCTCGAGTTAGTGTTTGTTAGTTTCTATGTATTTAATCGTAAGATAACTCACAAAACCAATTGAAGTCGATCGTTCAATTGTAATTTAATATATTGATCAATGGGAAACTAGGCACTTTGTGTTAAAGTTATCTGTTTGTCTGTTGATTGGATAGTCGGTCTTTATTAAGAAAACGCACCGTGCAATGTAGACACCGTTTATTTTCTTTCTTTTGCATTAAATGATGATTTGGCGCTGTATCACAGGGTGTGAATTACTATTTCGTTGTAAATGGTTTTAGTGTATTATAAAAAGGCGAGACGGTTTATTTACATATATAATATATGTCATTTTTATTCATAATAGTTTGGTACTTGATTTGAAAATATTAATTCATATGGACTGATAACAATGTAGTTGTGTAACAGTCGAAATATTAAACATAGGTGACTCCGTCGAAAGAACGTAAAAAAAAATAATTTTAAACTCTTACACTGTTGCAGTTCTTAAGGTTTCATACCTGAAAAGAAAAAAAAATTAACCCCTATAAGATGACTTCGTTGTCCGCCTGTCCATTTGTCTGTCAAGGCCCTTATTCTCAAGAATACGTGGAGGTATCAAGTTGAAATTAATATCAGATATTTAGGTATATTGGAGCTGTAAAAAATTAAGCTTCTAAGTCAATGCGATTTATAGAGTTAATTAATTTGACAGAAGCCTTTGGTTTTAATGGAGTCATAAATGTCAATTCCCAGTAGTTGAAACCAGCTCGCGGGGATTTTCCGGGGGTGAAAAGCGGCACGCGGGGAACTTGCGCACCGAAACTCGGACTAAAACGCGCCCTCTTACACTACCTACCTATAGTATGAGTGGTTAGACGATAAACGCAGAAAAGGGCTTTTATAATACGATCCAATGTATTCATGTCGCATATGTTGACATTCGCAAATAAATCAAACCCTATAAGATACTTCCTGCTGACTTAGTATCATGAAATTTGGCAAGAGGCAAGGTCTGCCATCACGAGTACAGATAAGTCGTTAATTTGCAGTTATACTACATAAAAAAACTTTTTTAATTGACATGCGGTTTTGTGCCAAATAGCGTTGAGTAACAAAAAATAAGTTAAATAAAACACATTATATTACAATACAGAATCCACAGTGTGCGAGTCAAACACTCAATCGGCTGGCATTATGAATGAGTAAATAGACCCTAGCTGTGATTTGCAACAAGCAAAATATTCAGAAGAATACTGTTCAGTATTATGAAGCAGATATATACAATTTTTTTTTTAAATCTATGTACAGAAATAAGTAACTTATAGCCTTTCTAAATAAGTACAATGTGATTTCGTTGTAACGCACTGTTTACGTTCCCCTAAACGAAAAACAATACAATTCTATATAACTGACAATAATAAACTTTACTTATCTTTATTTTTTCCACAAAATGTATATATACGTATATAGTACGTGATCGCGTGACTTCCGTTTCCGTAGATAACATTACCCGAAATCGCTGACCGGAACTCGAGTGAAAGACGGAAAGCCCTGTAACGATGGCACTAGTGGTTTTGCTTTCTTCGTATAGCCCAATGGAAATAAAAAAACTTCGCTTTGTGAAGATTTTTATTAAGATGATTATTTATATCTATTCCGTGAATATTGCGATTTATACTACCATATATTTGCAATGTTCTATTTTATATATGAAAAATATACGCATACGGCTTCATTTTTACATCGTCTTTCAAATTTTTATGATATTACTTTGGCGAAAATCATAAAATAGGTTTTCTTTCAGTCCGTACTGAAATATTTATATATGGCGCCATGAAGTTATTATATTACCGTGAGGATGCGCGCGTGACTGACGATTGAGTCGGTCCGCGGCTTCTGATTGATAATGTACCCCTCTTCTCATCGCTCACGGTAGTATTTATTCCTTATTATTATTTCATTTTTCAGAAAAATATTTTAAGACGTTAATTTAATCTACCTAATTTTTTTTTGATGGAGTCATCTTAGAGAAGATAGTTTTGGCGAAATATCCCTTTAGATATTGCGTTACTGTCGATAGTGTAATTTGGTCTAACGCGAGTATAAGTTTAACACTAACTACGTCGGAACGTTGAAATTTACTGCCTCCCCCATTCCTGAATGTGGTGGCGATAGATTTATTAATTATATATCAGGGCAACGGAATGAATTAGAAAATCTTATAAATTTCTTTTGTCTATTCCTCTGTCACAGTATTTTAATTGCTAAAACTACGCTTAAACTATACGATAGTAAATTTAAAAAAAAAACGGGATATCCGCATAGCTTGTACGTGGCAATTTATCTTACAATCACATAGAATTTAGGTAAAAATTGCGGTTGTCTGAAAAACTTGTTAACGTAGGTTATTTACTCAAAATAATTTCTTTTGGAATAGTACACGGTTAGAAAGTTAGAGGTGGAAATACGTTTTGAAGCTCTTCAGATGATATCCAGCGAAATACCTAATATGTATGTAGTGTCTTCGCTTGGTACCCAAAACACAAGCTAATGTATAGCTTAGTTTGGGACCTAGACGTTGTTGGGATGTATACGTTATTATGATTATTATTATTATATAAGACATCTGCCTTTGAAATTCCATCTGAATTAGTGGAAAAATGGCAGATATAAGCCTGTAACCTATCGATAGATGGGTAGAAATATGGATATGACGCAATTTTAAGGGTTCGATCGAAAAACAAACTATTTAATCAATAGAATGTGAATAAAAACACTATCACATAAATATGACTTGAATGTTATACCTATTCGTATAAGGTATTGCAAACGGGGAGAAACCAATCACCGAAATATATTTGATGATCCCCGCTTGCAATACCGTATTTAACATTCGAGTGATATTTATACGATAGCGTATTTTATTAATACAGACCTTGTTTTTCTCATTTCAGTCAATCACTATTAATGCAGTCGGATTTTTTTATATATTTTTATTTTATTTTTAAACTAAAACACAAAAGTTTTCTAGTGTTATTAATTAAGCCTGATTCTTTCATAGATATGCAAGCTAATATCCAAATGTAAGTAAGAACGGTTGCCAACCACATTTCAATCGTTCGAAAACCTTGGAGAAACCTAAAGATGACATTTGAAACCCATTCCATAATTGACTTTCACTTTCATTTCTTTGTTTGTCACTGGGGTCTGGTTGTCGCCTTAACGCCTTTTCATTACTATCATGTCTTTAATGACACACACAAGACAAATCGATTGTTGTAAGATTCTCTAGAGCACCACAAAAAAATAAACTATAATAATAACGTATACATCACAACAACGCCTAGACCCCAAACTAAGCATTAGCTTGTATTTTGGGTACCAATCGAAGACACCATATAACAACCAAGACCAAGTACCAGTATCAATATTCATCATATAAATACTGACCCGACCTGGGATTTGAACCCGAGTATGTATTAAACTGTACTAAAAAACTCATTACTTTTCGTTTTCGTCGCGTAGTCGGGTAAAAATGGTTTAAATATTCCAAGACCTTTTCATATTTCACATAATGAATTCGTTTTAGGGAAGAAAAAAATGTTATACATAAATTAATTTAAATAAAAGAAATTCGGGCGCTACTCAAGGCGGTTGACAGCGTACAATTTCGACAATAGCGATGGCTTTTCACACAGAAGTAGGAAATAACAGGGGAATGACGGGCTCGAGAGCTTTCCTGTATTTCAATGAAAGCAACCAAACGATACGGCCTATTGTTATGCTGAGTTGAATGTACTTAGGTTTTTATTTATAATTAGCTATGCCTTGTTTAAATAAATATTATGTACATTGACATTTCATTTTTTCTAACAGAGGAAAATAAAAAGCCGTTTGTAGCATTTTTTAAGTTAGTCGGAAATATTATACATGACTCATATAAAATTTTCAATGATTTATGCAAAAAACGCAATATTCATTTGTACTTCTTCATTCATTCATTCAAACTCAAACTTCATTTGTAGTTTATACAAGTAGGTAACGCTTCTTAGCATAACAATTTTATTAATGAATACAGCTTTTTTCGATTACTTGTGACAGTTTGAATGTGATAGTTGGTTGTTTCACTTTAACATATATCAATTATAAAAATGGCTATGTTTTCGCTTAAAGCAAAATCAAAGACTATAAACAACATACTTTTAGAATAAGCAACTTTTGAATCCGCTACAACAACTTGAAAATATTATTATATCGAAAAAAAAATCGAGTCGATTATTTTTGTTTACAATTTCAAATAAATCATTAAAAAATGTGGGTTAAAATTTTGAAATGTTGTCAATTACACCATAGTCGCATTTCTGCTCGCATACACAAAAGAAACAAAAAAACAGGTATTTTTTGCAAAATACTACGTAAATGACATGAACTATCATCATCATCAGTCCGTGTCTCTCCACTACATGATATAGGCCTCTCCCAAGACTCGCCACCACACACGGTCCTCCGCCTTTCGCATCCACCTATTCTCGATGTGGTGCTTCAGGTCATCTGTCCAACTAGCGCATGTCTAAATTTTTTTTTCTAAAATATCGCTTAGCTTGCTGAACAAACAAAATGAGACGATCCCAAGCAACAGTTAGTTTCATTAATTTTTTTTTCAGGCGTACGCTACGATAACACCGTGCAGCAGTAAATTACGGGTTAATTGTATAACAGTGAGCGGTGTTTGCTTTAACTGCGGCGATAAGGCCGCTCTTAAAAAGGTCGACTTCCTTCGCGGAATGAGTCTTTGTTGTAATACTGGCCACTTGTTATTTTTATTCCTTTTTTTTTGAACAGGAAATTTTATAGGACTGGAATTGTTTAACTTGGTTTAAGTAAACGTAAAAGTTTGGAACACGAATGGAACAATAAATATATATTTTTATTGATACGACACATGATCGACTCCTTTCGTGGCATGTTCTTTCCATAAGGACTTTTAGACCGGCGGCCATTGCTTTTTTTTAGTACATCGTATCGCGCTTAATGATATAATAGTATGGTAGATTTGTAAAGCCGTTCTGTCATCTAATATACCTACCCGTTCTTCTCTCTTAGGAAGATTTAAGAAGTCACGCCACATAAAAATGCAGTTAGCTCTTTAACTCCTACGAGGTATACGTTTTGAAACTCAAAATCGAAGACGAATCGAACAATTTTTTTCCGTCAATAACTAAGATTTTCGAGTAGTATCTAATCATATCTTCCTCCAAACAGTATTATACGTATATATTTTATTAAGTGGACTAGATGGCGCTGTTTAGGATCCCAAATATTATTGTTATTATTATATAAATATTATATGTGATTATTGTTATTTTATTTTGTAGTCTCATAGTGGCCACTGTGGTGGCCACCAACAATCACAAGTGGAAACAGAAGAGATAATTCATTTTTTTTACTGAAGACGACATTTTTGAGATGGGCATAACTACCTAAATCTTTCTAAACGGATTAAAAGATGGGCACATTTGTTAATAGGAAGGCTTTTCAAATCTACAGTATTAAGACATTAGGTGCGATGAGATATGTCAAAGAAACAACTTCAGCCGATAGGCTATTTATTTAATACGAACAGGTGGTGTTTTTTGAAGAAAAAAAAAATTTCATTGAAATTGTTAATAACTTTCAACCAAAAAAAATATGTAATTTTCCAAATATTATGGAAATAAATATGTGTTATCTTTTAACTCTACGAGTAGGCACAATAGGTATGTACCTATATGTGTCAATAAATTCCTGCAAGGTTTTTTTTTGAAACCTGATACTTGAAGATACTGGATTATAGGACGAATTAAACTGTTAGTTGTATTACATTCGAATACACATACATGGTTCCCCACATTCTGACTAAATTCCGTAATCTATACTCTATACTAATATTATAAAGCTGAAGAGTTTGTTTGTTTGTTTGTTTGAACGCGCAAATCTCAAGAACTACTAGTTCGAATTGAAAAATTCTTTTTGTGTTGGATAGTCTGTTTATTGAAAAAGGCTATAGGCTATATGTATAAAATAATTCTATCTGTCTGTCTGTCTATTTGAGCAAATCTCCAAAACGGCTACTGATTTTGATGAAACTTCACAGATGTGGAAAGGAAATGGTCAAAAATGACATACACTACTTTTTGTATGTCTGTATGTACGTCCGTCTATTTATTCGAGCTAATCTCTAAAACGGCTAAACCGATTTTAATGAAATTCCACGGGTATGAAAAGGAGGTGGTCAAATGTGACACACGCTACTTTTTGTCCGTCTGTCTTTCTGTACGTCTATGTGTCTATTCGAGCTAATCTCCAAAACCGATTTTAATGAAACCTTGCAGACGTGAGAGAAGGTTGTCAAGAGTGACATCAGTTACTTTTTGTGGCTTTCTGTCGTTTGTCCTCACTGATCTATCAGCGTAGATAAGACCGAAACTACTAAGTCTAGGAAGCCAAAATTTGGAACAGTAGTTTATTTTATAAAGTTAGTAATATTTTTTTAGGAAAGAAATATATGGAAATTTCAAATTTAAGGAGGGAGGGATGGAGGGGCTTTGTATGAGAGTCTTTGTTCTTTAAAGTTAGAAACATAAAAATTTTAACATAAATAAATAATGACTTATCTTTCTTCTTACGTTCTTACAAGTTTTATTAACAATTAATAAAGTTCTTCAAAGTTGCCCCCGTTAACCGTACGCTATCGCTATCTATATCCGACCCCTTGAGAAAAGTGTACGGCGCGTCGGTTAAATTAGCAAAGAGATTCTCGATGTGTTTTAATATAAATCTGTTTATTAGCATTGGAAAATGCTTTTCTAATCGTTCTGGGCTAAGGCCCGGTTTTACGGGATAGTGCAACATCGCGCTTATGGTGCCAATTTTAGGGATAAGAAGTTCAAAGAGGGCTCAAATGACGCGAAATTACAAGACCTATCGATTGACATCAAAATTTTGAAAATCAGTTGGGTGGTTTTCGAAATTTTTTACTTAACAATCAACATAACTGTCGTCGACGACATTGGCGCACCGTTCCTATTTGTGATGTGCCGTGTACATTTGTTAATAGAATAGTGTTAAATAGTGACAATAATAGCGTAGTGACAGTTTAGTTTTAAGACGAACTACAATACGTTACGACATAGGGCCGTTTAGTTAGAACTATAAATAGATATGTAAAACGAGCCCTATTATACGATAGTTTAGATATAGTTAATATTTGTTAATAGATATAAGACGCATACAAAAGTAAACGGTACTTCTCTTTGCTACCTGCTCGCCCGTCCTTTTACGTAATACGTTGGCCGGACGTGGCAAGGCAAGAGGGCAGCGGGGCGCGCCAGATGTGTCGCGCCCTGTGCCCCGACGCTCGCCGGCCCGCCCGGCCACTTCCCAACGGACAACGGATACCGAGTGGACGAGGCAGCTCATAGCGGAGAGAGGTAATCTAAAGACTTAACCTTGTGTTTCATTGAACTATTGACCATTGAAGGTGCATCGTGAACAACAGCGAACGAGTCGGCATACCATCCCCGACATTGGTCCTTCAGAGCCGCGATCACCAACTTTGGTCAGTTTTACATTCCATACGTAAAAACACAAGGTCAGTGCTTATACCTCACCGCCGAGCGCGTCCACCTTGGGAAGTCCGTGCCCGCCGCGAAAGTGCAAACGCTATCACGAAAATACCGCGTCGCGTATCGAAAATTACGAGTACAAAGTTCAGTCCGTGGCGCGAGTGAAAGTGTAGTGATATATTGACAATACGCATTACGTTAATTAAAGTAAACGCGCGCCCTTGCTTTAAGCATCGCTAGTTGAAGGCGGCGTATAGAACAAAAGAACGCAAAAGTGAACCGTGCCGCGATAGGAAAACGCCACGCATCAGTTATTTGGCGCAAAACGACGCACTGACGACGTGGACAGGCTGCATTCCCGCCTTACCGCACATGTTTGAAGTTCACGTCTCTCTCTCGAACACCACCTACGCATAGGGTACGCTACCGAGACACCCGAAGGTCGCGTTATACAATAGTCCGTGTTCGTATACGACGACCAAAGAACAGTCACGGTTACGAGAGAGGAAACGGAAACGAAAATTGGAATCCAGTAGTGCCATATTGGATTTCCAATCAGAACTTACAAACGCAGCCGAATAGGAAAACGAGAGCGAGCTCTATTGGAATCCCATTGTGCCGTATCGGATTCCTAATTAGTACTATCACACGCGAGTGAAATACGTAGGTACATAGAATAAACGGTGCAATGTCGCTGCGCGAGACACGCTCAACAGCAAAGAGCAAAACAGCAAAGTCAATGGAGGTGCGGCTGGCGGCACAAGAAGTGCATATACGGGACACTCCGTTGCCTCATTCTTTGGTACACGCTGACACGCTGCCGACACTAGTGGGCTCAGCGCACCCACCTACGCCAAGAAAAGCAATGTCGTCAAGAACAAAGCGGTCGGTCAAATCACAGAAGATGGCTGAAGCAAAAGAGCAGCTTGCACGCGCCGCCCTTGCAAGAGCCGAGGCTGAAGAGCGCTTAGCGCAGGCTGCATTAGAGCGCATAGAAGCAGAATCGTCAGGTGCGGAGGACGACGGTGACGTCTCACAATCGGATCGATCACAAGTGGTGCGTAGTTGGCTCAAAAATAACGCAGTCGCCGCCGAAAGACCACCGACACCACCAGCGCTGGCGCCCGTAGCCCCTACCACACTTGATTTAAATGATCTTGCCGCCGCCATTGCCAATGCTGCCCACGTCCGCACTACTCATCGAGAGCCACCAAAGTTTATGCGAGACCTTCCGTCGTTCAGTGGTGCGTGCCGAGAGTGGTTTGCGTTTAAAGCCGCCTATAAAGACTCCGAATCCTACTACAGTGATGTAGAGAACATGGCCCGCATTAAGAAATGTTTACGTGGCGAGGCTATGGAAGCCGTCGATTGTCTCTTCATAGCTGGTACCAAGCCAGCCGACGTATTACGCACACTAGAGACACGATTCGGACGGCCGGATGCACTTGTGATCTCGCAAGTCCAAAAATTAAACGCGCTACCACAACTTGGCGAAACGGCACGAGAAATGTGTATTTACGCAAGCCGCGTGAACAATATCGTAGCGGCAGTCAGAGCTCTTGACAAACCTCACTATCTCTACGATCCGACGACAGTGAAGAATGTCACGGCGAAACTGCCACACACACTTCGTTGCCGATGGTACGATTTCGCCACCGAACAGCCACCTGAGACGCCAGATCTAATAAAACTGGCCAATTTCCTCTCGCGAGAAGCCGACCGATGCAGCCAGTACGCATCTCCGGAAGAGATCGGCCCTGTCGACGATCACAAGCAAAAGCGGTTGAAATCACTGCCGAGGCACACACAACGCACGCACACAACACGTACGGAGAGTGTCGCACAAAGTAGCAGCCCCGCGTGTCCGATTTGCAACGAGAGACACGCGGTAGTTAGCTGCGACAATTTACAAACTGCTTCAACGGACGATAGATGGGCCATGTGCAAGCAACACAATGTGTGCTTCCGCTGCTTGAAAATTCGCAAGTTCCGGCATAGATGCCCACCAAAACGCTGCGGAACAGACGGTTGTCGAGGAACGCATCATAGGATGTTACACAACGAAACGAGGCCGACAGCTGTCGAGAGTGCCTCACATGACCCCGAAGCACGAGCGGTGGTAACGTCGGTGCGCCCACATCAGTCACGCGCCTATTTAAAAATAGTGCCAGTCTGTGTCACGGGACCGAAGGCAACGATCGAAACGCACGCCCTTTTAGATGAAGGTTCAACAATTACGTTGATTGACCAGGCGATCGCCGATGTCATTGGAGTCGCCGGTCCACATGAGCCTTTCAACATAGAAGGAGTAGCTGGCACTACGGTAAACGCGACACAATCGCAAAGAGTGTCGTTCACTATAAAAGGACGTAACGAGAGCAATCAATATGAAATGACGGCCCGCACAATAGACCATTTACGCTTATCGCCACAGACTGTTGACCGTGACTTAGTCAATAAGTGCGCCCACTTACGAGACGTAAAAAAACAGTTGCACTACGAACGCGCCACCCCAACCATTCTTGTAGGTCAGGATAACTGGTCACTGATCATCACTAGAATTGTCAGGAGCGGGACTAGAGAGGAACCTGCGGCATCGTATACGCAGCTGGGGTGGACGTTGCACGGTCTTCGGACGGGGCGAGCACAGAGGACGCACTTCGTGAACACAGCGGGGCGACATAGCGACGAAGACATCGAGTCCATAATAAAAGATTATTTCGATCTGGACGGACTTGGTGTACAACCGAAGCGGCCACAGAACGATCCGGAACGGCGAGCCTTAGAGGTGTTGGACGCTAAAACTAAAAGACTGAGTGACGGCCGCTACGAGACCGGCCTGCTGTGGCGAGACGAGAATATAAAGCTCCCTGACAATTACGAGGCTGCTCTGTCGCGCTTGACGAAGCTTGAGAAACGACTAGACAGAGAGCCGGAGCTGAAAATCGCCTACTACCAGCAGATTGAGCACCTACTGCTCAACGAGTATGCCGAACCAATTACCACTGCAACAGAAAGCCAGAGAACGTGGTACCTACCTCACTTTGCTGTAGTGAATCCTACGAAACCAAAACCACGTATCGTGCACGACGCGGCAGCCCGGGCGAAAGGAACAAGTCTGAATGAGAATCTGCTTACAGGTCCAGACTTATTGCAGTCACTACCAGCGGTTCTTATGAAATTTCGCCAACACAGATTTGCGGTGGCAGCAGATATTAAAGAAATGTTTCTGCAAATTATAATCGAAAACGATGATCGCGATGCGTTACGATTTTTATGGCGAGGCGAACGAAGAACGGGGGCGCCGGACGTATATAGAATGACGCGAGTGGTATTCGGGGCTGCCTCATCTCCGTGCACCGCCATCTATGTTAAGAACAGAAACGCCGAGGATTACAAGGAAAGATTTCCAGAAGCCGCGAGGGCAATCGTTCGAAACCATTATATGGACGACTTTCTGGGGAGCTTCCCTAACGAAAGTGACGCTACCAGAATAGCGAAAGATGTCGCGTACGTGCACGCGCAGGCTCATTTTGTGCTGCAGAAATGGGCTTCCAACAGTGAACAAGTACTTGTCCAGTTGTCGGAGAGCACTGTACCTCAATCACAGAAACCGGTAGATCTGCAGAGCGGTGGCGAAAAAATCTTGGGGTTGGTATGGCATCCAAAAGAAGACACCATCGGCTTCAATTTAAACCTCAAACAGATCCCAGCTGACATACTTCAGGGCCACAAACGACCGACAAAAAGAGAGGCTCTGAAGACAGTAATGAGTGTCTTTGATCCGCTGGGACTTGCCACGCCGATAACGATGGATGCCAAACGCATTCTACAATTGACATGGAAGCTCGGCATAGAATGGGACGACAAAGTTACGGACAGCCTATATGAGTCTTGGAGGAGCTGGCTGCAAGACCTGGACCAACTGAGAGCGGTGGCGATTCCGAGAGCTTACCCGCAATACACTGATGCACGAATACGACAGCTGCATGTATTCACAGATGCCAGCGAGTCGACGTACGCAGCTGCGGTGTACTGGCGCATGACGGCTTCAGACGGCAGCATAAGCGTGGCGTTGGCCATGGCCAAAGGCCGAGTGGCACCTCTGAAGGTAACGTCTGTGCCACGCCTCGAATTACAGGCCGCTGTGCTTGGGACGAGACTGGCGCGCAACGTGCTCGACGGCCATGACATCGAGCCGACACGTTGCACATACTGGTCGGACTCCAAGACGCTCTTGACATGGCTGAGGACTGGTGCGCGGACATACAAACCTTTCGTCGCACACCGTATAGCGGAAATCGAGGACTCCACCAAGACTAGCGAGTGGCGATGGGTACCATCGACGCTAAACGTGGCTGATGATGCGACACGAAAGACGCCCAAAGACTTCGACAAACACCACCGCTGGTTTAATGGGCCACGATTCTTGAGCCGTCCTGAGAACGAGTGGCCTACTGAGGGTGGCCACTGCCACAATGGTGAACTCACGGGTGAAGAGCGAGTGACAACGACACGTGCAGCGTCGCCTAACAAGTTAAAGGAGGCGCTCCCAGACATCGAGCGATTCTCGTCGCACAAACGATTATTGCGAGCTACCGCCCGTGTGCTTCAGTTCATAGATATGTGCAGGAGCAGGGCAGCCACCCAAAGAACGCTCGCTGGCCGGGCCAAGCACACCAAGCGCCTGGACGACGAAGATACCACCTGGGCACCGAATAAAAGGAAGATGACAGCACCGCAACGAGCACAACATAAACCGATTGCTGATAAAAGCCGAGCGGTGACTCTTGACGCCCGATACATGTGGCGTGCCGAGCAACTGTGGTTACGAGCCGCACAGTTGGACAGTTTCGACCACGAAATGAACGAACTACGAGCTGGCCGTTCCCTGCCTTCCAAAAGCCGGCTACAGGGTATCTCCCTGAAACTTGATGATCAAGACGTCTTAAGACTCCGATCGAGGATCAGCGCAGCAGAGAACGTCCCCACAACGATGGTTAGCCCAGCCGTGCTTGACGGCGGGCACGCCTATACGCGCCTATACATACGGGCAACCCATGACCGACTCCACCATGGCGGTGTCGAGACGGTCGTGAACGAGGTTCGTATGCAGTTTTGGGTCCAGCGCCTGAGGCCAGTGGCGCGGACCATCATCCGAAATTGCCCCGTCTGTCGCATACGGCGAGCTGCACCCGCTGAGCCGGCCACAGGAAACCTGCCTGCAGCCCGGCTCGCCCATCATCAACGCCCGTTTACCTACACCGGGGTGGACTACTTCGGGCCCTACGAGGTCTCGGTAGGCAGACAACGCCCTAAACGTTATGTGGCGCTGTTCACTTGCCTGACGACACGAGCCGTCCATCTGGAGGTTGCTGGCTCACTCAGCGCTGACAGCACCATTATGGCATTACGGCGCATGATTGCTCGCCGCGGGTGCCCCATCGAGCTATGGAGTGACAACGGCTCTAACTTACGTGGCGCGGAAGGCGAGCTCCAAAGGGCGGCACGAGAGATAACGGCGAGAGAGGCGTCCGCGCGCTCCATCCAGTGGCGCTTCATTCCACCTGGCGCACCATTCATGGGAGGTGCGTGGGAGCGGCTAGTCCAATCAATTAAACGCGCACTGGCCGTCACGCTGCACGAACGAGCACCTGCCGAGGAAGTTTTAACGACCCTCCTTCTTGAGGCGGAGTTCACAGTCAACTCCCGACCGCTTACGCACGTTTCCGTGTCAGCGGAAGATCCAGAGGCATTGACTCCTAATCACTTCCTGTTAGGTGGGCCTGCTCGCGTCCCCATTCCGGGGACCTTCATCGAGGCCGACACATATGGGAAACGACAGTGGCGACACGCGCAGCGGTTGGCAGACTACTTCTGGACGCGCTGGGTGCGCGAGTATCTGCCAACGCTGCAACGACGAGACCAGCCGACGGGGCGGGGACTACAGCCAATAATAGGCGACATCGTCATCGTGGTTGATGATAACCTGCCCCGCAACTGTTGGCTACGCGGGCGAGTCACCGGCACATTTCCTGGGGCAGACGGCATTGTACGAGTGGTCGACGTACAGACAAAGAACGGTGTCCTACGGCGACCAACTAAGAAGATCGTCGTCCTCCCGAATTAGAAGTCGCGGAATCGCGACTGCGGGGGGAATGTCGTCGACGACATTGGCGCACCGTTCCTATTTGTGATGTGCCGTGTACATTTGTTAATAGAATAGTGTTAAATAGTGACAATAATAGCGTAGTGACAGTTTAGTTTTAAGACGAACTACAATACGTTACGACATAGGGCCGTTTAGTTAGAACTATAAATAGATATGTAAAACGAGCCCTATTATACGATAGTTTAGATATAGTTAATATTTGTTAATAGATATAAGACGCATACAAAAGTAAACGGTACTTCTCTTTGCTACCTGCTCGCCCGTCCTTTTACGTAATACGTTGGCCGGACGTGGCAAGGCAAGAGGGCAGCGGGGCGCGCCAGATGTGTCGCGCCCTGTGCCCCGACGCTCGCCGGCCCGCCCGGCCACTTCCCAACGGACAACGGATACCGAGTGGACGAGGCAGCTCATAGCGGAGAGAGGTAATCTAAAGACTTAACCTTGTGTTTCATTGAACTATTGACCATTGAAGGTGCATCGTGAACAACAGCGAACGAGTCGGCATACCATCCCCGACAATAACAACAAACAAACAAATACTTAACAATCAGTAACGTTATAAACGTCTTTTGTAACAACATATGTCATATGAAAAGTTCAAAATATTTATAAGCAACGTTACACAAAAAAAATTATAATAAAAATTTTCCCAATATATACTAAAGACTATATTTCCAATGACTACTGAGTATGCGTAGAATGTGCAAATAATTTTTTTTTTTATTAATATTAACTATGTTTTATTGTTATTCGATACTTATAATAAAATAATATTTACAAACAAATAAAACTTAAACCGCATCTGCACATTATCAACACAGTTAAAACTATCTAGAATGCAATTTGCATATTGCATGTAAACGTATGAAAAAGAGCGCTTTTCAACGGTGAGATGTTCTCCACTGAATGTACCGGAAACATCAAGTTTCGCGGAGTTTCTCAACATACGGGCGTAAATTCAAAAAGTCGTAAAATATGAAAAATATCTCTGTAGACGTCTGCGTTGTTGGCGCGTCGGTGGCAATAAAACGTTGCGCCACTGCTAAACAATTTTCCATATCCAGATACTATCTATACTGGCTTTTCACACGGGTTTTCTCGGAGAGAACATGTAAAATGGTTTCTAAAAGAAAAAATCGTCATGGTATTTCAGAAAAAAATATTAAAAATTGTCATTTATTCGTTTATTTTTTTTTACAGTTATACACAAATGTTAAATGTAATAAGCAATTAATTTGGTATATAAATTTATCGCATAACCCAACACACTTAAAAATAAAATAATCGAAGCTTTTTAAGAATACAATTTTTTTAGTCTATTTTCAGCGAAGTATTCTGCTAATAATCCATATCATACATTATTTAAATTAAAAAATACATATAATTTCTTATAACAATTGACACAAATTGAAACAACGGTGAAATGCAAACAAATCTATTTTGTTATGTACGAACTGACCTGACGAATTGAATAGTTAACCTCGATAATAAAGTCATTAAACTATGTATTTATTATACTTATTGCAACACTCTTCAACGTGCACGTGATATAAGCAGAGACATCAAAAGCTTACGACCAATCAATAAAACTAATATTATCTGCAGTTTAAATGTGATACTAAAATTATATTTGTTGGGAAACAAAGCTGACTGGGTAGGTGCATGACATTCGAAATACTACATTTATTAATTAAAAGAATATACATTAATAACAAAATATAAAAACAAAATCAAAGTAGCTTGGAATTAATAAAGACGTTATAAGTTATCTAAGTATTTTTTTCTTTCCTTTCTTGTGAAGCACGACATTAGGTCTCAATTTCAATATTGCCGTCTCTGTCTAACTGGAGATTTAAAACAAAAAAATTAATTAACATTTGTGTTAATTTAGATTTTTTTTTATTTGAAATAATAAAAAAATTGTCAGCTGCCCTCTCGTGCATTTCGAGTAAAACCGATAAACCGATGCGAGTTTCTAAAAAAAGTTCTAATATACAGCGTGTTCGGTTGAACGTAGTCAAAATTTAGAGAGCGTATAGAGCTTACCGAACTAAACTGAAAGTTTAAAAAACAAAAAAGTAAGTGATAAAAAACTTAAATAGTGTTTTTCTCGATAACCGTTAGTTTGTGACATCAGCTCACTTGAAACTTTCGCTCTATATGTTTGAATTATGTTCAACTGAACATACGCTATATTATATACGGCTTGTTCGGCTGAATGTAGTCCAAACTTATAAAGCATGTTGAGCTTACCGTACTAAATAAAAAGTTTCAAAAAAAAAAACAAGATAAGTGATAAAAAAATGAAATTTTAAATATGTTTTCCTCGGTAACCGTTAGTTTGCGCCTTTGACTCGCTTGAAACTTTTAGCTTAGTTTGGTAAGTTTTACAAGCTCATTAAGTTTGGACTACGTTCAGCCGAACACGGTGTAAATCATGCGAGTATGATATAGCGTTCAGTGTAGCTTATATTTTGTTTTTTTACAACTTGTGAACAGGTACCCATAAAAAACAGTAACATAATATATAATATATATAACAATAAATAACAGACAATAAAAAATATATTCAAATAATTAATTTCCTAGCTAATTAAATTATAGCTTCAAGATGCTGACTTGTCTTCAACAGAAGAAATATGGAAAAATTCTCTTCTTATTAGTAAGATTTGTCGAATTAACAGCAAGTTCGATTAGTTATAATTTCGTCTAAGCGTAACATAGTTCCATCAAGCGTTCATAGGAATCAACATCAGACATTCCCTAAAAGTTTATTTCGATTTTCTCTTCTGAATTTCGTACATTCTATTGTTAAGGTAATTTAAAAAAAATCTACAAGTCAACGGAAATAAGGATATAGGAAAACGCCGCTAACAGGCTTTTTACACGGAACAATGAAAATTAAATAGAAAATAGAAAGTATAATTTCGTTGCGTTTCCCCAAGTATCGCGATCTCCCTAGCGACATTCGTGATGGATAGCGGAGCAGAACAAAGCGGCACATTTTTCACAAGCGGTCTAAAAACAAAACGCTTCCGTCACAAATCATCGCTTTATCACTTTTAATTTTGTTTTTTTTTTTTTTTTTTTTTAATTTTGCCACAGACAATATGAACTAGCAAGAGAAGTATTTATGTTGCTGCCGACGTTTTGGAAAAAAAATTCAGTAAACTTAAAATGAGTGCAATAACTAAATAATATATAAAATAAATAAATTTATTATGAAATTATAGATATTTGAAGAAATAATCAAAAAGGGATAACTAGATCACAAATTTGCAAGCATTGAATACATTTTTACAGAATTTTCGCATTAAATACTTGAAGTAGTAAAATATGAGGTTTATACTGTACGAGAAAAGTTTGTCACCGCATAAATAAGGTCGCACCAGTACAGGTTATGCTTGCCTTCTCACACGAAAAGGACTATATAACCGAAAAATATGTATTCAAATTC
This sequence comes from Luffia ferchaultella, assembly GCA_949709985.1. Lineage (NCBI taxonomy): Eukaryota > Metazoa > Arthropoda > Insecta > Lepidoptera > Psychidae > Luffia > Luffia ferchaultella. The sequence goes on from OX453248.1 coordinate 8,726,564, forward strand.
AAAGTCTCAGTGCGTTACATTTACATACGATTTAAAGGCTGTATAGACAGTACATTTGGTCCCATAACTATCGCGTCAGGAGTGTTTCTTATTAGCCTGCAATAGAAGGAATGTGAAAAATCAAAGTGCAAACTTAAGACAAATATTATTTAGCTTTTGCTACATCGTTGATGAGTAACTTAAGTCATAGTTTGAGACAGAAGCTGAATTCACTTCACTTAGTACGACATGCCGTTCTGCTTTATATTACTCTAAAAATCACATAAAAGCCTAACCATACAAAAGCTGAATAAATTTACATAGAATCAACAAAAGAGCCTCTTGTTATTTGGTTATTGCTACATAGTTTCGTTTTACGTGTAATGTAGCTACAAACAAAAGTATTTTTTGTCCCTTAAAATCGGGAGTACCTCGTTTGTCCCGTCCAGGTTAACTTGCACATTCTTAGCGAGCGGGTCGTTCTGTGCAATTTTCTATGCAAATTTAATTGTACCCGGAGCTCACGTAAATCTCTGTGAGCTCTGCCTGCAAAGTTAATTACTCGACTGGACTACTCCCGCGATTAACTGCCGTGCGTTTTTATTTTGCGCATACACCGAGGAGCACTTTTTCGTAAATAAGCTAGCTACTTGAAACTCTGAAAAAAAAGTTATAACTCCTTTTTCAGTTATCCTATGAAATGAAATCCTGTACACATCTTTTATCTCAATGACGTTAGCGTATTCATAATCATGACATATGCATGTACTTTGCTAATATTAATTTATAATTTTTTGCTGCGACTTCTCTAAAAGTGATTCACACGATTTACATTACTTAGTTTTTAATTTGCATAAAGAATACTTACTTATTATTAATATTATTTACTTATTGTTATGATAAATGGTTTTTTATACAATTTATTTATTTTACCGAAAGCCGTTCAAAATTTTGATTTATTCATATTTTTCTTCTTTTAAAAATAAAGAATATGCTGTGCATTTCTTATTATTTCTATTAAAATTTTGAACAGTTTTGAACAGAACTGGTTCTTCGGTTATAAAGCGGATCAACAAAAAACACAAATTGGTATACGGAAAAACAATCACAACCTTATATTTAGGATTCTGGTGTAGCCGATTGTTCTGTTAGAAATAAATTTTACAACGTATCTTAAATTGCATGAGTAGATAACTTCGTTACAGTTTTTTAATAAGTGCTATGGGCCAGATGGGTATTTATGGGTTAATAAATAAAATAAATGTTTTTTCGCGACGTTATGTAATAGTAAATATAAACCGTTAAAAAAAGCATGTTATCTCTAGGTCGAAAAGTTTCGTGACAGACAGAAAATCAACATGTTGCCTAGAAAGCGGGGGAAACCGGTTTGACGACCGGTTGGCCGAGTCCCTAACTGCGGAGCCAAGGGTCGCGGGTTCGACTCTCGCTCGGGACAAATATTTGTGTGCATGAACATGTTTAGTTCGTTCCGGGTCTGAGTTTAAAATATTTATATATGTACATATTACTGAAAAAAAAAGATTATTTAAGTATGTTTAGCAGTTGTCTAGTAACCCAATTTACAAGCTTGATACTTGCTTGCTTTACGACTAGATGGCGCTGTGTGAGATGTCTCATGTATTATTATTATTAAGACCAATAAACGATATCGTGTCTATAGAATACAAACATATAACGTGACATATTATAGTGTTACATCAAACATCGCTATTCCCATAGATGGACCTACGTTGTCAGACAATTTGTCACAATATAAAGTTCTGTGGTTTTGACAAATACATCTTATAAATATGTCTTATGATTCACCGAAACTCTAAAAACTAAAGAATAATGTAATATCTGAGAATGTATATATTGTTGTATTCTCCACAACGGTTTTTGTAGAAGGCTTTGGAAATCAAATTGCCAATTTGGCGAGGAAAAAAATAAAGCTGAGTGTATTAGTATCGAAAGTTCTCATAAATCAACAGCTCTAGGGAAGCAAATTTCCAAGGAGAATTAATACGAATTACTAGACGATTCGTCGCCAGTCTAACGACGAAGTTAGCGAGAAAGGAGCAAAACATCAAGCACTCTATTCTATTATACAGATTGTTCGCGCTTTGGAAGCCAAAAATATGTAACAATGTAACGGAGACGCGGATGTTCCTCTCGCCAAATAACTTTTTGAGATACGAGCGAGCTATCCGCTTTTTATTGTTGTATGTAACGTCTTTGTTTGTATATATTTCGCGCCGCGTATTTCATTTTCAGCGTTTTATTAATTTTCATATTATGTTACACGAGGATGAGATGCGATGTACTTTTATTGTGTAATAATTGAAGCGGATATTATGTTACGAAACAACATTTCATGAACGGAATACGAAGAGATGTTAAAAGCGTTTGTCTTATTGTGATATTTATGTTTTAGAGAATTAAATATAATTGTGTGTGTGTATAATTGTGTCGTGATAGCCCGAGCGCAGCGAACCTGTTTCGAGTTTACGAGGCCATGCGGCCGTGTTTAGAATCCGGGCGTGAACCAACCAACTTAAGTACATAATCATTACTGACTCCGTGCCTCGGAGAGCACGTTAAGCTGTCGGTCCCGGGTGCCATCAACAGACGGCAGTCGTTTAAATCCACCAACCGGCACTGCAATAACGTAGTGGATTAAGCTCCAAGCTCCTTCACTTTGAGGGGAGGCCTAAACCCCTGCAGTGGGGCATAATAGGCTGGTGGAGTGGAAAAATATAATTGAAATATTTTTCGGAATCTGGCCTACTTAGATGTTGTCAAGGTGATGGGCAGTCGTCATTTATCATATTTTTTTAATATGAAGAATCAAACTTTTACAATCTCAGTTTACGTGGTCATTCTTTAATTTTCCTGACGTTAAAAAAAATTGCTAAAATCGAACGTATCTTAAAACTCGAGCAAACTTTGAAGCTAAATTGTTTTGAAAGTGCTCTTTGTAATATAATGACTTTACGCAAATTCAATAAAAATCAAAATTATATACCTTTTTGTTGTTCAGTATTAGAAAAATTTTCGAATTAATTTAATTTTTTTAATTTCATTGATTGCAACTAAAACAGACCTTGTAATTATTATAAATTATGGAAGACAGTGGAAGGTTATTGGTTGATTCGATTAGTGTTCAATTTTATTCCATTTTAATATGAAACATAAATAAATCTTAATTTAACCACAGCAATAGCACTTGTAATGACGATTACGTGTTTCGATCCTAATTAGGAAATCCGTAAAGTTGGCGACAGACGTATTAACGGCCCTTGCGACGGTGTGTCTAATTAGAGCTGTAAATTCAAATCACACTGACACTTATAGAAGCGGGACGTTAGCACCGAGCCTAATTGACGAGATATCGTAAAAATACTTTAACTCGGATCATTTGTAGCGAGTGCTTTGTGCAGGGATATGTACCTGTTTAATTGTTATATATCTTTTCACGGTCATTAATTTACTTGGCAGATTTATGTGATAAGAGAATATAGAGAGATTATTAATAGGTTTAATAAATTACGAATTTCGATCCTTGTTTGTATTTTTTTGAATAAAAAAATCTGCTTAAAATTAAGTATTTTAATTCATGAATTTTAAAAAGGGTTGTCGAAAATTCGCTAGGCCCGGTGCAAAAGAAACCTAGGTATCTCATATTATTCGTTAACTTCGTGGGTCCTTATTATAATTTTAAAGAGTTTATAGATATTTGAAAGAGTTTTCAATTTCGATGTCATTGGCTAATATGTTAATAGTGCTTTAAGTTTGTTAAGTTTTTTTATGTGAAATATATAATTTTATAGGTATTTTAATTTTTTAAATTAGGTGTTAATTTAGAATTCTTTAGTAATGTTTATATTTGCTATAAGATGTTTTTTAAGTTTGTACGTAGTAATTTAAATTGTAGTTAGTTTTTTTTTTAAATAGAGTAGCTTGCAACAGTTGTATGGTGTTTTTAAAAACAAAGGAATGACTCCTTATTATCAAAATCAGTTAAATAAACTAGATTTAAGTAAAAAAGGAAACAGGTGAAAGTAGGGAATATTTTTACGCTTTCAATTAAAAGATAGGGAGTAATAAGATGACAGCAGCGCGTTTTAATGCGCTGGAGCAGCGAGAACTAAATATTCTCGTTTTTTTCTGTTTAAATAGAACTTGTGAAGGCCATGAACATGTTAAATAGAATAGATAGGTACATTAGTTGAAAACTGCTATTTCATTTTCATCGTCATCTGGTTGTGTTGTGTACAGGTCTACTAATAAAAAATAACAATAAAAAGTAAATTTTTAAAACCCACAACGAAAAGCAGTAAGTCAAATAAAAACTAAAAACGTGAAAATTATTTTTTTGTCTGGTACTGTATGAATTGTTTTTATCTAAATAAAAGTTTAAAAATTTTGAAATAAAAATTAAATTAAAAATTTTTAAACTTTTATTTAGTTAAACCAATTCATACATGACCAGACAAAAAAAATAATTTTCAGGTTTTTAGTTTTTATTCCGTTAGTTAATATCCCTCATTCCCTTTCAATATAGTGTACATTATGGTACTGGTCCAGCCCTTTCATTTGCTACCCATATTGAGAGATTTGTGAAAAAAATGTACTTGGCCATCTTGTGCTGGCGGCCATCCTGGTTTTGAAATTAGTCATAGTGTATAAGTATTCTACTAGTCAAGTCCTTTCATCTGATACCCATATTGATGGAGTATTGTAAAAAAATGGTATCCGTCATTATGTGCTGGCGGCCATCTTGGTTTTGAAATTTGTCATAGTTTATAGTATGCCACTAATCAAATCCTTTCATTTGGTACCCATATTGATGGAGTAGTGAAAAAAAATGTAATTGGCCATTTTGTGCTGGCGGCCATCCTGGTTTTGAAATTAGTCATAGTGTAGTATTCTACTAGTCAAGTCCTTTCATCTGATACCCATATTGATGGAGTATTGTAAAAAAATGGTATCCGTCATTATGTGCTGGCGGCCATCTTGGTTTTGAAATTTGTCATAGTTTATAGTATGCCACTAATCAAATCCTTTCATTTGGTACCCATATTGATGGAGTAGTGAAAAAAATTGTAATTGGCCATTTTGTGCTGGCGGCCATCCTGGTTTTGAAATTAGTCGTAGTGTAGAATTCTACTAGTCAAGTTCTTTCATCTGATACCCATATTGATGGAGTATTGTAAAAAAATGGTATCCGTCATTATGTGCTGGCGGCCATCTTGGTTTTGAAATTTGTCATAGTTTATAGTATGCCACTAATCAAATCCTTTCATTTGGTACCCATATTGATGGAGTAGTGAAAAAAAATGTAATTGGCCATTTTGTGCTGGCGGCCATCCTGGTTTTGAAATTATTCATAGTGTAGTATTCTACTAGTCAAGTCCTTTCATCTGATACCCATATTGATGGAGTATTGTAAAAAAATTATATCTGTCATTTTGTGCTGGCGGCCATCTTGGTTTTGAAATTTGTCATAGTTTATAGTATGCCACTAATCAAATCCTTTCATTTGGTACCCATATTGATGGAGTAGTGAAAAAAAATGTAATTCGCCATTTTGTGCTGGCGGCCATCTTGGTTTTGAAATTAGTCAAGGTGTATAGTATTCTACTAGTCAAGCCCTTTCATTTGATACCCATATTGATAGAGTAGCAAAAAATATGATATCCGCCATTTTGTGGCGGCGGCCATCTTGGACTGATTTTCATTAAACATAGCTGAGAACACTTCCAACTAATTCACCTTTTATATAAAAAAATTCGTATCCAAATCGGTTCATCCCTTTGGGAGCTACGATGCCACGGACAGATACAGATACAGACAGACAGATACACACACACGTCAAACTTATACGGGGGTTAAAAAAACGTTCTGTCGTGTGTGGGCCGTAGACCTCAAATGTAAGCTTTGGTTTGAGGCCACGCACCAACACTCTGGATCATCTCACTACCAAATCTCACCAACAACGGTTAATTATTATCTTAAATTTTATCATCTATGATTGAATATAACGTATTATGTTTATTTTTATTTCATCCCTTTTAAAGGACCACCTTTTTAAAAATTTTATACTTAACGGCTTTCATAGTTGGTATTTTAAAAAAAAATATTTTCACTGGCTTGAAACTTTACTAGAAGAATTATATTTAGCAATATATAACTTAAATGTTTAGCAATATGTAATTTACGGCTTTCGAAAAATGAAATGAAAATATAAAATAAATTTCCTTTGGGCTGGAGGTCTACTCTAGTTTCACGAAAAACGAAGTTTCGGCCGATATTTCGGGTGATTCTTACTATCATTCCCATTCGTTCAAACATCGGATCCGACCGAAAATGTATGACGCGTTTATTATCGAAACCCTACTCTAGTCGCCCGTAACTTATGACGAAATATTGAATTTGACACAAGTTTTATCGTGATTTTGAAGCGATTGCCACGACACCTAAATAGCTACCTTGGGATTTTCGGATTGTTTATTATTTAATTATTGGAATGTATAAACATGGTAAAGTTTATGTTGTGAGTGAAAGCTTTTTGTGAGGAACATGTAGAGTGAAGGAGACGTCGCGACCATCAACAGGAAACCTATAAAATTAATTCGATTCCCGACTATGAATTTGTAAGCAATTATAGACTTAGTCGGGAATCATTGAAGAATTATGCCAAGAAATTGTGCCACTGCAACCTCTGAATAGAAAACGGGATTCCAATGACCCCGTTAACAAAGTACGCTAATAAACGTCAAACTTCTAGTTCGCTCTGAAGTTGATGCCGGTGCATTTTGCTCGGTGCGGGGCGCGAGGCACATTCTCGATTTCGGCTTTATGGGCACAAACTTTGATGGGGCTACGGCCAACAGATCTACTTGCCTGTATGAAATTAACACTATATTGAATGCATCCCATCTTCTCAGAAAATATATAGGTATCGTATATATTGACTTATCGTGTAACATTTCAAACAACTACTCGTTGTATCCACTTCTCAACATAAACATTCACGAGTTCGTAAGTGGTCATAACTCACAAATACAAAGAACTCAGGACGGTGCGGTGATCCGTGTTGTTCTAAATAATACGATATACCTACTCCCTGAATAATAACATACCTCGACCTTCCAAAAACTTCCAGCTGATAAATTAAGATATAAATTTGAAAAGGTACTTAGTCCGCTATCAATACACGTTGAAATGGTACTATTTAATTTAGTTGGTTAAACAAAGACGATCACTTCATTCGTTCATTTCGCAATTCGTCTGTTCCGAAAATTAGACTGTGGGTTCCGATCGAAGTGTCCGCGCCCGATAGTAAATTAGAGTAGCCTTGACTGCTCCGATTCGGTCGAACTTCGTTCGGGCCCGAAAATTCGGAGGAAGGAAACCAGAGTAGACCTCCTGGGCCCAGAGTAATTTTGGACCGTGTCGACTATCGTTCTTTGAAAGATCACAAGAATGATTACATTATATATAAGGGTTAAAAGTAAAAAAACTCTCTTAAGCTTTTAACGTCCGTCAAGGGCGTAATGACTTTTTTTATTAATGACATCATTTGGCAGTAGCAAGGTAATTAGTGGAATATGAGGAATTTATGGGTTCTACGATTACCCGACCTTACCATATGATATGTAATCAAAGAAACAACACTTTTACTTACATAAATTAATTAATATCGTACCATCTGTTTCTCATAGAAATTCGGATCAAATAAGTAAGTAGAATTTTTTTAATATCTTAAATTATTAAATAATTTAACATTAAGCAATCTCAAGTAAAAACGTTTATTAATAACTTTTAATGATATGAGCGATTCTTGTATCTATTAATATATATTTCGGCTTACTCGAAAACAGCTTTAACGATTTCGATGAAATTTTGTATTTAGATAGGTATCATCTGAAAACTGGTTTCTAAATAAGTTTTATGGTAATTAACCATCAGGTGGCGCTGCAGTAGATGTGTATATTCAAAACGCCTGGACTGATTTTGATACGGTTCTTTGTATTACATAGGTATTACTTACGAGTAGATAATTATAGAATTTGTACAGTTATGGGTCACCAAGGGGCGCTGCAATAGATATGGTTTTTTAAAACGGCTAGGAGGATCCTGACCTGGTTTTTTGTTTTATTTAGATATCACCTAAAAGCATATATTGTCAGATAAGGTTTGCAGTTATGGGACACCAGGGGGGGCTACCATAGATATGTTTCTCTGAAACGGTTGGGAGGATCTTAATGCAGTTTTTTGCGTTGCATAAATATTACCTAAAAGTAAGAGCAAGTCTAACTGTCCAAACACAACAAACTTTAAAAAATCCGAACGGGGCTCTGTCACCAGATTTTATAATTTAATGCATAACAGTTATAATAATTATTTCTAATATGCAAATTAGTAAGGTCATTTGTTTTACGTAATTATAATTAATAGCCCTATAAATATCCATACAAAAAACTTTTTCGTGCATTATAGTTTGAGATAAAATGTATTTTTTGTTTGACAATGTATTTTACTTTGTAAAAATATTGTTAATATATGAAGTCAAGTAAACTGAAAATTATATTTGTTATAATTTTTGTTTATCACGAATAAATGCTAGTATATAGTATTATATAAATAAAAAGTATACATTCTATCTCCATAAAAATGCTTTTATTATAAACCAATAATAATTTTATTCACTAGCAACTTGAAAATCTGCAACATCAAATTTACTGAAAACTGTTTTTTTAATAAACAATCTAAATAATAAATCCAAATGTTCCAAAATCTCAAACCTCATTACAATGCTAAATTAACTAACATAATTAGTGTCGTCATTCTAATTAACCTCTTATTATTACGACCTAGTCACTGGGGATCTTTCAATTATAATGTCATATGGCAGGGAACAAGAAGCACTTAAGGAACATCATGATGAGATATCCGCTGCGCATGAGGTGCTTGTCGCGACTGCGCACTCTATGTAAATTCAGAACGCTTGGCTACCCAAGCGCTTTAAGATCTATGCTATTTTTAATTTATATTCATTGGTAATTTCATTGAAACCGCGATAAAAAGAAATATATCACCGATATATATTTATTCATAATTCTTACATAAACTATCACAAAACCAAATTGCATAATTAAGATGTATTTGAGTTTCTTTAGTACCGAAATGATATAGGCAAGATCCACACTCAATAAAGTTGTGGGGTCTGCTGGCCTATGCGATTACGGTTTGTCACTTAGTTGCACAAATAAACAATAACTTTTTAAATACGAAAATATTTTTGATCATAAAACAAGAATAAATTACGATGAAAAACCAATAAACTGCTAAAGGTTTCCATGATTGTATGCATATATGTATATACTAGTATTAGTAGGTATTATTTATTTATTATTTGAATTTACCTATCTACCTAATGTTCACATGTGTAACCAAAATACAACACAATATTGAGTCGAAATGACTATAAAAATTCTTGAAAAGAGGAAAAGCAGTTCAGCGAATAAGGGCGGAGACAGAATTTAATATTGACTGTAATAGGTGATTTCCCTGGAGACGCTCATTTCCCGTATTAGACACGCGGCGCCGGCGCGGGGCTCTGAAAAACTGAGTCAAATGACTTTCAGTTATTGAATCGTAAATGATGGATTTTTAAATAAATAATTGTAATAATTGGTTCTTATTTATTGGTTATGTAATAAAATTTTAAATGTCAATATTATAAAACCGGTTTGACGCCAGAATAAAAAAAAATATAATAATGCGATGTTTATTAAATTATTGTTTGGCGAAAACGAGTTTTTATTTATTTAAAAGGGCTGATTGTTCACTCGAACAATACATTTCGAAACCGCACATTGTTGAAGTTTCACCTATTACAATCGCCTTTTGTTAACCGACTTAAAAAAGGTAACGTTTCAATTCGACACCTAAACGAGCGTCTTTGATGTATACCTACTTATAAATGGAAATTTTAGGTGTCAGCAAATATGAGGGAGGTGCTGTTTCGCCGCAAACTCGCATCCGCCTCATGTTCAGATCGGCTATAAAGTTTGGCGCTATCAGTTTATGTCGGCTTAACCAAAATCTCGGAGTAACTATGGAGTTTGTATTAGCTGGTCACTTTCTCATACAAAGGCGATGAGTATACTATTTTATTGGTGCAGATACAAAACCAAGCAGGTTATCAATTTAACTTATCTTAATTAGATTTGCAAACAAAATAAATCAAAAATAATCAAGGTGGGTTAAAGTCGGGCTACTAACGCAACTTTTTTCGCGAATTCGATATTTTTTTTGCAATAAAATACAGCTGATACTTTAACGTGTACAATACAGTTTACTTTGTTAAATCCAACACAGAGTTTTTATATTATCGCGAGTTAAACTGAGCAGCGCCCAAGCGAGACCTCATTTTTAGAGCTCATTTCCGCGGTCTATGGCGTCGGAAGTGGGAAGAAGTAGAAACTTAAGTTTCAATTTTGTCGCCTAGTTGATCTTTAACAACGATATAACTATCATTTTTATACCTTTTAAGCTTTAGGTGTATGAAGCCTTAAAAAGTACATATTTTACGTGACACAATTTTTCTAGAATGCCCACTGGTATGACGAGGAAGACTTTCATCGAACTCATGTTAAAATTGTGATTCTTGAAGTATCTGCTTCGTACCAAAAACTTTACTATAACTTTGGATGTAAATAAACTATATAAGTTATATAGAAACGGCAAAATAATTTTCTTAGATACATATGTTTCCAGTAAAAATTAAATCACTTTTCAGTTTTTTTTTACAACCTAGTTTAGTTGTGTATATTTTTAAACGTTTTTATGAACAAAACACATTATTTACGTTCTTTAAAATAACACTGGTAGCCAAAGATAGATTCATAACTTCTTATTGAATATTCGTTTTAGGAATAAAACGTTGTGTCTCACAGAAATATATTTTGACCTAATTTCATGGCATAGCAAAAACAATTAAATGATTTTAAGCCGCGCTAACTTCAAAGTTTGAGCGGACAAAGTTCATTCTGGTCATAAATTATTGCAGTAACAGCGCACCCGATAAAGCATACATTGACCTTGTTTTGAGTGTGATAGCCTGGAGTAGTTTACGATATCTAAGAATTATTATGATATTTAATATACAAATTACTACATATGTTGCAGTCGTCCCCATTGTTCCATTAAGAAGGAGCAAATGACTTACACTCCACCAAAAATGTTTATATATATAAACAACAAGCAAGTGTCCGCCAATAAAACTAGCATTACCATGCGCTCTTGAATGGGTTTTATTCTTAACCGGCTTTCGTACACGTAAAAGGAAGTTAGAAACCTATTGTTTCGGCCGTCTAGGCTTTTGTGATCCATAAAACTATAAATTGAACCTTGGTTTGGTGGCTGATCTAAATATCTATAAATCAGTGTTAACTCCAAACTAATTTAGTACCGCGATTACGGGGCTGCTATTTGAGTGATGATATAAATGTATCTGCATCTGAGAAAGAGGTCAACCTCAGAAGATAAAGTTAGAGGGACCCTAGATCCTGGCTCAAACAGAATTTTCGGGGAACAATGATTGAATACGAGAACGATTAACAGCCCAGCAACCTTCCACTGTGCCAATCGTAATAGCCAATAGTTACTATTTGATTATTTACATACCATAAGTGTTTAAGTTATACGATATACGCGAACGGACTCGCTAATAGATAATAGATAATAGCTAATAGATAAGACGAATTCTAAGCAAGTGTTTACAACTCCCATTAGCCAAGGACGCTGGGCCTGGACTAATTCGGAAAGCCGGTCGGGTTGTTTGCTCGTTATTTTGCATTTTGGAAAGTTTAAGCACGACGTTGACGTAAATTGGCGCCTTGATGTGACCTTAATAGGAAGGGCTGTCTATTAACGGGGAAAGTTATTTAATTGTATAATAAATTTAGTTATCCTGTTGGATTTTATGTTAATCCAATACTGTTAAAGACGTTTTGGTTATTCACAGCGGAGATTAGAAATAATGAATAAAAAAATTATATTTATGAACATATGATATAGGTATATCGTGTAAAACAATATTTTTGATAACACTTGTTTGTATTATATAAAATTTGGATTATTATCCGAAAATTTCCTGCATGGTTCTCGAAGTTCAACCATAAAATATCTAAATTCTGTTTTGGTTGTTTATTTACCATCGGCTCATTAATGCTCCACTACAGGGACTTGGGTCTCTCCTCGGGATGAGAGAGCTTATAGCTTAATCCACCACGCTCCTCCAATGCGGATTGGTGGAATTTAATGACCGCCGTCTATAGACAGTAAACGGGACCAACGGCTTAACGTGCTCTCCGAGCACACAGAGTTAATGATACTTATGTACATAAGTAGGAAAAAACTCATTGACACATGCCCTAGGATTCAAACCACAGTCTTCTAAATAAGAAGTGGGCTCGCTACCATTTGGCTATCACGATATCATTTATTTATCAATTGTGAAATTAATATTTACAGTAAACTGTTTTTAAATAACTATTCAAGTTTATTTAAAAAATGTAATTTTGGAAAGCTTTCCGTACCAGTTGAAAGCCCCGTAGTCCCATTCTATTCACTAAATGGACTTGAGACTTTCCGTCGATTCCCTTAAAACTCGTTCCCGGGAGAAATCGCTTTTTCATCCTCGGTAATGGGCCGTCCTTTCCGGGACGTTTTAATTAACTCCGTCTGAAAGGCTTTTTTTAACTTTCATGATGAATTATTGATATCTAAGCCTGAACAATGGACGGTTATAAAAGAATCGTACGTTGCTGATATTTCACGATAACTGTTTGCTGAAATTTGTATCCTAAAGATTTATATTTTCACCAGTATCAACGAACAGATGCCTACACGACATATCTTTATAACTATGTTTGACAGTTACTGTTTTTGCGCTACCACAATATATAGCAATTCTTGAGTTCAACTACCACTATTATTTAATCTCAGAATCCTAAAACCCTTTAATAACAATAATCTGTATATGTGTCGTTGGATAGGTATTTTTTAATGAAACAATATTTACTATGGCGGTGTTTTTCATTTCGTTGTCCTTAAGAGTTGTAGTTATATACTTTTTCGCAAATATGCTACGAAATACGACTATATCTTGCACAACCTTCTTTGGGATAAATCATACTTGCAGTACCGGACCAGAAAGTGTCCTGCAATGTTTTAGCAGGCGTGCTCGAGCTGTCGAATATGTAATTTGAAAATAGGACGAACTCTTTTAAACCCGAACATTGATAACTAAAGAAATAACTCATCTAAGTTTTAATTAAATTTCGAACTGGCACGACTAAAAGAATGCGCCATTAAATGAATTTTAAAAAGTAAAAAAAAAAGAAATCGACATTGGAACGCGGCGAATTGGCGGCAAAATTACCTAAACTATTATTATAATAAACTTCACAATATAATTAGTTTGTGTAAACGTTACCTACTATAATTATTCAAAATTAGTTCTACGAGTAATTAAGACATTTTAACACCACCTGAAATAGGTATAAGAAGCTGCAAAAACTATTGTTGAAAATTGTTTACCACCGGAATCGAAGGACAGATACATGCAAACGTATGAAAATTTTATTCAATGCAAACACGAAAGGAAATATAAATCGTTGTCTGAAAACGATTTCTTAGCGTACTATGTTTTTCTTATAAATTCTTATAATAAAAATGGGAGATTGAAATAATGCACTTACTAATGTTTTTTTATAACACATAATGTGAGTCTGTTAAACAATAAAAAAAAACCTTTAACTCCGAACATCTTATGAATCGCAAAAACAAGGCGCATTTTAAAGAACCCGACAATTTTTTAAAGTTGTCTGTCGTTTTAACGTAGACATTTCGTAGAGAAAAACAAATAACAAAATTAAAATTTAGGACTTAACGTCCCCACACGTATTTCAACAATTAAGGATAAATAAAATCTTTTAAACGTTGGTCCAATAGAAAAGACCTATCTAAAAATATATAATTTATAACTATTGGGGGTTTTACCAGGTCCCTTGTTATTACGAGCTATATTTTTTAAACAAATTCATTAACAAGTAACCCATGAGTTCCCGTAGAACATGAAAATTTCTATGTATAAGGGGCGTCAACCGTTTACATGGTTTGTAAGGAAATTTGCAAATACACAATCCTCTTAAGGCGTGATAATATCTCGACACTCGATCACGCTTTTAATTGTCAGATTATGTTTGACAGGCTTCAAGTTACGGAATCGCCAACCAGTGAACGTGGAAATTATACTTCTCATCACGACACTAGATACAGTTTTATGTAGTTTTCTCAATTTCCAAAAAAAATATTGTCAAATAAATATCATATAATTCTGAAAGCAACTGTCCCCGTCGATATTTTCCTCATCAAACATACTACGAGGTCGTGTAGCCCACTTGCGCGGTCCTTTATAACGTCAGAAGTCAGTTACTGGCCGTAAAAGCATCTTAACGCAGGGCAACAACACTTTGAGAGATAACGGCCTTGTTTATGACGCTCCTGACAGAATATGCGGAAAGCGGGACGAAAGTTGTTGTTTATGGCTTCTACGCGAAAAATAACACTATTTTAAAACACCTTTTCTCGTGATTTTCTTAATTGATTTATATTTCATCTATGAAAGTAAATGCACCCAAAAATGGAGTGAATGGTAATTGACCTTTTTGAAAATTTATTTTTCAAGTTCTTATTTTTTTACCTCAGGTAAATATATAAATCTCTAAAATAAAACCGTCTCTAAAGTAATGTCGCCATATTACGAGTTAAAGAAATATTATTTTATGGATACAAGCCGCTTATGAAGTCGGTGCAAAGTCATCCGCTTTAAATTATGTCCTATAGTTGTAAAAGAAATATGTTATAATTTGTTAATATTGTTATTATTTTTATCGTTATTACCTTGTAAGTGCCCATTTATTGTGTGTTACTTTGCACCGATTTAAATTAAATTATAAGTTGCTTTTTCACCATCATCAGCCCATTTTTACCCCACTGCAGGGGCTTAGGCCTCCCCCAGGGTGAGAGGGGGCTTGGAACTTAAGTCCACCACGCTGCTCCACTGCGGGTTGGGAACTGTAACGACCGCCATCTATTGACAGCGTCCGGGACCGACAGCTTAACGTGCCCTCCGAAGCACGGTGTCAGTGATATTGTGCACTTAAGTCAGAAAAGCTTCTTCATACAAAATAATAATTAATTGCAATGTAATTGTGATACTTTTTTGAAGCATGATTTAATTTTTGTTAAAAGGATAACATTTTTCGTTTTTTAGTAGTTCCCGTATGTTTGAAAAATGATATAAAATTCGAAAATGTAGATGTGAATCGCTGGAAGAAGATAATTCTACAGAAATGGTTTTTTCCGAATTTCTGTAAAACAAGTTACACGATTGTTTTCAGAAATGGTACGTTTCACAACATAAACAAAGTATTTGAATACATTTTAAAATATCTAAATCGATTGAGCTGTTTCCGAGAAATCAGTGAACATTCATAAGAAACATGTTTTTATTTTCTGAAAAACAATATGTTTCACGTCATAGAATAATATGTAAGAGAATACAGTGTAAACAACCCAGAGCAATTAATTACATTGAGGATTAAATTTTGTTATTTTCTAGGTTTTATTTTTGTTGTAATTTATATAGTTTCAATTAATGTTTAAGATAGTAATAAGAATCACCTTTGTTTGTACTTGGAGTAACGACTATGCATGCTGCCGCAACCTTAAATGGAGTGTGCATGTGTGTTTGTCAGTTTGTCATAGACAAGTGTTTTTTGTATCTATTATTGTATCACTCACTGTTTTTCTTTAAACAAATAAATAAATAAAATACATATTTTTCATGATTTTCTGAAAAACGTAGTTTAATACGTCATAGAAAAATAAATGGAACAATCTCGGGGGGGGGGGGGTGTTTAATAGATTACTATCCAACTAACTAACCAAGTTGTCATGCAAAATCCCGAGTTAAATTATCCAAATCGGTTAAACCGTTTCCGCGAATATACATCAACAAACACGCGTCGAATTTATGCACAACCTCCTTCTTTTATTGCGTAGCCACCAACACACTGTACTAATTTATGATGTTATTTTCCTTCTTTCTCTTCAAAGTGACAGTACATGATTAAATTAAGTGTACACTCCAATTCTTGCTGTTAGGTGAAATCATATTAACCGAACTGCAACTTCTTGACTGCAAGTTTCTTGACTTAGTGTCGAATATCCTTAGATTTTATACATTTCCCTACAAGCTATTTCATATCTTGTTATAAAAAAAGCAGGATTATTAAACTCAACTAACATATTTGACAAAAATATCTGTACTCATTCATTTACATACTACACTGTAAACGTGATTACAATAGTGAATTGAATGTGTTTGCTAACAAATTACAGTTGTGGTGCGCTTTATGGATAGCACCAGGCGGGGCAATAACTCATCCCCACTCTCCAAAAATGTTCAACACCAATATAAACGACGCTTATGCGTACTTTATTAAGATTTATATTTCTTAGCTCGGTTGGATTAGGCTCACTAAGAAAATGGTTGTCTAAAACCTTTTAATCTGTTGCTTTTTTAGTCCCTGCAAAATTTTGTTCTTACACTTATTTGCGTATATAGAGTTTTTCTACTATGACAAAATTCATACTAGTTCATGAAGGAGAAGTGAATAAGATTGAAATAAAAATAAAAAAAATTTCATTTCATTTGTTTAGAAGCATATTATCTCATCTACTTATCCAATATCACTTTTCCGAAAATCCTCTACCAATAAATATAACAAATACTACAGTGATAATTTAATAGTAAAAAAATTACGAATCCAAACAGGTGCATTGTTTGTATGGCCACCATCTGACATGGTTATCTGTTCCGAAAACATAAATATAAAGATTTCAGCTTCATAAGAAAGTTATAATGGTGTGACACAAAAGATTTCTTGCGTCGTGTTTATTTCGCAACACCTTTGAAATATTGTATTTCACATCAAAGTGGATGAACAACAAAATCGAATTTTATTACAGGTGTAAAATTTGCGTACCTTATATAATATTTACTTATGTAAATAGAACAGTAGCTCATATAATATTTTATTATAACGAAATACCAATGGAATAGCTGCGAGGGGTGACATTCTGGATTAGGGACGTCTGTACGAAAATAATACTTTAATCAAAATCAAGAAATCCGCAAAGAACTCCGTTTATTTAATTTTGTTATATGTTTTATTTTATGTTAGGATCCTTAAAACTATTACAATAATAGCCTTGCGTTAGTATCACTTCAATATTCGTTCAGAAAATAGTAAGCTTTTTTTATTAGTTGACCTTACTACATTTTTCAAAAAAATATTTCAAATGGGATACCATGATTTATAGAACAGGATTACTCGGTAAACAACGTTTAAGCCGAGAGCCTTGTATAACTTTGACTAAAGTGATAGAGAGTGCGCGTGAGTTATTTGGAATTAATTACACATTAGAATTCAAGTATGAAATTCCTTCGGAATTTTATTATAAAAACGGATATATTGTTTCTTGAATTTTTTTTAACCTTTGTAAATCTGAACCTGTTAAATGGTAACATATTTATGTATACATTTTGTATTTAAGCTGTTTTTTTTTCAGGAAGCTGAAAGTCAAAAATAACAGGCGCGAAATATTTCAACCATTCCAACAAGTAAAACAATCTATATATATACAGCATAGCAGCAATTAAAGACTGGTTTATCGAAAACAAACACTAACAGGTATATGTGTAAGTATACTAAGTGCACGTAACCTTCTCCTGAATGGCGATTTTTGCTTCCATGTTTCTCTTTTACAGTACTTAAAATCTGACTTGCATTTAAATGAGTTAATAAGTCAATACATCAGCAGTTAATAACGTTAGTTCAGCGGGTTTGTTAAAAGGTACAGTGAAAAGAAATTTAATCTTAAGATAAAAAACTGTCATAAATAAAGGTATACATAGTGTATGAAGGTAGTAAATTCAAAAGCAAACTTGTTACTACGTTTTGTACCCCAAAAGATTCTGCGTCAGGTTCAATGTGGCGATACTCTTTTTATTTTGTCATTGACATTACTGTAATCAATTTTACTTTAATGTTAGCTTTATGACGTCTGAATAACTGTTCCTTATACCATACCTGTATTAATATTAACTCTACACCCAAACATTTATCCTCTAATTCATGATTTCACTCATCTTCGATTTTGTACTCCATGAAAATATTTGACCAGAATATTTGTTTAGGTTATATACCTGTACGTAAAATTTTATTCCAGCTATGAACGCCCTTTTATCAAAATGTAAAGTGAACATCTAGCGAAACTACACCAAAATGGCAGAACGGTTCTTATACACGGTGTCGCGTGAGTATGGACTCAAGCCGAAAACTATATATCATCAACCCATTTTACCCCACTGCAGGGGCTTAGGCCTCCCCCAGGGTGAGGAGGGGGTTTGGAGCTCAAATCAATCACGCTACTCCACTGCGTGTTGGGGATTGTAACAACCGCCATCTATTGACAGCGTCCGGGACCGACTGCTTAACATGCTCTCCGAGGCACGGAGTCAGTGATAGTTAATGTACTTAAGTCAGAAAAACTCATTGGTACACGCCTGGATTCGAACCATGGCCCTATGGCTTCATAAATTTGAGACAGGTTTGTTGCGCTCTGGGCTAGGTATACAATGTAGCTAATCTAAAAAATGTATGCAGTTTCAGTTATTAATAATTACTTTTCATGAAATAATTATTAATAACTGAATACTTCGTACAAACTATAGGAAATGATCTGACAACGCTGTATTGCACTATATCTCGTCAAAACACAAGCAGCATTTACCGCTGCATGTCCGCGAGTGTAGTGCAAAAATGTATATGTTTTTTTTTTTTAAATAAGTACATTATCTACAGCATGAGGCTCGCGGCCATACGTACAGAAGACCGAGTGTATTCGTCGTTTCTCCATTACATTCCAAATCCTTCGACGTTCTTCTATTTACTCGTTTCGCGGACAGACATCCTTCCTGGATGACAGAAGCCGTTTGTTTGCACTACTAAGCAGTCTACTTCGTTCACGGCAACTGCTTAGATTGGCGAACGTGAGCAAATAGTATCGCATATAAATATAAACGTGCTATAGCGTCGCCATCGCTACAGAGCTACTGGAATTCACAGTTGTTAAAGAGAGAAGAATAGCTGCTAAAGAAGCTTTTTCCTTAAGAACAACTTATAGGAATTCCATATTTAGTGTCATTCGTGTAGATGTAGACATAGTGTATAATGAAAGAGCGACATATGACATATCACTTTTATCACGTTATTAGATTTACACACATTTTTATTTCTCCAAAACATATATTTCGTTATTCCATCAATACGCACTGTGCATTTAGTATCTATACTAATATTATAAAGCTGAAGAGTTTGTTTGTTTGTTTGTTTGAACGCGCAAATCTCAAGAACTACTGGTTCAAATTAAAAATTATAGCTGTGTTGGATAGTCCATTTATCGAGGAAGGCTATAGGCTATATTACATCACGCTACGACCAAGAGGAGTGGAGCATCAATGAAAAATGTTGCAAAAACGGGACAAAATTATTCTTTTTGAGAACTTCCGTCGCGCGCGCTGCGTAAACGGTTGATGTTAACCAAAAATCATGTATTACGGAATTGTTCCTCTTTAAAAGTTCTAACCAAAAGTCCGCGACAGCATATGTGTATCTTTTAAGGTTAACTTACTATAACCTTTTTTATGACAATCAAATTTGTTCTAACATTATGTACTATTTGCGAAGATGTTTTTTAAACGTAATATTAATCCTTATCAAATTAAATACATTAGTTGTCTTAAGCATTTCATGCATATTATAATTGCCCTTTACACCACACAATTTAAATTAATACCTTAGCAGTTTTTATCGAAATATGAAAACTATAGCGGGAGAAAATGAATTCGCTGTCTGCCTCTGTTCGTTAACTTTTTACTTCCAAACCACACAATAGACTTTGATACGGTTTTCAGCATTATCTTATTTTCTTATTATCTTATAATCTATATAATAGAAATACTTATTATAATGCTGAAGAGTTTGTTTGTTTGTTTGTTTGAATGCGCTAATCTCTGAAACTACCAGTCGGATTAGAATTTTTTTTTTTTGTCTTTGATAGCCTGAATCTAGCGGAGGGTTATAGGCTATATAAATGAAAACGAACTGTCTGTCTATTCGAGCAAATAGGTTTCGGCCAAAACAGCTTAACCGATTTTGATGCAACTTTACACATATGGAAAGGATGTAGTCAAAAGTGGCATACAGAACTTTTTGTATGTCTGTCTGTACGTCCATCTGTCTAAACCGATTTTAATGAAACATCACAAGTATGAAAAGAAGGTCGTCAAAACTAACAAATGTTACTTTTTATCCGTCTGTCTGTCTGTACGTATAAGGTCGTCAAAACTAACAAATGTTACTTTTTGTCCGTCTGTCTGTCTGTACGTGTATCTGTCTATTTGAGCTAGTCTCCGAAACGGCTGAACAGATTTTAAGGAAACTTTGCAGACGGGAAAGAAGGTTGTCAAGAGATTTGACATTAGCTACTTTTTCTTCGTCTGTTTGTCTGTACGTCTATGTGTCTATTCAATTCAATTTTATCTATTCTAGCTAATTTCCACTACGGCTGAACAGATTTTAATGAAACTTTGCAGACGTGAAAGAAGATTGTCAAGAGTGTCATAAGCAACTTTTTGTGTTTGTTTGTCTGTCTATCTGTCTGTCGTTTGTCCACACTGATCTATCAACTACTACAGCCAAAACTAATAAGTCTAGGAAGCTTAAATTTGGAACATAGGTTTATTTTATAACGTGAGCATTAAGTTAAGAAAGGCTTTTTTAGAAATTTCAAACTTAAGGATGGAAATGGAGAGACTTAAATAATGACGTGTTTCAGGGTTTTTAGATTTCCACATTTTAAGGGTGGGAAACATCAGATGAAAAATTTTCTGATGAAAAATTATCGGCTTTTTTAAAGGGTGGAAGGGGAATGAAGATTGAAAGTTTGAATGGGTGTAACCAAAATTGGTTCCAGCAAAAAGTACGTATAAACCATCTCGAACGTTAATAGTACCTATAACAGGAATTCGTAGTCTACGCAAGCGAAGCTGCGGGCGGTCGCTAGTTTCATATAAAGATCACTTGATCAACTTTGTATACTAGTTGGGCTGGGGAACGAACATGGCGTCCGTATGTATCCCTTGGTAGAGCGGGTATCTCTATGGTTTGAGATTCGTATTTGGAATTAGCCCGGACTTTTCACATTTGCGACTTTTTTTCAGTATTTAATATCATTATTTTACCATGTTCAATTCAAAAAATATTATATTTTTGAGCTTTATGTTTTTGTTTTCAAAATACCAGAGTAAAAACATTTTCTTATTACGAGTAGTTCTAATCAAGATATTTTAAATGCTCTCTGATAATATTTATTCAACTGTACTTATGAATATGAACAACATTTCGCTGTATGACCGCAGCGGGGCGCCAGTATTCTCTGACTTACACCACAATTTAGTTAACAGACCAGTGGTCTTACTACATAATTATGCTTTGGAGTTTTCACTAAAATTTTTATCGATTACACTCATCCCATGATTACCCGGAGGTAAGCGACTCACAAGACCCTCTCCTCCTTTCCAGTTTTGATTTTAAATTCAATCCGTATCTACGTATATATACAGACTTTTGAGGGATCAAGTACCTACACTTATTCATGCATCATGTGGGGTAGGATTTGAAAGAGCTAATCAAATATATTTTTTTATTCTAAATTTTCTTTCAATCTATATTATACATTTTGATGCTAATGTTATTAAATTCTCAAAAGTGTACACAGGAAAATTATTGCAATTCTCCTAGGTCTTACAGTGTCATTGATAAATTTACAATATTATGCTTCTGTTGTAACGACAGTCTTACAGCAAGTTGCACTAAAAGAGATTTAGTCAGTAGTTTTTTCAGAACTATGATGTCCTCCATGTCCGCACTTGATTGTACCAGACATAAAAGTTATCATCATTCCAATCAAAGTGTAGCAGTAATTTTTTACTTTATGTGATACACGCTTACAGTATCTCTTTTGGTGCAACTTGCTGTTAGATTTAAGAGTGAAATAGCTAGCAATGACGCCATTTGAAAAATACTCTAACAACTACATTCCTTGGCGCTAGTCCACTAGTCTCTATTGGTTTCCAGACTCTATGTGAAAATTAAACGTGTACCTAATCAGTTCTACCACATAAACAGTGAAGATTGTTGTGTTAGCTTAAAAACATTGCTGCACGTGAACTTTTGTTAATCTACACCACCCTACGAAATCATTCGTCACCCCTGGCGGCAGCAGGGAGCACTTGCTTCAGTGGTGCTGAATTCCCGCTGCTGCTGAATTCCTGCTGATTCCCGTTACCACTGTCAGAGCCTCGTCATACCTAGTTTAAGGGAGCCCAACGCTTCTTTTGCCGATACGTAGTTTCAATTCGAGAACCTTTCTACCGTCACGGTTGTTGGTTCTGTGACATACCTATGTAGACAGCCTCCTGCGAATTTTTCTCATATGCCAATCCAATTGACTACCATGAGAAAAGTGTTTATCATCAGTCAAGCAATGGATGACCCTCATAACAAGAAACGAGAAATACGAAGAGGAAAAAATATGCGTCAGGGGAAATTATGGTTTCTGTACATAATTATGATTACGCGTAGATTTTCTTCCTCGGTTTCCTCGTATTTATGATGATCTATATCATCAAATGCATGATGTTACCTTCAATTTGTGAACCAAGCTAAAACCAAAATTCGCTCAAAATAATTGGTACTCTTAGTACGTAAGTCGAACCTGGCCGGTTTTTTAAACAACGTCTAGGTCCTAAACTAAGCATTAGCTTGTGTTTTGGGTACCAAGCGAGGACACCACATACATATAACAACCATGACCCGGTACCAATATCGATATTCATCATATAAATACTGACCCGACCTGGGATTCGAACCCGTCCCGGGTTCGAATCCCAGGTCTCCAGCTTCGCAGGCAGGGTCGCTACCCACTAGGCTAAGCGGTCGTCGTTATTATGTAAATCGGACGACAACGATGCTCATAGATACAATTTAGTGGGCAATTTTCTTAAACGAAAACTTGACTCTTAAGCAAAGTAGGAATTTATTACAAAAATCCGTTTCATCCTTAAAATATGAAGATGTGACAAATAATCAGACATTTCAAACTTTTTTTAAATACTAATACAAATAAAGATTGTTCATAAAATCGTATTACCGATTCCTATAGGTACTGTGCCAAGAAGTTATATGGCGGTCGACCCAAAACGAAATAATTAACAAATGTAAGACCATAAAACAGACGCAACAGCCTCGGTGTCGGCGTTAACTTATTTACGTAGGCTATACTTGTTTTAAGGTGTTTTTTATTAGCATTTAACAAAGTCTTAACTACTTAAAGCTAAAATATTCAGTACAGAACAGCAAAATTTGTCGATTAATAAACTTTATATGTATTCGCATGTTTATTTAAATTAATATATAATACCAGATCTAATCAATAAACTATCTAAAGAAATAAACGATAAAATTGTAATAAATATATATGTTAGTTAATTCTTTCGGAAGACATAGATTTGAATATTACATTATACGTTGAATAGTTTTGTGTGGATGAACATGGCGCTATATGGTATATAATGTAGCTCTCAGTTTGTGTTGCTGCCGTGTGTAGGTGATGATTGTAGAATACAAAATATGTATATATTATTGTTAATGGATATTATTGTTTATTTAAGTACTTATAGATAAGACAACGTATGAGGGATGAACATTGCCTAAACCAACCACTATTTACTGGCACTGGTACAATTGTCATTTATTAATAATCTGACAAAATAAGTTAATTTATTAATTGATTAAATAAATAAAAGTTTCTTCATTCAAATTTTATTAGCATTTAAGTTAACCGATACCCTAGAGAGCTTTACGAAAAATTTTAGTCGTATTCATTCAATTTTGTATTCTTAATATTTAATAGTTAGATTTCACTATTTAATAAAACTTATTTTCAATAAGTTCTTTTTTATTTTTTTTTTATTTTACACTGTTATGTAATTTTTGATTTATGATTAGGTATTCAATCTACAAGTGATAGGATCTTTGGCAAGAATGTTCTATCAAAAAATTTTATATACATAATAACTAAATGAAAGTATACCTAATAATAGAAGAAGACCGCAGTGGGCGTTCAATAAATTATTATTGTGCTAACCCATAGCAAGTATTACTACATTTAATTAAACATCATACCTACTCCTCCAATTGACTTCATAATACCTTCTATTCAGTTTCGGTAATGTAGTATTCTTCAGTAAACGAATAATAAATTGAAATGTCAAAATAAGGTACCGCTACCACAGCCTAAAAAAATAGAAAGCTCACTTATATATCTATTTTCACGTTATTTATTAATCAATTTATTATTCGCCTATGCGCGAATAAATATTTAGTTTTACATACTTACTGTCATTTCCATGTACGACTCGATGTGTATTTTAAAACTTAAAGGACCTTAATTGCCTCATCAATGCCCATGTGGCCGTGGTGTGGACCGGCTGGGTCACCACGGACTTTCGTGTCTCAAAAGCGCCGGTCGTATCTACCGCCACGGAGCCATTAATGACTTGATCCGCCGGGCTCTTGTGACAGCATCTATCCCCTCATCTTTAGAGCCGAAAGGTTTGTTCAGGGACGATGGCAAGAGACCCGACGGAGCAACGTTGGTGCCTTGGTGCCTGGGCCGTGCTTTGATTTGGGATGCCACATGTGTGGATACTCTGGCTCCGTCCCATGTCCGGGCCACGGCCCAGAGTGCTGGCGCGGCGGCCGACCAGGCCCAATTATGTAAACGTCGCAAATACTCGGGGTTGATTCCTCACTACGAGTTTGCGGCGGTTGCGGTAGAGACACTCGGTCCGTGGTCGTCTGATACGAAAAAATTCGTAAAAGATTTGTCCACCCGTCTGGTCAGCACTGCTGGCGATCCCAGAGCGGGTGCCTATTTCGCACAACAACTGAGCATCGCTGTGCAGCGCGGAAATAGTGCAAGCGTAATGGGATCGATGCCACATGGGACCAACCTGGAGGATATTTTTATGCTGTAAATATTGTAAATATTGTTAATTAGTTCTTAGATTTATTTGTAAGTTTTGATTGAATTATCTTTATTTTTAATTGCTTTATTTTTATATGTAAAATGTTTGTTTTTGCTGTTAAGGAAAAATGATTTGTATCGTAAACACATGTTGCATTATTTATTTATTTATTTGGCTACCGAACAAACTGAACACTACACGTATTAAATGAAATGCCTGATTAAAAACATTACCAAACAATTAATAAAAGAAATAAGGAGGAAAACTTTTAAATTAGCGATTAAGGAGCGAACCCATCGTTTCATAAGTACAGTACTTTAGGATTTCTGTTACGTGTCATTCTTTACTAACAGAATATAAATGTACACGCAGTTAAAAACTAGCATATACTTGTTGTATGGTTTAATGT
Organism: Luffia ferchaultella; assembly: GCA_949709985.1. Lineage (NCBI taxonomy): Eukaryota > Metazoa > Arthropoda > Insecta > Lepidoptera > Psychidae > Luffia > Luffia ferchaultella. Next base: position 8,752,252 of record OX453248.1, read on the forward strand.
AGTCCAAACTTATAGGGTGTGTAGAGCTTACCAAACTAAACAAAAACTTTCAAGTGTGCAGCAGACCCAAATTAACGGTTACCGAGAAAAATCTGTTTAAAATTTAATTTCTTAATCGTTTTCTTAAGCTTTTTGTTTAGCCCAGTAAGCTCTAAGTTTTCTATAAGTTTAGCCTACGTCCATATATAATATACCGTATATTCGATTGAACATAGTCCAAACTTGTAAAGCGTGTAGAAGTTACCGAACTAAACAAAAAGATTCTAGTTAGCAGATGGCGCAAACTAACGGTTAACGAGATAAACATATTTAAAGTTTTATATTTTGTATTCTTTTTTTAACGTTTTGTTTATTTTGGTACACTACACGCTCTATAAGTTTGAACTTTATGCGCTACTTAAATTTATACGTTTGAAACCATTTAAAACATACATTGATTAACATTGTAAAATCACACCAGTAATAATACTATCTAGCAGTGTGAGCATTTAACTATAATTTTCTTTGAGCTGACCCACGATCTAGATTTTGACATTGAAAATTAATGAACCGCCTGCCGTTTGATGTACTTACTATATATTATATATTTTACAGCACCGGGTTCTTTGTGGGCGTACAATCCAGTTATCTATTCATAAAATCGGCAGGTCTCCTTGACACTGCCAATTCCGCTAATTCGTTTATTTCTCTTGACTTCAGCTTTGTTGGAAACATTGTATCAAGTTCTTTAGCTCAATTTTTTGCACATGCTAAAGATTAAATAACCAACATTATCTGTTGCCTTCTAAGGACACTGATGTTGCTTTAAAATTCTAATTAGAAAAAAAATATATTCCTTGTAGTTCTCGGTCCTGTTTATTTTTTTCATTAGCGATGAAGGTAATCTTCAAAATTATGACTCAATCGTTAATTAAAAAACTCTATAAAAATAATATATAAAGCTGTATCTATGCTGATACAATATATACGATAAGCGAAAATGATCCTAATTATTTATTTACTTTCCATACGCAGTGCAGTCTTAACAGCATGTTCCAAGTATGTTGTGTGGTGAGTTTGTATGTATGGAGTAAACGGGCTACTCCTTGACTGTGGAGTTACGTATACAAGGCGTTGCCCAACAATAGACAATATTGTCCAAGACAATATCTGCAGAAAACTCAAACACGGATCCCACGGACCATTACACGTCGAGTGTTTGTCAAAAACACGGTGAAACTTGAGTTAAAAATCTGAAATAATGTTAAGAGCGGACGTCTTGAAGCGTCTCGACGAGATGGATTTTTTATTTTTGTTTCACGTTTCGCACAGAGCAAGGTTTCGCCTACTATGAGTGACTGTATTGAAATGTCTCCGGCTGTGGATTAAACAGTGATTAAACACACTTTTAAAAATAAAAAAAAAACGCTAACTACGTATACACCAGTTAATCGTGGCATTGTTATCATTTCAATAACAGAACAACTATGCCATAGTTATTTTTCATTCTCAAAATTTATAACATTATAATAAAGATTGCATCGTTTGAAATTTTTATTTACAATCATTTTTCACATTAAACAATATGGTCGAAAATTCCGCGCTTTAGTATTCCAAAATTAGAACTGTTTGTGGTTGTCGTTTTCTTTTGATTCTTATTTTCAGAAAAGTGACTCCGTACAGAATGGTATCGACATAAATATAAAATCCAATTTAATCTACATTTTATGAGATATCAACTAAATCAGTTGAACCTATTTCATGTGATTTCAAAGACTACGATTGTACGAACATGTCCACGTTTGGGTCGTTCTTAAGAACCGGATGCAGAAAATCTTTGTAAACGTGGATAACTTATGTATAAAGCACTTGAGCTTTTATTTGTATTGACTTTAGTAGTATTTTTATTATGTTGTCAATATTGATGGAAGCAGAACTAAAGTTAAAAAATACAGGGGACTTTAAGGTATACACTTGTTTGAGATTATGTTAATAAAGTTAGATTAAACTTTTATATTTCCTGGATTACTAATCATATAAAGGCTTATATTTTGAGGATGCTGATAAAACTCCTATGTGCTATTCGTAAAATATTTATAATAAAATTTATTGAACTTTTGTTACAGCTTTACAGAAATCGGAAAAGATTATTAGGAGCTTACTGATGATACACGTATGTTCATTAAGTTCCCTTATTTGAATGTGAATTTTTGCTTGGGTTGAAATGTAAAAATTCACATTGGGGTAAGTAAATTATGGTTTTAAAACCCCTCCACATTTCGCTTCAGAAACGTAATAAGCTGATGACAAAAATTACAGACATGGTTACTCCAGGACTGCTCAGTAGTATAAACATAATATATAATACTATTGACTAATTTTTGGGAAGAACTATTAAACACCTTTGTAATTTTACTCAGTACAGGATTAATATGCAATCACTTGCAGAAACATGAAATAACGAGATCTAAATGAAAAATCTTAATTCCTTTATTTATTTTTTCATTGTGAAATGAAGATTCCTTTAAGAAATCTTCATTTTATGAAAAACGGACCTCATTTCAAACAATTTATTAGTTAAGTTGATTTTTTGTGTAACATAAATAATAGTTATCATTTTTACCATTCTTTCATAAAATTATGCATTTAGTGGTTATTGCGCCAATATAAGATTCACGGAGGTTTTTTTTTAAACTGTAACTCAAATTATTTTTATCCATTTAGACCTTCGCAAGTACTTTTGAATTGTCCAGATTTGTGTCGGTTCGATTCCCGTTACAGACATATATCTAATCGAAATTCCGTGAATGCAGAGTTTTTATAAAATAAAACAAAGTTTCTTTTGAGTAAAATGTGCTATCTTTAAGATTTACTGTAGAGACTTTCCTTCGGGGGCCCATTCGCTCAACTCGCACTGTATATTCGTTTAAAAAAAGTTAGTCGTTCTTTCAAATAATATGCAATTTAAAACGTAAATGTAGGTTTTATAATAAATTCTTGATAGAAATATAAATACCAGCAAATCATACGATCAAAATGGATTTTTTTATTCAATAATAGAAAATATTACCAATAGTAGTCACCCCCTGGGACGATTGTACTTTACAACTAAACATCAAAATTGAAATAAATAAAACAGTAAACATTTTCTTTTTTTATTGTATAGAACCGTTTGGATATTTTACGATTTAACCAGTGATGCCGAACTAGAGATGCTGTATATTATGTCGTAACAGGTTTTACAAAATTACTGTTCGTCCCTTTTACGATAAACTCGACTAGTTACTGACAAAATGTCAGTTATGTAGTGACCTACATATACATTATTATTTTTTATTTTAAAAACATTATATTTTAAGCAATAAATTGTAAAATAAGTAGTGTTTAGTGCAAATATAGGTTCGTATTATTTAGTGTTAAAAAAATAATTTTATTTTTCATTTGATAACAAGTATAAGAATAGATTAAATAATATTCAGTAATTATAATAATATTCAGTTGAAAACAACAAGTTTGTTGGGTTCCATAGGTACCCAAAGAGTGCCAACGGCCTTATTGTTAAGCTTTCGCCGCCTGTCCTTCTACCCATCCGTCCCAGGTTTAATGAAAGTAAGAGCATACCAGATTTTTTTTGCTGTATCGTAAAAACGATAGCACAGAATTTTGTGGATTCGTCAATTGGCCAAATTGAAGTGGGATTCAAAACTGAATAAAAAAAACCACATTTTTGGTAAACACAAACATATTGACACGGACTGGTTCGGATATTGCTGATGCACTAAAACACTAATTTTAGTTCACTTTACTTTATTCCAAGACCAAATCACAAAATAATTTAAGAGCACAAAAAAATATCGAACACAATTACACCGTTACAGCACTCCGCACTTCGCAACTTATCGCGTTTGACTTACTTCCAAAAATCTCTCCGTTCGACTCTGATCATCGCTTTATATAGCCCTCTCCCCTCCACGAGTCATCGTCGCGAATATTCTATCTCTCGAACATTTTAATTTATCAATTACATTTAGATTTTTCGACCGTGGGAAAAAATGTAAGCGCCATGATGGCGCCATGGCGTCTAAATAAAAATGAGCGTTGATTTTTCGAATTATCGTTAGTATTCCTTTGTACGAGCCGTCTCATGTTTTAAATTCGAGGAATTTTATTCTCTATCTGAACTTTTCTGTTTTATTGAATGGCTGTGGGAATTTTTCTAGTAAGTTCGATGACCTGTCGTCGTGCTATTGTAGATAGGCGTCCAATACGCTACGGTACGGTAGTACGGAACCCCCACTGAGAAAATCTTACTCGCACTTCGTCGGTTTTGTTTTGAAATCACGATTTATTAACTCTCCTTAATAAATGTAACGCAAGCTTGTACTGTTTTGTAAGCTACGTATTTCTGAAGTATCTAGAACTTAATATTTACTGGAATATTAAAAACAGTTCCCAACTCTACTGCAAACGTAATAGCGTGTGTTTATTCAAACATGTTTTCATAATGCAACTCGCAGACTGTTAGTGCAGGTGCTTCTCCGAGCTTAAAAAACTCGATGTTAGTTTTTAATATACTGTTTAAAAAGCTTTGTTGACATTGATATGATGAAGGCCACCCGTGCGCTTTTGTAGGAATTTTATAAGCAAACAACAGTTGGCATAGCTCGACACCAATCAAACAAATACTTGCGAGAAAGGGCCGATGGAATATGTTACGCTAGCGTGCAGCGTGAGGAAGTCATGGAATATTTGTTTTTATTTTATTACACCTTAAACACAGATTCCTTAGATATTCATAAACACTTGGTGGCGTTTTAAAATACAAACTAAGACGCAGCCAAATAATGTCTGTGTACCTAATATTAATGCATTCTAATAAAACCGAAAGTTTATATACTCATACGCCCTTAGGGCTGTTTATTTTTTTCTTCGGCTTTGCGTTTGCCGTTCTAATATTGCGCTGCATTTTTGCAAATTGCAAACCTTTAACAGTTTCGATAAAATAAAGATTTAGCTAGTGAAAAAAGGCAACGTAGCAGATACAAGTATTTTGGAATGTCGAAAGACAATATCTTTTTTTTTAATTTGTTTTGGTACGAGAATCGAAATCTTACTGATTTTATTTTAAAAAGTAGCCAAGACTCCATTTCTATATATAAATAAAATTGCTATCATTCACACAAAGGAATCCAGACGATGTCCTCTCTAATGGGAGAAAACATTAAAATTTCCCCCGAAAACTGATGCGTTTCGGAAGACGGCTAAAAAGATTAGTATTGTAACGTTTTATTCTTGCTGAACTGTAAATCTACTCGGAAAAACGTTTTGGTACATTATCATTCCGCAAAAACCGGCGGTGTACTTGGAAAAGCCTGAAAATGCTGCGGGGTTACTCCGTACACGATAAAAGCGAGTTTCCGATGAGGGCCAATGATTGTACACACTAATATAACTAATGAGATCAAGGAAATTAATGGGGCTATAAATTAATTGTTGTAACTTTTAAAGTTTTTTTTTTACAATAAATTCAATTACTTCACTTCTTAACTGAATTGGAATGTGTATATATTTATATAAATATAATTTCATAGTCCACTTGACGACCACTTAGCGTAGTGGGCAGCGACCCTGCCTGCGAAGCTGGAGGTCCTGGGTTCGAATCCCAGGTCGGGTCAGTATTTATATGATGAATATTAATACTGGCACCGGGTCTTGGTTGTTATATGTATGTGGTGTCTTCGCTTGGTGCCCAAAATACAAGCTAATGCTTAGTTTGGGACCTAGACGTTGTTGTGACTGTGTGTGTTATTATTATTATTATTATTATTATTATTATTATTATTATTATTATTATTATTATTATTATTATAGTCCATTTCCGCTAGGAAATAATTGTACGCAAGCGAATATGACAAAATTAAATAAGAAAGAAAATTACGCTCTCCGGACACTCCGGATGCTCCGGGTACTCTGAACTTGACCCTTTTCTAGTATCCCTAATCTGGTTCCAGTAAGTTCATCCAGGGCGCCCCATTACGACCCTACCATTCACCTCCGCAGAGTAAATTTCTTTCGTCAGTCTTCTTTCATCCATCCTCTCCAAATGACCAAACCATCGCAGCATTCCTTTTTCAATTTTTGTAACTACATCTTCTTCCATATCACACCGTTCTCTTATCACGGTGTATGAAAAGAGTGATGAGTGTTGATGAAGAGAAAGAAGTATGCCAGGATCGCACTAATTGAAAATCTGTAGTCTCTGCCTACCCCAATGGGAATCAGGCGTGATATATGTATGTATGTATGTATGTAAAGAAAATTACGTAGGTACCTAATGAAATCTTAATTTAATAAAATCGCTAATCTGCTTTCGTAATGGATGTCATGTTAACATTTACAGGAGCCTCTTACCGTAATATTAATAAACAAGGGATAAGCAAATATTTACTTACAAATATACACTCATGATATGAAAAATTTTAAATTACTTTTATAATCCCTAGTGTTAAAATGACTAAAACTCAGACTAACTTTCTTTAGATACTTCTGCATAAATGAGAAATTCGACAGGCCACTCGTACGACAGTATTTTTGGTGTAAGGTTAATCTTTGCTTGTTAAGAAGACTGAATATTTGCAAATTTCTACACAAACGCCGTTAACGATTGCACCCCATTGAACCTCAACTGAACATCCCAAAAAAACTAAATTAAACCGTTTAAATTTTTTTACTTATATTCTTACATCGAAATAAAAAAAACCTAAATGTTCGTGTTTTACGCCGAATACCTTTTATTCTTCACAACCATCATTACATTAATTGCAATTTCACGAAAAACTAAACGAATAAACCTTGATTATAGTATATCAAATAAATAGCGACCAAAATCATACAGTTTCATAGAAGTGTTAAATTTATCGTTAGATCTCAGACACCGAATTACGCGTATTAAAATGAAAATGAAAATTTTGTTGGAAGCTGTAAACTCTTACTTTCACACACGTGGTGTACCGCGAGCGGTGTAAATAAATAAGTATTGAAATACCTACTATTCATAAAACCAGCGACTACACAACCCTCCTAACAAACGCAGAATTACCAAAGAGGAACATTACATTAAAATAGCATTTTAGTTTGTCAAATTCTATATGAATGCACGGAGTAAGGAAAGATTTACTTTGAATTTCACCTTGTTTCTAAAAGGTATATTTCAGAGTCGTGATAGCCCGAGCGCAGCATACCTGTTTTAAATTTAAAAGGCCGTGTGGCCATGGTTTCAATCCGGGCGTGTACCAATGAGTTTTTCTGACGTAAGTACATTACTATCACTGACTCAGTGCCTCGGAGAGCACGTTAACCAGTCAGTCCCGGTTGCTGTCAATAGATGGCGGTCGTTACAATCCGCCAACCCACATTGGAGTAGCATGGTGGATTTAAGCTCCAAAGGCGAGGCCTAAGCCCCTGCAGTGGGGTATAATGGGCCGATGGAATGGAATATTTCAGTGTAATGCAATTGCTCTTTTGAAACTAAATGATTAGTCTCCGTGTAAAGTCACTCTTTATTTTTTTATATTTATTAACTTTAAGGTTAGTGACTTATACAGAAACGTTTAGTCAGACCTAGTTTAGTTAAAATGTATTTTGCTTTTCTCGTTCGACTCTAAGTGTCACAGTAAAAGATAAGTACAAAACATGTTTAAACTATCTAACTCCAAATAAACGTTTCTGAATTAGATTATTCAATTTGAAAATAACTTAAAATTATATTTCAACAACAATTAGCATAGCCGCCTTAAATATCTTTACCCCCGGTATATAATTCAATCTGTTACGAAACTTATATACAAGGTATATATAACAACATAGTTAATTCTCCTTTGTGGCTATTATTTATACATTAGAAAAATATTTAATAGGATTTCGAACTAATATCAGACTGTGTACACGGTTCGCGATACTACGTTGATCCCCCCTCTGCGATAGCGCGCACGCAGCTTGATGGCACGGCGGCGGCATGCCCGGCCCATAGACACAGTAAACATAAAAAACCTGTAACAAAATTTCTTACATACAGTATTAGGATTTTAAGGCTTTACTTTTCGTGAAGATAATGGTGTCACGAGTCATGTCAGCACTGACGTATTGAGATTAAAGGACCAAATTAAAGCCCAAATTTATAAATGTATGTATAACAGATATTTTTCATTGCTTAAATGTTCTACTTATTGTTATGCAACGGTATTCGGATAACTATACCTACTGCTGTATCTACTTGTAAGAGTGTTTTATTTTTTATTACTCAAAGGTTCATACTGTTTGAGTTAGATGCCTTTAATAGTTTTTTTTTTTTTAATATGTTCTTAGTGAAAACGTTAGGAAATAGATAGTATATAATTTTATTAGTTTAAATTATCTGTATAATGTATTTTGTCTATTTCTGTTTGTTTTCCAAAATAAAAAAATAAAAATAAAAAATAAAAATAAAGAATGAAAATGGTATATAATGCGTATCGCGAATCACGTGTTAGTTCCCCGAAAATCAACTAAAAAGTACCTAATCATACAATTTTTTTTTCTCATGTTTGTTGTGTCGTGGGTTAAGATGTAATGTGGGTACAAAATATTTAAAAAAGTAGTTTATTACTATAACAGTTACACATGGTTTGTGATACTCATTGCATAGTATTGCATACCTGTTTAATTTTTCATGGAGAGTAATAATAATAATAATAACTTAATACATCACAATAACATCTAGGCCCCAAACTAAACATTAGTTTTTTTTCGGTACCAAGCGAAGACACCACACACATATAACAACCAAGACCCGGTACCAGTATCAATATTCATTATATAAATACTGACCCGACCTGGGATTCGAACCCGGAACCTCCAGCTTCGTAGGCAGGGTAGCTAGCCACTAGGCTAAGCGGTCGTCATTTAACTGTTCAAAATAGAAACATTTAGAACCAGTGTATTTCGAATAACGTTTTATCCAAATTTTTTGACTGTGTCTCTTGGGTTACATTATAAGCTTACACTGGAAACATTTTACATGCAATACCTATATTCGTTGGGATCAACTAATTAAAGGTTTCTGAACAAACTTCTTTTTTTTTAAATTTCTTCTCTGTTTGTGTGTACGAGAAAAACTCAAGAACCACTAAACCGATTTTAGGGAATCCTTTAAGATAAAGAGTTAAAATTGCAATTTTTAAATTTATATAAGAAAAATAATATATATATTTTAAATTCTAGGGAAAGATTAATTGTGTTTCCGAACACCATATCTAGTTATTACGTACTTATACATTTAAATATGAACGAGTAAGTCACACAACCAAATACAAGAATATAGAATTCATTTTCTCAATTCCCAATGAAAAATAGACATGTTATCTAACGTTTTAGTATCAAAAGTTTGTATTTTCTTCAAAAATTCCTGAAAAAGTGATTTGAAAGGATACCGATTGGGATGAAATAAATGAGAAAACAAAAAAAAATTAGATGACAAGCGCTCGGACTTTAACGATTTTTTTTCTCATTTAAGCATATGTTGAGCGGTATCACAAAAACGGGCTTTGTAAGTAGATTACAAATATATAACACACTATTACGTTTTCACTATGGTCAAACAAATTCGTCCGAAAATTGCCCAATGAAGAGTTTACATTAGAACTGCTGTAGATTGAAAACGACTGAAATGATTTTTATCTGATGACTCAGAATATCCTATTACAAACACAAACTATTAGTTATATATATATAGCGTCAAAAAATAATTAACTGGAAATGTCATAGAATGAGAGATTTGTATTTATAAGCCTGTTACTAAAATCTCACCTTGTATAAATACATAGAGATACTATGTATTTATACAAGGTGAAATTTTAGTAACAGGCCAAAATTTTTCTAGATGTTGGGTATCACCATTAGACCTCATTGCGTAAATAAAAGATATGTGTCATATTTGTATCATAAATTATTATATCTACAGTGTTATTTTATAACGTTTGGTTGCCTTCTTAACACTATAGTAAACGTACGCGCCCTAGGCCTTGAAACGGAATGGGGCGGCGGGCATGAATGGTGAATAGAGTTATTGGTTTTTTCAGGAAAGGTTTGTGTAGTCATACCTCAATATTTTTCTATAGAACGATACTAAAAGGTAACAAGACGGTTATCGGTTCTCTACAAAGATCATTATCTTAAAATTTGGCTAGTCACCAAAACCTCACCCTGTATATGAAAATGTTATAGTGTATTTATTTTCTGTAACAATTATATTTTGCTCGTAAAACCATCATGAAAACAAAGACACAATAATTATTTTATTATTATATAAAGTTCATAAAAGTCGTCAATGAAAACCTGAAATAATGTGATTACGGTGTTTCGACTAATAAAAAAACAAGGATAGTATAAGGTTTATTTGTGATATGTTAAACTTGCGGCCAATACTCATTCATTTATTTCGTTAAACATTGAAATAAAACGACAGTGTGACTTACTTAAGACTTCAAATCACTTCGACAGTTTAGGTTTCTTCTTGATGTTGTCTATCCGCTGTTTCCTTGTTTATTTCCTATGTTCAGTCATGTGACATCTGTCAATTGTGACACTTTTATAATTGAGGTTTAGCTGTTCTAGTACGTTCCACAAAACTACCATTAAATTCAATAATTGATCGGTACTCGACTGTCATAAATGTTTTCGATACACAATTAGTTATAAGCAAGTGTCTATGAATTGTAAATAATGTAAGCTTGCACATTTACAACTTCATCTAAAATTATACGATGGACTCAATATTAAATAATTGGTAGCTGTTTTATTGGAAATAGGTTCTCTAGGAGCATAAAATTTTATGGGGACTGATTGTGATCCTTGTTTATTTACGGGGACCCTCAGAGGATAATACTCATCTAATCGTAGTGAGTTTTCTGTAGTCATAGTACTTATCAATTATCAATACTGTGTCATCGGCGGCGCCCAGCCCACCTATTTGTAATTTACTTAAAAATATGGAAGCAGATAGCGAGGGTGAATACACTTTGCGCTTAATTTCCCGACAATGTAACTCTTCATAGCTACGCAGAAATATGCAGATTTCTGTACTTAATCGTTTGTTGTTCAGTTAAAGATTTTTCACAGGGGTGAGAAATTTAGTGGAAATTTTTAAGGAGGCTGCGGAATTTTTAGGTTTACATTGAGGAATTCGGACCTTTATTTTCGTTTTATGTTAAATGTTTCGTGTTTCGTTTATGTTACGTTTCTATAATTTGAATTAGATACCCCGCAGACGTAGGATCAAAATTGTTTGTCAAAATTTTCAACTAATTTTATCGGAAAAAAAATAGTCAATTTATTTTTAATTAATCTTATTTTCCAAACCCACTATCAAAGAAGCATTTATTAGCGCTATGAGAAAATGTTTCCTTCAAGTTGTTGCGTTTGAAGTAGAGGTATTTACTACGCAGACAAAAAAATTTAAAAAAAATTACTGTTAATGACAGGAAAAAGTAATTAATCGAGTAATAATTCCAAATATACATGTTCTATAAACACTTGTTACAACTCAGTTAATACTACAATATCTTCACTTATAGAAATACATGTAATCATTGGATATTTACTTAATTCTCATTTCGTTTATTTTTCTACCTTACCTGTGTGTACTCAAGTGTCCTCACACGTACGTATTCAAATAGTATTAAGTGATCGTGAAATTTTAAAAAAAAATTATATTTACAAACTACCTGTTGCCTTGTTTTCGTATGCTTAAATGGTTATTGTTTCAGTTATAACACCCGCTCTATATTTATAACGTCTTTTGTCATTTTCATAATCACATTTTTTTTTCGAAAACTACTGAGAATATAATTGTTGAATTTCCAAAAATGAAATTTGATCCATTATTTCTAGAGTCCTACAGAAATATACAAACAAAATGAAAAGCTCCTTATTGTTACACTGTATTAGTAGTAAGTATAGTATTTGCCAACAAAATCCTTGAATTAATCCTAATTTTATTGATATGAATTTTCTCATTTGAATGTCGTTACCCACGTCGTTACCTAACGATATATTTAGTTAATAAAATGTTAAATCATGTTAGGGTACGTACCCATACTACGTGACCCGTTCTAGGGAAAGTCTTCAAAATATCACTGTTGGTCACAGGGAGAAGGGGCTTAGTCTTTATCATGCAGTCAATGTCCTCTAGGAAAATAAGTCTGTATAAAAGAATAAAACACTTGTTTTGGTAAATTAACTTCCTGTTAGAATATGTTCTTACATATATTTTTGACTTATTATTATAGGTATGCCCGCACTCTTGACCTCACGTGGCAAGTGTCGTATAAATGAAGACAATCATGAGCCAAATGTTTTTTTTTTTAAATTTCTGTTTGCTAAAATTTATTTAAAAATCATATTTATGAATTACTATGTGAAAATTACAAAGGGAGGGGGTCTTGGCATATACTACGGGTGGTCACCGAAGGCTGGGAGGGGGTAAAAAATTGTAAAAAAAAGGGTCATGCAGTGTGGGTACATTCCCTTAGTTAAATAATATGGGTAAATATTTTATCAGTAGTAGTACGTGATAGTACCTTTTTAATAATACCTATTAGTTCTCGTAAGCCCGTATTAGATAACTAACGATTTTGGTCAAACCCAAATCGCCTCACAGGAAATGTGTTCTCCATAAAACAGAAACTGAACATTAAACTTTTGGGTCGTCCCTATACTAAAGCTTTAATTATAATATGTTGTGTAATACAGCAATAATTAAGAAAGTTTCTATTATAAAAAATTTCCGCTACACACCGGAAGAAGAGGATGTCTATGTATAAAAAGACATTTTGAAATCAGTAGTCTGCCTACACCCACGTGAACGGTAAACTACTCGAAACGAATGAGGTATCAAAAAAATAAGAGCGTTTAAACTTGGTTTAAACACATGCAGTCGATCTCTTTCAAATAAATGGTATATAAATTATTCGTGAAACCGTCAATGAAGTCTTTACCGGTTTTTACAAGATAAGATCGAAAAACGATTTTTGTATATACTCTTAAAAATTAATTATAATTTTATTTTAAGTGGAATGTAATTTACTAAAAATATTTTCGAATTTAGATCAATCACTTTTTTTTATTTTTATTCAAAATTATAAATAAAATAAATATCATTTAGTTACTGTGCATAAATAATATAGATATCTGCAATAAATAAATCCTATCTCTGGCAGTAAATTCTTCATTCTTTTTTTATACCGTTTTTATTATCATTTCACCGATTATTATGAGCATTGAATAGGCATTATTTAGGAGCCATGAATCACCGAAACCGAGCCGAACTGTTGCATTACGTCACGCGACGGTCTATGTCATAATTTAGTGTTGATTTTCGTTCGGCCGTGACTAATGCGAGGTTCGGTGCAATGGGTTTTAGATTAAGCCGCCCTTTGCGTTATTTACCTTTGACAGGAAGTTTCGTGAAAAGTTAGTTTCAGGTTACAATGATGACTGTTTAATAACACCACGTGTGTTTATTTGAACCTAATAAAAGACCACTTTTATACATAGATTTATATAAAAAAACGTATACCACATCGATATATATAAAATTTCATCACGAAATCATCATTGACACGAGTATCGACTCTAACCTAAATCTCTGGCAAATGCTTTTTATTGAATATTGTCGAAAAGGCAGCGCAATAAACTATTCTTATCTATACAACATACAATTCTGTATAATATACAAATATATATACAACTCTATCTATAAACATAAAATAAAAATTTCAGTTATTTCAAAATAAAAGCCTTTCCTTAAGCTCATGTGGTTAGCCCCAGTCCTCACCCTGGGGGAGGCCTAAGCCCCTGCAGTGGGGTAAAAATGGGCTGATGATGATGTGGTTATTTGCACCTTTCCAAAATCTAAACAAGTGATTTTAAAATGTTTGTTTTTTTTATTGTTATTTGTCAGCTAATCTTCGAAACGGCTGAACTGATTTTGATGGGATTTGGATCGGCAAATAGGAAAATTTCCAAAAAATTATTATTTAGGTCAATTTTTATCACCTATTCAACACATATAAATAAATTAGAAGTGTCTATCTGTGATATCGAAATAAAAGTTTTTCGTTAATATGAGCTTATTTACCGAAGGATTCTCATTTCAGTTTTGAAATAACAAGCGAAAAGCAAGTACGAAACTGATAGATATAAAAGTGCAGGAATAAAAAATGGATCTCCTCCTAACCCTATCAGGAAGTGATTAAGTTTAATTACGATACATACCAAACGTGTAGTCCATGCGGTAGCCGCTAGTTTACAAATGCATCTATCTAGATCGCTTTTACGCCTTTTATTAGGAACGCTTCTTAATCTTGTAAGCGCTCTACAGTTGTATTAATAGCATAAATATTGAAAAAATTAAAGAAAAACATCCGAGGCAGATAGATTGTCTACCGTTTGTAATAAGAAATTTTTAAATCGGTCGAAAACTGTGGGCTGAGGGGCAGGTGACCTTTTCATTGAATGATTATCTGATCAATTACCCCGGAGAGTGAGACTCGGCTATATTTCAGAAAGTTATAAAGGTAGACAAAAAGCAGTAGTGTCAAAATATGCAGGAACTTGCGGGGCATCGTATGGTACCAAATTTTTGGAAATCGGCCCATAATTTTTTTCGAACACTTAATCAAATTCTTTGACAAAAAGGTGTTATAAGTTTTTATATTTGATGGTCATTTTCAATGTCTTCCGACAGTTGCTTTATTATTTTTATATTTTAAAATTTATTTAAATTAATTATTTGATTTTATTTGATTATTATTTAATAAATAAATTTATTATTTAAGAAATTTATTTGAAGGTTATTTTTGACAGGTAGTTTACAAATCAAAAAACGTTTATTTCTCAATCAAAACAACAAGAATTTACCCTGATGAAAAGATATTTGAAAAATATTATTATCGCCAAAGTGGAGAGTGTAGGTGTTCATAATCAGTAAACTTTGCAGTAAAAACAATAGCAGTTGATGGTTGATAAATCCAATCACTGTAAGTAAATCGATACACCACTCCTATAAAGCGGTAACGAAAAATCAATTATCGACAAGAGCAAAGACATCCCTACCTGAGCCAGGGGAGTGGAAATTGGAAACCGTAACTCAACAAGTATTAGGGGAAGGAAAACTCGGTAGTCGCGCCATCTGTAGCCTTATCTAAGGCTATAAATATTCGTGCAGCGCCGAACGACGCTGGATGAATAATGACCAGCCAGCGTAATGGATAATTCATGCACCCCCTATTCGCTACCTGCTCGTGTGTTTTTTTGTTTTATAATTATTTTACTGAAAATATTAATATTCACTCTGTATTATGAAAGCCGTGATGACATTACGTAACTTGTAACATAATTAATTTGGTGTTCTGATTGACGTGTGTATTTTAAAAAAAGTAAAAAGAAGATAGTACTCACAAAAAATCCATTTTTTATTTGCAAAATAATAAGTGTTACTAAGCGTAGTTATTTTTTGTTATGCCGGTGTTATGTAAAATTTTCATGTGTATGACAAAAAATAAGGATGCGGCTCACGAACCGACGACGCGCCGCAGGGTAAAGGTTGTGGTTCAAATTGTCTCATAATACGTAGCGTTGCAAATAAGCTGCATATCATAAATGTCTGTAACTGAATTGAATCTTGAAAGCTGCGACTTAGTTTTTTGTGTAAATAAAGCTATTAAGCACAACTAGTATTCTGACAACATTATGCATTTCTCAGATTAATTTTGGGGTTCCGGAGCTAAAAATGAAAACGAAACCCTTCGAATTTCGTCATGTCTGTCTGTTCGTCCATTTGTCCTATCTGTGACACCTTCGTATTTGCTATATTTATTGACATAGGTCAGAAAACGTATCTTCGCCTATAAAGAATGTAGGAACTTATTATTATTTTTTTATGTTTATTCCATCAAGTCTCGTATCATTACAAAATATTTAAAAATTATCATTCATAAATGCAGTTCAAATACTTTTATTTTAGCCTTCCGTTTCGGAAATATTCAGTCGAAGCAGCTTTTAACGAGTCTACCTTCACCCCCACCCCCCATAATTTATTCCAGTTACCAATCTTGGTCACTGTATTAAATGTTGAATCTGTTCACATTAGTTTTGCTATAGTGAAAAAAAACCACTAACAGCGAATAAAATACGTTTTATGCAACTATATGCATATTAACTGTACTGACTGTTACATTTACTATGCGTGGTCCGTGGCAGATAGTAAGCTTTAAGCTAAATAGTAAGTAAATTTTAAGCATCAAAACCTTAAAAAAAAATTAAATAATTATGAAATTTCCATAAACTTCAAAATCAACCCTTAGCAGTACTTGCCATTGTGCAATGCTCATGCCTGATTGCGCAGAACCGCCATACTTACCGCCACAACGCTTCTGTAACATTATGTTGCTACGACGTATCTGTAACCACCTTCAAATCCGCACAGATATAATGATATGTACTGTAGTACTTCAGTTTAATTTAAAATAATAATTCTAAACTCCGAAAAAAGTACGATACTTCTGGTTCACATCTTCTTACTCGTTCCAACTTTCGTGTTCTTCTAGTAACGTGACCCTAAAAGAACAGCTATCATTAAACAAAGCATCATTTGTTACAGGATCCCGCGTCGAAGTAATGACGTCACAGCCCTCCCGGCTCCTCTCAGGACCTCCCGTCAGGAAGCCACTCCAAACAACGCGAGGGCTCGCAGCGAATTGTTCTCAGCTTTGATTAATAAAGGAAATAAAAATTGGGAAGGAATATTCAAGCGAGGTTTTTGACTTTGCCAATTGTCTGCGAACTTCTTATTTCGTTTACGGCGTAGGTACTCGTTCATGGTTTTCTTACCCTAATTATGTTTGTACTCGGTAAATGTTTTTTCTTTGTTTAGAGAGTTTTTCAAACAGAGGTAACTAAACAAGAAAAATCATTAAAATGCCCAATTCTCTCGTTTTTCCATGAAAACAAAATTCACTAAAATTTTATGCCAAGCATCAACTTCACCTGAAAATCGATCGATTACATAATATTGTTTTTCTTTCTATTTACTAAGATATAAAAATTAAATAATATTAATAAATAAATAATAACAAACCAACTTTTTGACAAAAATCAGTCCAACTACAATGAGGCACTTATTCAGGCACTTAATACCTACTTATTTTAAAATAAAAGAAACCAGTTGTAAAATCAGACACATTATCTGTACCCCATTTATAAAACGTGAAATTTTACGTTCGCGTGTCCTGCAAATGTAATTTTTACAAATTATTTTAATATGATGTAGTAATTGCATTGCCACCGATACGCAATCAAGTGTACCGTATAATTTACAACTTGTCTTGTCAGGCTTTGTCTCTCCTGACACCTGGCAAGTTGCAATCAAGTTTAATTATTACTCGCATTAATAAGGAGGGTGCACTCCAAGTGTCGTTGCTATGGTAACGCCCTTCAGTTTTAGGACGCAGCCTGCGCGCGCTGCCTTCAAAGCTATTGATGTTTGTTGTTATAACTAACAATAATAAGTAATAATAACAATTATAGTAACATTTAACAAAAACCCGTAATTTGCAAATTGGACTCACAGAAGGTTCCATGCTATGAATCATCGCGTTGCCTAGTGAGTTTTTTTTTTTTTAAATTTAGGTTGAAAGTTGAACCCGACCCTTTAGATACGAGTAAATACCATATATACTACCATACCATACTATCATACGCCATACCTGCTACCATACCTAATTCGGTTACAATAGTAACCACTAGGTCAATTTAACTAAGAACCGGAAACAACCAATACATTTTATAAACATTTTCGATTCAAGAATATTTTCTGTTTCCCGCAAGAATTCAAATTTTCATTTAGGGTTTCCTGTAGACTGTGAGTGAAGTCCTATATCATGTATCTTTTTATTTTAGGTTCAATAGTTTCAGAGATATCGGAGCAACGGACAGATTTCGTATATTTTTTTACAGACAGTCTGTCTGTCTATAAAAATCCGCTTGTATCTGTCCGTAAGACAGACATCAGAGTGACCTTATAAGGGTACCTATTTTTTCATCTTGGATGTACAGAACCTTAAAACTTGCAGAACTCACGAGCTTTTAATATACACAACGATATCATAAGCAATCTTAGGAGCTATGAAAACTTAAAAACTGGTAAATCTGTAAATAATAAGTAACGTGCGTGCTAACGACTGTTGAATGAACTTTTAATTTGACGAATATCATTCATAAATTTAGTTTCGATCTCATTACTAATACGTACACGTAAAACTAAATAAATTGACTTGAAACAAAAATTAACATTTGTTCACTAAGTAAAGTGATTTTGAAAACAAAACTTATTTATTCAAAGGTAATTAATTCCTTTTTTAATATATAATTCAATGGAGATTACCCGTTTCTTAAATATATTATAAAGAGAAAATAAAAAACCGATGACAAGTTAAATCCTCAGTAATTAAACTTATGAAAAAGTTTATAAATTTTCTGAATAATTTCGCAGACTCAATGGATCAGCATTTTTTTTAACTATTTTACTTTTCATAGAAATGATCAACAACACTATATAAGTGTTCGAATTGCAATGACCGTGCAAGACCGCCTTAACAATACGATAACTTTACTTTAAAATTTGTTGAGGGGGGAAAATGGCCAACTATATACAATGAAGTCAGCTTCACTTACCAATTACAGAAATTAATGTGTCAAATATTTATCTTTTTCGTTGTGTGGCTGTCCATCAATTTCAATAGTATTGTAGTAAAGGTAAAGAATTCTAACAATATCTTCAATATTAACTCGTAAAGAATTTGATGATTATTATGCATCGGGTCATGACTTGACACAATTGTGGCCTACTTATGTCACGAATATCACATTTAGTGACTTAGTACATCTTACAGAAATATACATAAATAAACTATACACGGAATTTTTTACGTGAGTGGGTTTCTAGTAAATATAATATTTATACCGGTCAAGTGTGATTGGAGTCCGCGTGGTGAGTGTTCACTAGGCCAAAATTTAAAATAAACCATAATTCCGGAGATTTTTGGAAAAACAGACGTAATAAAAACTATAGACTCTCTGTCACTGAACAATCAAGGAAGCACTCAATGGTGGTCGTAAGTATGTGTGAGTGAAACTTCGTAGCGTATTGGCGGTCGGTAGGCTTACTATGGTATGAGTGTGTTCAAGTTGACATGTGCGTACATACCTAACTGACTTACAAGGAGTGCCTCGGTAGTTGATTCGTGATGATATTGATGATTGATTAGGTTGATATTTGGAAACCTTTAAACTTTAAGTGGATATTTTAATTATTGTCATCATACTTTATAAATACAATAGAGAGATAATAATTTCCATAATTTAGGATTTCGTATGCTAAATCTAAAAAGTCAGTGTTCGTCAATTCTAGTTGTTTAGCAGAAATCTAATAAAAATAACCATATTCTATCAAAAGAGGTGTTTATTCGTCTATTTGGATACAATAAGAAATTGGTTTCATCCAGAAATTCGTAGTACAAAAGGCGTGATCCAAATTGTATATTGTAATATTTCAAGCGGTTCGTTAAGTTCTATACAAAAGTAGACATATAGTTTAAAATTGAACTATTCAGCATGATATAACTACGCGTGTGCAAAAACTGAATGCTGTAAATACATTAAAAATAAAGAAAATAAATTAAAAAAATATATAATAAGCCTTTGTTATGAATACTTAATTCACTTAATTTTTGTGCCAACCATTTTATTAAATTTTTTTTTTGTTAAATTGTGGTTTTTGGTTATTCAATTATAGTTTTTATAGTGTTTATTGAATAAAAAGAAGATCCGCTCCAAGAAGTTATACCAAGCTCAATCTTTCAACCTTAAAAAAGGATCAGTCAGTTCAGAATTTTAAGAATTTCACTACTTATTTATAGTAATTAATCTATAGTTAAATAGTATAATGATATCAAATGTTCGCAAAATTTATACAAAACACAGTTACGCTATATCACAGTCACTAGATAAACATCGAAAATCTGAGCTAGAACGTCACATGGCAGTGTATATAAAACACGTTCACAATTTCTACTTACCTAAAATATCTATCTGTCAATTCGAATGCGTCGGACTGACTTTAGTTTACAAGAGCTGCATCTTGATGTTAGAAATTCTTCGGAATCATAGAGTTAATTTTTAGTTAGTTAATAAAATGACCCAGTTTGTGTCTATTTAAGCTAGTGAAAGAAATCCTCAAAGAGTTTAAAGTGGTATGGGCAAAAGTATATTGCACTCTATCGTACTGACGATGTCTTGGTATGTTAGACAGGAATGCACTTAGATTAAAATTCGAATTAAAATATTGTAAGTTGGCTAAGTAATTAAAAGGTCACATAAGTCGTAACTGTCATTGCTTTTCTATAAAGGGAAGACTCGTAGTAAGAGTTTCTATCTCTATGTTTAAAAGTAATCCTTGCAACAGTAGAACAGATATTATGTTAACGATGACCTTTTAAAACATTATTCGCAATTTTCGAAAAATTGTTTTGAAATAAAACTATTTTATTTGAAATACTTCATAGACAAATAAATCTAACTTTATTCACGCATCCTGAAATATTTGATCAACTTTGTAATTCTTTTAGAGATGATGACAGAAAACCCAGTACTAAAGTGAGCCCGACAACTTTCAAATTGACAGGATGGATTTAAAAAATCTTCTATACGCTTTACATATTTACATTTTCCACTAGAAGTAATATTGCTTGGAGTATATACTACTGATATTTAGGTATTTAAACCGGCTTATAAATAAAGTGACATCTCATTAACTTCTGTAAGTATGCCCGGAACAACCTGAAGTACTCGACTGATTGGTGAATGCGCGAACGTCTCTATATGGAGTATCTCTGTAAAGTTGAAAATAATTTTACATACGTCTTACGAAATGCTTGCGTCCCGCAGTTCTAGAAGACCGTGATGATTTTCATAGGAATCTCGATTGTTATGACTAAGCATTGGCAATAAAAATGTACCCAAAAAAGAATCCTTCATTCGAGGGATTTTTTTTTAAATAATCATAATCGATTTACTTCGATGTAAATCGATTCAATAGTATTCGTGATATCATAGTTACCGATTTCAGAAACTTGGTTTAAAGAAGAACTTGTTTATAGTCTTCAGCACTACACACACCTACGGGATATGCTAGGATAAGACGTATCTCCATTGTTCATATTCGATAAACTCGAAATTTTTAGAAAACATTCTCTTAAGGTAAAGTTATTACTATCACTATATAAAAATCTACTTTCCCAAAACTATGCATGGGCGTATCTCTCAAAAAGATGGTATTACGTAAGTTTTATCACTGACCTTTCATAAGGAGGTGGAGGTAATATATCGCAGAGGTTCATCCTACAACCGTGCTCCGTTCGACCTTCTGTAGAATGTCGAGAACGTTCAGACTGCCTAAAACTATTTTCTCTTCCAAGCCAATGCCACTGCGGGTAGTCGTACTCTGCATCGGTCATTGCAGACCAATCTTTGTTTCCTTCGTGTTGACTAGATGACCTTGAATGATTGGTCTGGCAAGACGGACAGTCGTCGAGAGACATATCTTGAACAGCCATGTCAACCATCTCTTCGTTACCGCATTTAGTCATTTCGCTGTAATCTTTAGTAAGTGTCGAAGTACTACTTCGACAGCAGGTGGAACAGTCTTCATTAGAGAATTGATTGCTTCCGTCATAAGACCTGACGAGACTGTTGTCGTAGGAACCTGGACTCACGGCGCATTTGACGCAAGAGTCTTCCCTTCCTGTACTACTATCCTGTAAATTAATGTACAATTATTACTCCCAAAAACTGATATGACATACAAACCTTATTGAATTTCCTTTGTATTGTGGGCCAGCTTTTTTTAAATCTAGCTTTAGAACATTAATGTCATGCAGAAAATTCGTAGAATAATAACGCCTGATCTACCTGGTAATTCAATTCAGTATAAATGGCACATGAGGCATAAGGTTCTGGCGGTAATCTTCTCTTTTCTTCGTGTTCAGCAGGGTTAAAGTCAGGCACAGGATGATCTGGTAGGCTGTATTCTGCTTCAACGCCCATTGTACCGAGGGAGCGGCCGCCTGAGAAAAAGGGCTTTATATTTTTTTTTTCAACTCATATTATTTCTAGTATCAGTAAAAAAAACACTAACCGTGCAATAAACTTTGATGACAATTCAATATCTCTATCCGTGGTTCTGTTGAGCACTCGAAGATAGGTCTATCTCTTAACCAAACAGCTTCTTTGCTAAGAAGACATTGCTGTGCAGTAGGTATAGGAGCCACTGCGATAAAAAATATATTTTCAAAAAACAATTTCAATTTCTAGCAGCTAACTTATTTTAGTGTAAAATTGCACTTTACCGTTGGTTGTCTGACTTTTCCTTTGTTTGGATTGTCGCTTCTTAAAGTATAGTATACTGACTATACCGATCACAACCAATGCGAGTAATGTAAAGCTTAATACTAACAACCACGTTTCTTGAAACATAGAAAGTAACTCTTTATCTCGCGCTGGTTCGGTCCTAAAAAAAAAACAAGAAATAATACTGTAAGTTTATATATCAATACTAGCATTAGTTATTTTTTTAAACAGTTAATCTTACTGCACATAGTGTCGCTGCGATTGCGTGGGTAGCACGTGTATGTGCGCGGGTACACTGAAGGGGCCTGCGCCGCGACGGGTAACAGCAGCGGCGCGCGCACTATACCGCCCGCCGGGACGTAGGCTGCTAGCCGCTGCGGCGTGTGTTCTCGCACCCAGGGACATTTGACCCACGACACGGCCACCGTTTCCACCTCCCACACGAATCTCGATCTGCATAACAATAAATCTCAGTCGTTGGCTAATATTCGTTTGAGTGATTGAGTAATACGAATAAGGACACTCGATATGTTTAAACAGGTAGCCTGTTATTTACGTACTTAAGATAAAAATTAAGTTTTAAAATTGAAAATGTTTTTCGGTCGCTTTAATAGGGTACCCATTTTTAAGGAAAGTGCAACCAGCGCGAGCGGTTAGAGTCCTCAATCATTTAGATAGAGAAAAATGAAAATAGAATCAAAAGATGCGTTACTGATAGGGCAAGAATATTATATTTAAAGGAAAACGGCAATTTTTAACCGTTTTTTTGGACTTTGTTCGTTTTAAACTTCTCATAAACGAAAAGAGATATCAACAAAATTTTAAAAATGGTACTGGAGAATTTAGTGGCTTCAAATTAATATCATTCTGGTTTCCATAGAATTATAATTAAGGGTGGATGTGAACCCCTTTCGGAGACACTTTTTAGTGATTTCAGATATTTCGTTCACAATCTGGTCTTTAGTCATATGGCGACGACTGTTATAGATATTGTTTCATTTCATGAGATATATGTTTCGCGGGTTTTCGGAGGGTGATAAACACTTTTGTAAAAGTACCCTAAATGTTTCAAAAATATTAACAATTGGTGTTATTTATAAGTAAGTATTGTACTGGCGATCGATTTATGCGTACAGCAATAATGTGGCATCTATAGCATGTCATTTTTTTAAATTCCTGTTATTTATAAGTGCCTAAATGAAATAAAGTAATTTTCAATTTCCAAAAGTCATGGGGCTATTCGCTCTGTGATTTATTTTACAAGTGTTTTCCACTGAACAGACGTTAAATCCGTCAAATAAATTACTCACGCAGGGACAGGCTTTTTTTTCAAGCAGTAATCAGATAATAGGGTAATACGACTATGTATATAGAAACAGACTTACCAAATAACCAGAGATTACTCCATTACAAGTATTCCAAGGCGGAGGCTCCCATCTGATCCAAGCAGATGTAGCGTTGATTACTCCAGCAGAAACGCTTTGTGGTGGTGCAGATGGAACTAAAAATAAACTATATTTTAAAAAAAACCTTATCTTAAAATAATTGTTTCAAATATAAAAGCCACGAGTGCTTACCATCCTCATCAGTATGACCACTTCTCATGTTAGACGGTTTACCAAGAAGTAGTTTGTAAAATGGCATAAGAAACACATCATACTGAGAATAAGGCATCAACCCTGTTAAAACATGACTAGATGAACCACTATTATGTACTGTAGTCATAGAAAAATTTTCATATCGCATATAATCTGTCGAAGCACCAGAGGAATTTGATTTTCTTTCTTCAACTTCCATAATATGTTGATGATTCATTAACGTGCCATTAAACCAAATTTTTACACCTTCCAAATATTCATTGTAGTCTGTAACCACCTATTGTCAAACAAAAATAATATATAGCTGGTATCGTCAACAAGTTCACAAAAGGGGATATACATGAGGAGGACGAGGAAAATACTTACATCCCAAACAACTTTAAGTGTCGTGGAAGATATACCTTCCACCTTCCTCAGAGCCAGGACATCCTGTTGTAAATAGCGACGAGCCTGAACCAATTCGTATTGAGTCATCGGTGAGAACTGATGTGCTCTGCTAAGTTCAGGGGCAATAGTAGATGCATCTTCGTCAGCAAAAGCATTGGCTTCTCTCCTTAACACCTGTTTATCATATTAAGAATGTTAGTGCATAAGGCTGAATAGCTGAATTTATGATACTATAATATGATGTAACCTGCAAAGTCGCTGTATGTAATGCACTTCCAGCGGCACTGACTGCCACACACGTTAATCTTCCAGTATGTTGTGTGGAAGCACGATCCAAATATAAGGAGGCGGAGCCGTGACTTGATTTTGGGAATACTAATTCCTAAAAAAAAAAATATTAATTTACCAAATGAATTAATCCAAATTTATTACATTTTGTTATTTTCTACCTCTCTTTCATTAAGTCACCACTTTTTATAAAAATAAATACCCCTTCGAATTCTGTAAGAAGTATACATTTTTTTACTATCACGGAATATTCAGTTAACTTCACTGTGAACTATTAAAGTAGACAAATGCAACACACAATTCATTTGTCATATGTCACACTTAGTTTAACTTCCCTAAACCTTCCCAATCCTTTATATATGGAACCTATTTTATGAACGTAACTTCCATCAAATACCTGAGATCCTTCCATCGTCCAAAACACAAGGGGTTTGGGAGTGCCTTCAGCTTCGCACGGAAATGATACCGCGTCGCCTTCCCAGGCGGTTTGATCGGAAGGCACTCTCGTGAAATGTGGAAGTGCTGAAATATTAATTTGTATTAATAACCAGTTTCTTTAAAGGATGTTTATGATTCTTTAATAAAAATGATAACTTACAATGTACTACTAGTTTAGCACTAGTGATGCTAACTCCGGCTTGGCTTTCTGCTCGACAGGTGTAAATATCAGCGTCGTTGGCAACTACTCTATCTAACCGTAGGAAACCCCTACGTATCGAAGCATGAGCTGGCAAACTGCCGCTTTGACGAGACCAGGTCACCGTTACATCTGGGTCGGGTGACGCCTAAAGTAAACATTAATGTATATTAATTGTTAATTAGGTACTTACAGAAAAGTTATAATGTTTAATGTGGAAAAATACCTGACAATGAAATTCAACGTTTTGGCCAAGAAGCGCTGTTATGTTGTTTGGTTTAACAATAAAATGAGGTCTTCTTAAAACGAGTAACGTGGCTGGTCGGGACTCTCTTTCTCCCGCTACGTTAGAAGCTACGCATCTATAGACCCCACTGTCTGACGGAAGACTTTCTAAAATTCTCAAGGCGCCACCGTCGATAAGAGATACTCTGAAAAATCACTGTTAATCAGAACATTGAACCATTTTGGGCTTTCAAAAGTAAAACAGAATCTAGTTTAAAATATTTATATTATATAACATTGTAATGTTTACGTTGGTGATTTTGTCGGTCAATTAATTTCTAAATTAGAAATATGTCTATAGGTACAGGTGCAGTTTCGAAAATGCTGAAAAATTTAATTGTGCACACCACGTTACCAACAATAAATCATATTGTATTTTAATAAAACTTATTGTAACGATGTACTTTAGCGTAGATTTACCAGAAGTATTCTTCTGGTAAAGAATAATTCATCATCAGAAGTATTCATCTATAAAAAAAGAGAGTATTACTGTAATTGTTTACTTTGTAAGATTCAAAGTGTTTAACAGGTTAAGATTTACGCTTTTTGGCTTTGACTAAAAAATAGTGAATTCTTAGCCAATTCTCAGTACAAGCCTTTAAAAGGAAAGATTTTTCTATTATTTTCAAATTTTTTTTGGGAGGACAACTTTACAAAAAAATATTCTGCCCAAAATAATCATAGGTCCAACGTGGTTTTTAAGCCAAACTACGCACTACGTGACTACGCACGAGAAAGAATCGACCGCGGGTGTAGCGGGTATCCTGTCGGCGACCGCCGATCGACACAGTTGTCAATCGTTTACGTATTCCTACTCTAAGACGATTACTCTGTGGCACTCCACTTCAATATTTCAGTAAAGATTGCTACTTAAAGAAATAATAATAATAATAATAATAATACATGGGACTTTCCACACACGTATAACACGTATTTTATTATTATAACACGAAATAACACGTATTTTATTATTTTCAACAAAGATCACAATTAAAGATCAAAATTCAATATTGACCCACATTATCGACCTTAAAGTAATCAAAATAAAAAATATTGTTACTTGAAAATACTTTTTATTTCGATTTTGTGATTTTCTATGCACTAAGGTTCGATAAACTTTGAAGTAACCTGAAATTTAATTAGCTGCTATACACATATGGCGCTACTTAACTGGTTATTATCGATTACAACAGATAGCGCTATCACTAGAGCTGCCTTGAATAAACCTTAATTATTCAACTTTAAACAAAAGTTATAAGTTTTCAAACACGTAAGATAAATTTTAATAATATTTAGGAAAAATATGTAAATAAAAACATTCGAATGCAACTGTATAACATATGAAAATAGCACCATATGTATACATTTTAATACTATCCACCATTATTAAAAACCACTTTGTCTTAAAAACATCATATTTTCCTTACAATGAAAAAAAAATTGCGGTATTTTCAATGACATATGTTTCAATTTGAGGCAACTTATAGACACGTAGCTTGTGTCAATTGCATATGGCGCGATGGGCATTATTATTTGGAAGACAATGAAAAAACTGCATGTATACTATTACATTTAGAAAAAGCAATTGATTGACAAACATGTATAAAAGATTTCATAAATAAATTGTACAATCGTATGTAAACAAACTTTTTTATTATACCTTCCATTGACTTCAACGTCTAAAGAATGTCCATCTTTAGTCCAGTGGACGGAAGGATCTGGAACGCCACGCGGCGGTGAACATTCTAATGTCGCCATCTCCCCTCCTGATACTTTAATATCACGAGGTTCTGTTCTAAATTCTTCGCGAAGGACTAAAATATAAAATAGTATATTTTAATATCATAGAATTTATGGACGTATATTTACGACATATTTTTTTTTTAGTTAACTTACCCGCAATAGTCAATGTGGCGTTTCTGCTAACAGCTTCTCCGACTGTATTTCGTGCCACGCACCAATAAAGCCCTTCGTCACTTTCCTTCTTACCGCGCATAACTCTAAGGAAAACAAGATTGTTTGCATTATGCCTATAATTTATAAAGAAAAGTGCTCAATTTCTTTTCCAAGAACTTTGTTACTTCGTTTCTTTTAAGATGTCACGGTTTACATCATTTCGAACTCATTATTAACAAAAACTAGTTACTTTTAAATAATATATTACATTCTACAAATACCTATTAAACATCTAATCAAAAAATTAAACTGAAATTATTTAAAATTATGCACCTCAAGCAATTTTTTTCAAGGAATTCATTGTTTTTATAACTTATAAACTGATTTCTCAATTTCAATTTAATCTAGAACTTACTTAACTGAACAAAAAGTTTCAATTGTACAGATTGCGAAAACTAAAGGTTACTAAGAAAAATCTGTTTAAAGTTAATTTTTTTTACTTTTGAAATAATACAATAATATTTTGTAAAAAACAAACTTTTTTTTATCATTATTCTTTCTTTACGCTCAATAAGTTTGGACTACGTCCTCCGAACACTATATTAATTATAGAAAATTTCAATCACACTTTAAAATTATACTTAAGTAAATGAAGAACAAAACTAGGTAGGTTTAATTAATGTATTGACATTATCTACAAGTTTTATATATGAAAGAGTTGGCAAGTTCTGGATTAATTAAAATGCTTATACATATATGGATCATCTCCTCAAAATGAAAGCATGCCGTCTATAAAGTATTTTTTTTTATTATGCATAGAGCCCTTAAAAATGTAAGTCTCAATAACGAAATTCACATAATTTAATAATAAACCAAAACAGTTTTAAATTTTGAATGAAGTAACACAGATGCACAAGTGCAAATACAAATATTCTAAAGATATAATTTATATGAACCCTAAAAATAGTAGACATACGTTTTAGAGAGAAGGTGCGAAAGTTGGTTTTACAATGCCACGGGTAAAATATCTGGCCCAAAGCGAACCAAGAGTAGTGCAATTTCTAAAAAGTGAAGACATCTCAGAAAACAGGGTTTAGGGTGGGTTAACATTTTAGACAAAAGTCTGCACTAGACTATTGTCTAAAACTGTGGAACCGAATTTGCGTAGTATAGAAACCCCTGTACCTTTGTTAGATACGAGAGCAAGCTGAAAAGTAATCACTTTTGTCTATGCATAATGCAAAAATGTTCTGACTGGTTTGTAGTCGTATTCTCGATTTATACAATAATTTCAACAAAACCTTAAAACTATGAAATAACAGTGTTTTCTTAGACATTAAATGTAGTAAGTATCAAAAATTTAAATTTTATAATTTTTTTAAATTATTATCATCAATATTAGTTTGTTGTTCACATCTATGCAAACTCAGAGCAAAAATTATATACATTTTTATGTGGTTTATTTATGTATTATACAAAATATATGAGCTGCGCAGGCCCAGTACAAAATACAAGTACAACCTAAAATGACCCAAATTTGAATGGACGTAATTGTCTAGATTAATTTATTAATTATCTAGATTAATTAACCATTTCATTATATTCTTAAAAGGATATACTATGGTTACTGAATGAAGTAAGAAACAAAAATCTATACTTTCACTGCTGGCCAAGCTCAACACGTCATACTTATAGCTGTAGCATACTGTTAATAACCAACAGTTGCATGTAAATAACGCAACCTCGTAAGATTTTACTCGTCTAAAATTCGCAAATATTTCTTTCATAAAATTCTTTTATAAAATAAAAGAAGTTTTCACTTGAAAAAAAAAATTGAGCATGTCCAAGGTCAGTGCTCGCTGAGTTCCTAAAAATTTGCTCTGTTTGACATAGACGTGTGAGATGTTGCGAAACGTTTTTTTAAATGAATAGCAGTAAAAGGAAGAAATTTTTTCTAGAAAATAATCTGTGAAAAGATCTGGATCCAACAATAAAATCCCGAAAGTAAACAAGAATCATTGCAGTGGAAATTTAAGGATAAGGAGCCTTCTCGGATTCTTAGTTTATGATTCGTCCACCGGCAGGGGAACTAATGGCAACTATATTCTGAAATGTTGAAGTATTTCACTAAAGGTTTATCCGAAAAAAAAATTACAACGAATGCCGCATTGTATGCAAATTTGTTGGGTCAACTATGAGAGTCAGTTGAGAAAAAAAGAGAGCAACTCATTAGAGGCGTATTGATTTTGCACGATAATGCATCTGTGTACACTGCTCAAAGCAAAAGAGCAATCCATGAGCAAAAACGACTTCGTAGGAATTGACCACCCACCTTAAGGGGACGATGGCTTTTAACAGACAATAATAATTATAATAATAGTAAGATAAGATAAATAATAATAATAATAGTAAACGAGCATTTTGACTACAAACCAAAGATTTTTTTAATGGCTGAAGTCTCCTTGTGAAAAATGTAATAAGTGGATTTCACTCTCAGGGGACCGCAAAATTTAAAAAAATGTTCATGTTTGTTTTTGCTTTCACATTTAGGTAGATTACTAATCAGCTTCCTTTCGTACATATGAGCGGTCGGTTGAACCTGCATATTGTTTGCGTTCGTATCAGTTATTTTTCGAAATTGGCTTCAGACATAACGTTTCGATCAGTTGAGCCTAATGTGTAAACAGCTTTTTAGGCACAACTTGATTTTAACATCCAACTACAGCCAAAAACAAGGTCAACATGCGGCCAATATCTGATCTCGCCTCCGCCTGTTGGTCATTCCTCAAAGTTTAGCTAACGGAAGAAATTATAGAAATAGTTTCCAATTACCTAAGGAACAAAAGCCCATCTTCGAGCAGCACTCTATGAGGATGATCAGTGGGAGTGAGTAACGATCCATCCTTGTACCATTGTATGGCTGGTTTAGGTTTTCCTTCAGCAACACACCTCAATGTGGCTGGTTCGCTGCGTCCCACCACAGTGTCTGCCGGGTGCTCCTTGATCCTTGGCGCTCGGCTTTGAGCTGTATATTCATTAGTGATTTATTATACATATATATTTATTTACTAGAACAGCTTATATGTTATGCTTAAGGATTTGGCACCATAAATTTAACTCTGAAAAAATTACATCTTTTATGTAAAAAAAACTCGAAATAAAAATACACAGTCTTTTATAAAAACAGCCTGGCTAGGTAAATAATACAAATACTGTAGAAGTAGGTAGTTAGATCTGTCGCAATGGAACTATGAACTTATAGATTTCATGAAATCTATCAATTAGTAGCCCGTGACCAAAAATTATCAAGGGTTCCTAAAAGTGAATTTTTTATAAGTAATACGACTACACCAAAGACTTAATGAAAAAAAAAAATACAACCAAGCATGTAACATACAATTTTAAAAGCTTTTTTGTAAGTACCAAATTTTAACATTAACAATTCTGCAATAGAAAAATATTTTTAAATAGAAAACACAATTTTATAATTAACACGCAAAGTGATTCTAAGTTTAAGGTGGGATTGAAAAGGCATCGTTCATTATGAGCTTTCATCGCCGGGCACAACCATCGATTCGAATGTTTATTGCTAGCAGCTGATAAGACTAAATCATACTATTGGGAAAAAACGGCCGGAATTGATCAACAGAAAGGCTGTTGTAGTCTTTCATCATTAACGTCGGACCACACACTTCTTTAGCCACTCAGGGAACATTGAGAGAATTTGATTAGGAAATGTCAATGCATCCACCTTAAAACCCTGACCTTCCATCCTCAGATTTCCAGTTTCGATCTCTTCAGAATTCCTTAGGCAGTGTATTTTTTTTTTATATGACGAGAAGACTGTCAAAACTACTTTTCGCATTTTCTTAACCACAAACCCCAAAATTTATACAGCTACGGGATCATGTTAGTACCTACAAGATGGCAACAAATTATCGAACAAAACGGCACATATATACTTTAATTAAATGTTATTAAACTGTGAAAAAAAAACACCTGGAATTTGTTTATAATTATAATAATAATAGCTGGGGTATCTCACATACCGCCTTCTAGTCCCAAAGCAAGTAAGCAAGTATTATGCTTGTATTAGATAACTGGCATACATATTAAATATTATTTTAACACAAACAGACATCATGTTCATGACACAAACATTTGTCCCAAGCGGGAATCAAAGCCGCGACGGTATGAAAAGACTTTCTCCCCAACCGAATATTTATTGGTATTCATTGCCAGATGAACGTAAGCGCATAGCTATATTAATTAATTTTTTTTTAATGTGATATGTTTACAACATAAAGATTCTCTATTTTTTTTTTATTACTGTGCTTTAAACCTTCTTATTGCCAAATTTCATAACTCTAGGTAAAAGGGAAGTACTCTATAGGTTTTACTTCACTTACAAGTATCTTTGCGGCATAAATGGCCGTATTTTAATCGACTTCAAAAAGAAGGACGTTCTATGTTCATCTGTGTTTTTTTTATGTACACCGATATGTTCGTTAACTTAGATAAACTTAAATTTTTTTACAGCTCCAAGGGACCGTAGATCTAAGCGTTTATATATAATATTTAATTCAACTTGATACCTCTATGCATTTCTGAAAAAAGTTTTGACAGACAGACAGACAGACAGACAGACAGATGGACAAACAAACAGACTGACAACGAAGTAAAGCGAGAGAACTATAAATAACTAAGAAAACGAGTTAAATACTCGTTTTCTTAAGATAATTGGGTACCCATACTCCGTAATCATTTTTGCCATCTAATAGGGAAACCATGAATGCTTTTAATCACGATAGAAGCCCGAAAAGCAGGACTCAATATATATTTCGTAAAACGATTTCTACTGCTGGTCGATAACAAAATTTTTTCCCATGAAAATTTTTTTCCGAATTGCGGAAAAAAATTCTAATTGTAAATCGTTATTATTTTGTGTTGAAACAGTTTTATGTGCAGCGCAGTATGTGGTCTTGCGTTATTATGAAGCAATAATGGCGAAGATTGGTTGACAAGTTGGGGCTTTTGTATTTCAATATTGCCAATTTGGTGCGAATGGGTCAATATTGTGGGTACGCTAACCCCAAACCATGTTGGTATTTCCCAGTGGATTGATACTGAGCATCTTACACCGTGGCTTGCAATTCTCCATTATTGACTTTAGTAGCTGGCCTTCTCCTTGCTTCGTTTTGCAACTCAAAATTAATTTCCTTTGCGAAACCGACTTAAGAATAAAAGCGCAGGGCGTTTATTAGTCATGTTTCCTCCAAACAGAGCATTAACACTAAAATTCTCAACATGTTCATTGCGAATGCAAAACAATTACAATCTTTCACTACGCAAGTTTTCTTTTATTCAGACCGTCACTAGCTAGAACGGCTATTCCATAAATACCTATTTTCAATATAGGTATATCGCGTCAAACTTTATGGCGGATCTGAATACAACGCTTTAAGGGGGCTTGCGCAGGTAACATTCATTTCATATACCCCTCGCTCCACTGCGTCCCGCTACAACTAAAACTGTTTATTGCGATTCGACTTGTGCCTACTTTCGGATCCGCCATAAATTTTGATTGTAACTGTATCCGATACTTATCCCATATGATTTTGTCGTTTATTCTGAATTTAACTGAGCCCGCTACATTTTCTTACTGTGAGTTCTTGGAAAATCAGAAGAACAATCAGAATATCTACGGAAAAATAGTGGCAAGACTAATCGAATATTGCTTCTAGAACGCGCTTTAGATTTACTAAATACGAGTAGCCTAGTGAAGAAAACCGGAACGACTAACCACTAACATTAGAACAACATTGAATCAAATGTCCGAATTCCTGCAAATTCAGAATTCGTTATTTTCCTACGATATAGCTATCAAATATATTAAACAGTACAAAATTTTAAACATTAGGAATAAAATCCCTAAGTAAATACGAAAACGTTTGCTTATAACTTTAATATTTTAAATAGCAACACCACAAATTAAAGTTAACGGTGTTGTATTTAATTAACAAGATGTCCACGTAATGTTAAAATTATGTAACGAAATATTAATTCAACGAAATACTTTTAAAACAGTATTATGTAAGCAAATATATCGAGCCGTGAGATGTTATCCTTTTTTTTAGCACAAAATTTAACTACCGACTGTGTATTGATTTTTTCATTTTATAACATACCTACTCTCGATCATGACATATAGGTATGATAAGTATAAAATTTTGCTTAGTTATACCCGTACACTTGAACATCTATGGAAAATAAATCTACAAAAGTTTGTTTTCGATAGCATCTCGCAAGTGCATAAACCGGCGGCACACGTTATCAAGATATCAAAAAAGAAATACACAACATAAAACACCCAATTAACTTACCTTTAGTTGCGATCGGTAACCAAATCAAAAGATGCAGTATGACAATACTAGTGAACGGGTTCTTCGCATGTTTATCTGTTCTAATTGCACTACGGACCATAGTGATTAATTATTGACACTTTTTCGCACTCTATTTTCACAACACGTCATCATTTCAATAAGAAAATACAAATTAGGATTTTATTATTCATTTAAAAGTTCGGAGTTGCCGCCGCGTCGCGTAATACATTTAGTATAGAGCGACACAACCTCTACCTTTGAAGTCTAGAAGCTCACTGTCCCCCCCTCCCGCGCAACAGCTCGCGCCGGCTCCCTCACTTCCGATTCCGTTCCAAAGGGCTTTTTCTATAGTACACAGAAAAAGGATAGATAAAGCTCTTAAGCGTTATACAGTTATTGATCAAAATACAAATAATACCAATAAATACCACAGGTATTTCAACCCAAGCTAGCGCGAAGGATGTACTAATAAACTTATGCACGTTTCAAGCAGGTCGTTCAAAAGTGTGTTGGATTACATCACAAGCAATCCGTTGAACTCTTTGATAAGACACTCGCTTTTAAAACTACAAAGCGTACTAACATTACAAACTGTCTGTCCTCAATATTATTCTAAATATAATTATAAACACTAATTACATACTAATGATTATTTAAAGTTTTTCCTGACCCGATTCAAAACTAGGAACACTTTATATAAACCGTGACTACATAAAGACAATGAACTCGTCATCTCTGTTAACGTAACAGTGCGCATGCGGGCAAAGGAGATAAATGATATTTTTGTTGATAAGAGGACAGCTGGCTACTATACGTGTGCACTCAACAATCTAACAAAAGCACGCAATAAGAATGTTTACATTTTGTTAATATATTTTAATATATTTATCTTTCGCTCTCTCCCACCTCAACTCAACAATGCGTGTGGCAGGGGCGGCCGCTGAATCCGCGGCCCGTCTGAAACACAATAAATACTCAAACTTAGAAATATCCTATATCTTTGTTCCTTTTGCTGTGGAGACCACGGGCTGTTGGAGCCTCGAGGCCATAAATTTAATTAAGAGCATCGGTCGCCGACTTCAGGAGAGGGGGTGTGACCCTCGCTCGGGGTCGTTTCTGATGCAGAGGCTCGCCATAGCGATCCAGCGCGGTAATGCCGCGAGCGTTATGGGTACCTTTGCATCAGGTTCGGCAGGAACTGGTTATTTTTTGCTTTTTACATTGTATATATAGAAATTATGTTAATTGTATTTTAATAAATATATTATTTTAAATAATGTAGCCAGAAAAGTTAACAATCATTAATTAGAATAACATTAATTTTGAAGTATATTTTTATGACTTTAAAAATATTCCAAGTTTTTTAGAATGATCATCGCCCACCCTCAATGTAAAAAAGTAAAACGCACCGTTCATCTTAATCGCGGGCACGTGGTGAGCGCCGACAAAGGTGTTGGAGA
Source organism: Luffia ferchaultella (assembly GCA_949709985.1). Lineage (NCBI taxonomy): Eukaryota > Metazoa > Arthropoda > Insecta > Lepidoptera > Psychidae > Luffia > Luffia ferchaultella. The sequence continues at coordinate 8,787,665 of OX453248.1, forward strand.
ACGTTCGAAAAAATTAATCGCTCTAATTCGGGACCCTCCCGCCCGTCTTTACGAAATATTAACGTTGTAAAATAGAAACATAAAATTGTTACCACGTGTGTTGATTACAAAACCATTCTATCATATTAAAAACACGAGCTTTTAAATTAGTTGGGTGTGAACTAAAACACTGGATGTCAGACCGTTCCGGATGTTAGATTTTTTAAATCAAATGAATCGAAATACTATATACACCAAAATAAAATAGAGCGGGCTATGCTCGGTATTTCCTTGATGGACAAAATCAGGAATACTGAAATCCGTCGAAGAACTAAAGTTGTCGACATAGCCGAAGTGATTAGCAAGCTGAAGTGGCAATGGGCCGGTCACATTTGCCGTAGAACCGACAACCGATGGGGTAGACGGGTTCTCAAGTGGAGGCCACGTATTGGGAAGCGAAGTGTTGGACGCCCCCCGGCCAGGTGGACTGATGACCTGAAGCACCATACCGGGGGTAATTGGATGCGGAAGGCGGAGGACCGTGTGTGGTGGGGAGCCTTGGGAGAGGCCTATATCCTGCAGTGGAGAGATACGGGCTGATGATGATGATGATGATGATATCACTTTAAAACTGCTTTGTTTCATCTTGATATCTTAGGGTTTCGAAGATGTCGAAGATTTATACAAAATGTTTAGTATAGCGACACATTTTTTAAATTACGTTTTGGCAAACTATTTACTATAACGTTACATGACGTAGAAAATAAAAAATAAAAAAACACATTATTTTTTAACTATATTCATTTATGTAATCTTGGATCTTAAAATGAAAATTATAGACGTTGAAGACAATATTTATAAGTAATTATCAATTCAGAGATGGCGAGTGGAAGAATGAGGGTGTCCTTCTCAACAAAATTATGTATCATACGCTATTTCACACACTAGAGTATAACAAACCGATGACTATACTTTTTGAATTCCGGAGATATAACATATCAAAGTTTATGTTTTTACGACCCGCTCCTGAAGTACAAATTATCCATGTTAACCCATAGTAATATAATCGAGTGACGTCATAGCACGATTTATTTTAAAAAATTGTATCTTCGACATTTTTCGTAGATATCAATAAAATTCTTTCACTTGCTTATTAGTTTTTCATAATACATAGTATTTGTAAAAAATGCAAAAATGACAAGATTCGCTCATTAGTTCAGAGTTTGATGGAAAGATTCTGATGCTAGGTACCGTTGGATAAGTATTGGGCTAAAAATCTGCACAAAATTGCTAAATTCTTAGACTTTTAATACCTAGGAGGTATTGATACTAATTACTAAAATGATAACTCAAAAAAGAGACGAAGAGCGAAAAAGAAAGAAAGTAAGGAAATAATGTTTGACATAATAATACGTTCTAATATAATTTGCAGCAATTTGCAAAAAACAATTTAAAAAAGCTATGAGCGATCACTATCTGGGTTAAAATCGAAGTCTTGTCTCTATCAGGGTTAATAACAGTAATTTGTGGACCATGCGAGCACATGAATTGCGAGCACAAACAATAAAATTTAAAGACAAAAGAATAATCAAAATTCAAAAAAATATTTTTGACAATTTCATTAAAAAATTGCTGTGTCATATTTCTGCTATTCATTTGTTTTATAAATTCAACTACCTGAGAGTTGAATCCTTAAAAACGTTTTAAATTCAAACTAACGCCAGACGAAGTTTTCTTTCGTGAGCTTGACGAAGAGTCTCGATCCTTATAAATGGTTTTTATCTTTCTTCGTTTCTTTGTCCTTCTAAAAGTTTTTTCACCATGAAATAGAGAAAATATTTATGTTGAGCTCGAAACGGTAGGTATACCGTTATTAAAATTCACTTTGCCTGCTAAAAGCGTCGCGTCGCATCTGTTCCTACCATATCCAATTAAAAATGAATTAATGATTGCAAGTCTAATTGCTAGAACTTTTATGAAATATGCGATAAAAGATTACGAATAGATAATCTTTTGAAGTCAAATTTAGTAAATTATATATTAACTATCACTGACTCCATGCCGCGGAGAGCACGTTAAGCAGTCGGTCCCGGTTGCTGTCAATAGTCGGCGATCGTTACAATCCGCCAACCAGCATTGGAGCAACGTGGCATTCAACCAGCAACCAGCATTCGAGCTCCGAGCCTCCTCATCTTGAAGGGAGGCCTAAGCCCCTGCAGTGGGGTACAGAAAAGGGCTGATGGAATAGAACGGATATCGCATTACTGTAACATATATGCATAATATGAATATTATTCTCCAGTGAGTCCCTATTTTCAAATTGCTATACTTCGAAACGTGAAAGAAATTATAGACCCAGATTGTTTTAAAAATTTTGTTAAAGAGTACATAAAAAATAGTTTCAGAATTTTTAATTCAATTTCTAGTATGAATTTTACAATTAAGTTCACACTGTATTCTCCTTCATAGTGAATATGTCAAAACATGGCGTATATTTGTTTTGCTCACATTTTTGGGGTCATGACGCGGGACCTCTATGTATGTCTATGTTACTGGGTTAAACTAAATTGATACATATTTTTCTCGAAAATTTAAAGGTGCATTTTATACTATATTATTATCATTATATTTTTTTAATTTTCCATGTAAATAAGTAAAAATATGTACTTTCCAGCTATTTAAACTTATTTAAACTTTATTGTTACAAAAACTATTCTTTAACTATTTACTATTAAGATTTGCGCTTAAACAGTTAAACGTACTTCAAACTGTTAAGTAAATTAACCGATTGTAATCCTTATCAATGATTCTAGTCGCGTCTGGAGTCTTATGTGGTGTCAACAAAAGCTTCAGTAGTAATTTGGTAGTTCGGTCACGTGCTCTGTTACCAACAGTTGCGGCCACCACTCCCGTCCATAATGAACCTGCCTCCTATTGATGAAGACCCCCTTAACCCCTATTTCCATGAACCTCCTTGTTAATTGCATGAAAGTTTATGGGAACAGGAAATTATTCCCTTGAATATTTGGTTCATGATTTTATAAAAATTCAGTTATTATTTTCTACTTCCGGCTACTGAGGCATTAAATGCTTAAAATGTCGTCTTTAATAAGAAATCGCTAAGTCTATGTTCAAATAAAATCATTAAGAAGGGGCGATAAGCAGCAGATACTGCGTGCAATATCAATGCTGTGTTTGGAGGAAATATGGCTAAGGAACGCATCGCGTATTTGTGTTTTCGAATTAGTCGTTTTCGAAGTAAATATTTTTTACTTGCAAAATGAAACAAGAAATGCCCGTCCCTAAATTCATAATGAAGAATTACAAACCAAGCTAGAAATTGATCCCGATCAATTTTTAGCAGCATGGTTTGGGGTTATATTGCCCACATATTGACCTATTTACGCAAATTGACAAAATGAAAAATAAAAACTAGAAAAATGGGTACCTACCAAATACCGCTAAAAGAATTTGTTCGTTCTATATTTTAATACGCCACGGCGTGCAGCAATAACATAATTTTGACACACGTAAACATTATGTTACAAACAGACGAAAGTACGACCGAAACATACTTTGTATTGGAACGAGTTAACCGTTTCGTATCAACTTGGGCTACGTAGTCATCTTCTGAGGTTATTTCAAATCATCGTGTCCCTAATTTAGAAGTTTTTAAAATAACTTTTTTCCGTGCATAAATTTAATGACCTGAATAAAATTATACGCGCCGAAGTTTGATCAAGCTTGCCTTGCTTGGATTAATCGACACGGAAATGAGAGGATTTGGGACCGAATTGTAATTGTGCGACGAAGAATGGATCGTCTACGATAACCAATATAAGCGAAAAATCCAATGGGTAAATCCTTGGGTTTAGTATTGGATTAAACGTCAGAACATTATGAGGAAGATTCTCCACAGAAAGGTATATGTGACTGTCTGGTTACCCATTTATTTCATAATAATAATAATATCTGGGGCATCCCACCCACACAGCGCCATCTAGTCCCAAAGTAAGCAAGTATTATGCTTGTATTATGAGGTACTAGACAACTGATATATATACTTATATATTCTTTTTTTTTATATAATATATACATACATAAATACTTTTACACCCAGACACGGAACAAATAGACATGTTCATGCACACAAATATTTGTCCCGGGCGGGAATCGAACCCGCGACCCTCGGCTCCGCAGTTAGGATCTCTAACCACTCGGCCAACCGGTCAGTCTACTTTAGTTATTACTAATCGATATAGCTTCTTCAAATCTTTCGCACCGATAACAGCTGAAGTCTACAGAAAAACGTCGGACAATGGTATTGAAAATGACAGAAAACAGCCTTGAACGGTCAACCGTTCAAGGCTGTTTTCTGGCCGTTCAAGGCTAATATAAAACAATTTTTGTTTTATATTACACAAAAACCGTATCCACGCTACAAGAGTTACACTCAGAAACCCTCCGTTACCTTCCTTATACTCTCCGGACCGACTACCATTTGTTCCGCAATTCATTAAACTTTCTCCACCGAAAAAAATTTTGTTCTCGGAAAGTAGTATAAATAGAAGTTTATTGAGTCCTGTTTCCCAATGTTCTACCGCAAACGCCTTCTTTTTAGGTAGCAGAAATACGTAAAGAAAATAGGTAATTATCTTAATTTAAAAAATACTTTTTTTAATATAATTTTTACTTTAATTATCTCCCATATCAGACTGCAATTTCATACTTCAAAACCTAAATATCTACAATACTTCTTTACAAAAATAAATAGAATACGTAAAATTATTTCATCGAACGGCTCATGAATATCAAAACTACGTAACGTGTAATGTAAAAAGTATGAAGTTGCCCAGGAATAAAGTATTTGTTATTCAATTTTTAATATATAAAATCAACAAAATATGCTAAGAATATTTTCTAAATTATTTCATTTGTAAATTGTGTTTCAACCCAAAGGATGTCATTTTTTTGGGCCTTTTCTGAAAGTGACGATCAACAAAAACAAAATGTACGTAAGTATTGTTAGATTAACTAGCCTTTTGGAGCAATAGTTAACATGGCACAAAAGTTGTAGGATCGCTCTGAACCAATTTAAACAAGTTCGATGATTCATTATTTTCATACATTTATTGATTTTTTAAAGTGCTGGAAAACATAAAATAATGATTGATTATTGCGAAAAGCTTGCGACTCGTATTACATCGTATTATATCGTATTACTGGCCCACCCCCGCCGCCTGGTCCAAAAGACTGTTAAAAATCCTCCTAGCCCCTGTTTCGTCCCATGCGTGTTGGCTATGTAAGACCGCTGGCAACGGCGCGCCCGGTTTGAGAGCCGCCCAAGAGGCTAAAAGCATCGGTTGCATGGGTATGTTCGCCCTGCCACCCTTGCAAGATACGATATCAGTGACAAGGTGGACAACTACATGCGCCGACGCCAAGAAAGTCGGTAGGCCAAGTTCCCGCACGCACCGAACTCCCAACCCTCCATTGGGCTGAGTTGTGGTCCCATTCGTGGGTGCGGCACAGACCTATACAAAGTATATATATATATATATGTGTTTTAGTTGTTAAGTTTTTTTGTTCTGTTGGGTCTGCTGGTGTTCCCTATGAATAAATATATTTTCTTTCTTTCTTTCTTTCCATGTCGGATTGGTAGAGTGGCTTGAATCCACTGGTTCACTTCGAGATGGACGTTCAAAATCTTCTCCAGGAGATGCTCTAAGACGTCATCGAAAGAATCAACCTCTTCCGGGAAAAGTCAGCTAGGAGACGACTTCAAAAGGTAAGTAACCTTGGCAGCAGCGAAGCACATTCGCAAAAGAACTACTAAGGTAACAAAAGGTTTCTAACTTGTGTAACAAAACAGATGATGATCCCACAGCTTTCAAGCTATAATGATAATTGCTATAGATAATTACTTTTAGCAATATCAATCATTATTTTATGTTTCCCAGCACTTTAAAAAATCAATAAATGTATGAAAATAATGAATCATCGAACTTGCATAAATTGGTTCAGAGCGGATCCTACAACTTTTGTATCATATTGACTATTGCTCGAAATGGCTATTTCTAACAATATGAACAATTTATTTTTTTGTTGGACTTCACTTTTAGAAAAGGCCCAAAAATGTATGAAGCCTGAATGCTCTTCATTCTCATACTTAACAATAATCAGTTTACACTGGTGATAACGATTTCGGGTCCAAGCATTTTCGTATTTTAGATTATGCTTCTAACGGTTAGGTATTTGCCAAATCATGTTTCAATGGTTTTCAACACGCCTTAGAAATTGTACTTACGGCACACGTGTCACTACGTAGGGAAAAGTATTCTCTGTATTTTTTTATATTGCATACATTTACTAACACTGTTTATTATTTATATTTATTATATTTTTTTTATTATAATTATATTTATTATTATTATATTATAATTATTATCTATTATCGTTTATTATTTATATTACAATAAAATGTTAGCACAACCATTTTTTTTCCTTTCGGCGGAATAGATTTTGTATTGGATTAAATTTCTAAATGTGTAAAAAAAATGTTATAAATTATATATCGTGTATACGCTTTAGAAGTAAGCTGCTACAAAATAATTTTATTTTAATGTTAGTCCAAGGAGTAAAATGTAGATTATTTATTAATTTTATTAATAACACAACTGAAGGACTGGCATATTGAACAGGTTTTGTTCATGTAGTTAAACCCTAGGCTATAAACTAAGTGGTATCGGTCCGCCGCCTGAGGGGCCACTAATTCAATCAATTGGCCGCTCGTAAATAAAACCAACGGACACTACGCCAGATACCGGGGACACGCGCGGGCCGCGTAATTGAGACTTTTCATTGCTGTGTGTTTGGATATGTGTTAATTATTTTATTTTACTTTATTTTCCTTGCTCTTAGATTACGTTAGCACAAATCGCGACTTCTTTGAATAATTTGATGCTTGACGCATAGAGTATTTATAGCAATTTATTTATATATTTCTATAACTTATATATTATATATTTCCTTAAACTTTTTTCAAAACTTTTTTGGTTAGACCAAGCAAAAGTATTAACTTAACATTATATATGTGTTGGGATTTAAACTGGACATATTTCAGAGAACGATAAAAACCGTCAAATGTAAAGGTTTTGCAAAAAAATGAATTTATATTTACGAAATCTATACAAGTGCGTAATGGGTCATGCATAAAATAGTTTACTGTAGCTGTACATACAACAAAAACAAATATCAAGACCAAAATAATAACTTATTAGAATTGACCTATGCATTATTTGATAATATTTTTATATTTTCTTACTTATTTATTTAATCTTTTATATTGGTTATATTTTAAAAATATTGGTTAAGAGTTAAAAAGAGCTTATAATTTAAGCAAAAAAGGCATTTTATGTACCTATTATGTACGTATTATTAAAAAAAATTATTTATATCAGTTATCCAGTATGTATAGAAGACTCTACTTAGTTTGAGACTAGATGGCCGTGTGCTAACACATCATCGGGACATCTAAATGTCCCAGGTATTATTATTATTAATTCGATATTGATCCACCTCATAAATGTGTTGTATTTTCCTTTGTACCCACTTCAACATAAATTACAAATATTTCTAATACTAAAACGGCAGTCTCAAAAATAATATTTATAAGACTCAAATTTTTTTTTTGTTTCAGTCGCATAACACGATTTCTTGCAAGAACAGTAAACATAAACAACAAATATATTAAGCGAAGGCTCTCCGTTAATCTGCCCAGATCCGAGGGGTCCAACAAATGGCAACGACAGCACAGTTCAAATTAATCGTGAAAAATCCGCGCAGGGCAGACGCGTTAAATCGCAACACGTGCGACGCGTGTTAACTGTTGACGCGGACGCTCGGCGGGTGACAGCCGAGGGTTCTTAGCAAATGTATGAATAGTCGGTGTATTTGCACTTAATTTAGTCAACCCTTCGAACTATTTAGGGCGGAATTTTCAAAACCAAATAAGTAATATTATTTATCGATGAACTTATCTGTAGTTTTGTGTGTAAACTGTGACTAATATTGAGGTATTTAAGTTTTCGATTCCCTTCACATAATGCAAAAGTGTCAAAGCACTAGTTAAATATATAGTTTCAATTTAAAGTTCATTAAATAAATGCATATAACATTTTTATTTCACGTTGCAATAGTATGAAAAATAATAATAATATTTATTTTTTTAATAATAATTACGTACACAGCACAACAACGTCTAGGCCCCAAACTAAACATTAGCTTGTGTTTTGGGTACCAAGCGAAGACACCACACACATACAACAGCCAAGACCCGGTACCAGTATCAATATTCATCATATAAATACTGACTGAAATCGAAAGGATGAATGAATGAATATAGAGTGACGACATAACCAACGGAGTTTAAACTAGACTGAGAGAATAAACTATGTGTGTGATGAAAGGGTCGGAAAGGGTCGTCCTATAAAAAGGTACTATATCGACCATATCGGCGATGTCTTAAAAAGGGTTACATTTTAAAAATCCAAACAGACGAGCTTACACGAAAAGATGGATGCGTGTTGATGAAACAATTGAGATGTTTACAGGGACTGTATTAAGTGTAAATAAATGTATTTTCTCTGCATGTATGTATGAAAAATACAGCAACTGTTATAATAATTTCTAATCATAAATGCGTAAACTAGATAATTGTGCAAGTAGTTTGCACACTAAATTTTAAATAATCAGCGTTGTTTGTCGGGTCCAAAGGACATTGACGTTGCTTTGAAATTTCAATTTAAAAAAAATTGTGGTAGTTTCCCGTCCGCTTCCCGGTCCTGTTTATTTTTCATCAATAGCGGTGAAGGAAATCTTAAATATAGTGGCTCCATCTTTGGTTTTGATGAAGTACTAAAGGAGATATGGCGTGCGGTCAAAAACACCATTGAGAAATATCATGTATTACTTACGTAATTAGTACTAATTAAGCGAATTTCATGTGATCAGTTTAGAAATATGTTTTGGTGTTGATGTCATTTGTCCACGATTTGAGTGTCGCGCTGTGTCTGTTGACAGGGGATCCTTTGAGCAAGGAGTACTTTGTTCAGAGGATCAGTGTCGCAATACAGCGCGGCAACGCGGCAAGCATCCTTGGTACCCTGAACCCATCGTCTCTTTAACATTTTGTCATTTATCATAATTTACATAGAATTTTTTAATTTGTAAATACTTTTAGTTTTACTTTTTATATAATTTAAAATTATGGGTGTTTGGTGTGTGTAATTAAATAATGTTTAATACTTTATGCAATTATAGACGTAAACAATATGCTATATATAAATACGCAATTAAAGTTTATACCAGAACGTACATACGTTGCTCGGAACGCAAGATGTGGTTATCTTTAAACTGTAACATTGGCAGATAGCGCGACACCGCGTAACAAATTACGCGCTCCACTCCTACGGGTGTCTTATCTGAGTTCCCTGATCCCCCGCGATCTCCCCTGCACTGACTCCCCCAGCATTTGTCGTCTGTTATCTATGACAAACAGCGCTTTTTGCGGATGACTCTTTGGCGTAGCGATTTTCAACAGCTTATCTATTCCGAAAATGCTATTCGAACGCACGAAAGCTCTACACGAGGTCATAAAACAGGAATATCATGAGTTTGAGTATGATTCGTCTGACTTTTCGAATTAAGTGTAGATTCAACTTCAAAAAAGCGCCCACTCTACGAGGGTAGGAACTTGACAGATAAGAGGACAGGGGCGTCCGAAATGCCTGATTGCATACTTGACTGCACAGTGCACTGTACTGATTTAAAAATCTAGTTATTGAATGACTTCCACAACACATTTTGAAAGCATATTAAATGTACACATAAACATGTTCCAGTAAGCAAGAAATCCTTGCTAACTACTAGAACAATATACTTGAAGCAACTTTAGTAAGAAAAATAGATAGAAATATTCCTTTTCATACATTTCATTGAGTTAATGATTGGCTCACGGGATCGATCCCACTCCAAAAGGTCGAAGGATGAAAATAGTACTTACTATTCTAGCTCTATAATAGCTATGGAACAAATTTAACAATAACATTCGTATTCGATCTTTAACCACACATGTATATCTTAATACGCTAGAATTGTTATGAATAATTGCCTAACGAGTTTCAAGTTTTATGAGATTACGAATAATATATGGGCCACATTATGGTTGGATTTGCTGAATATGTCTCTACCCTTTGCCGCGAGAGCCATTAGGCAGACGAGAGTGCTTTATCAAAACTTCTCGTGTGCTGCATTTGCGTTTATTTTTAGCAGAAATAAATATGTGTCAACTGAATTTTTGATCTACGGACATAAATCTGAGAATATAATATTTGTTTTTATAAACTTCACAAAGCTCTGGAGGATTCAAACTATTTCGAATGTGGTTTATATTTTTACATATTATATCACATTGGGATATTTAAGTTAGATTTTCGATTTTGATGCCTCAAAGATTCAACAGATCGATATGATTCGTTTTTCCACATCGATGGTTCTGCCCCTCCGTCTGTCTTAGCACTATCTTCTAAATAGATAGTTAAGTACTAAATAAATCAAGTTTTCAATAAATAAATAAATAATCAAGCGATTCATATCATGGGTAATAAAGCCACTTTAACGTATATTTTTTTTATTCCATAAGAATAAACAATATTAACGAGGTTTTTACAAAAATTACGCAACTAATTGTGGTTATTACCGAAATAATTTTTTTTTAATAACAAATAAAATGGTTACGTGACTACCGAAGCTGTTCTGAAATACCATGAAAAATCTTGAAAACAATTTTTACGAAGGCCAAACAGTCTCCGTACGGTATAGAAAGCTATGTCTTAAATATGTGTTGTATTTATATTCATCTTGAAAGCTATGTCTTAAATATGTGTTGTATTTATATTCATCTTGAAAGCTATGTCTTAAATATGTGTTGTATTTATATTCATCTTGAAAGCTATGTCTTAAATATGTGTTGTATTTATATTCATCTTGAAAGCTATGTCTTAAATATGTGTTGTATTTATATTCATCTTGAAAGCTATGTCTTAAATATGTGTTGTATTTATATTCATCTTGAAAGCTATGTCTTAAATATGTGTTGTATTTATATTCATCTTGAAAGCTATGTCTTAAATATGTGTTGTATTTATATTCATCTTGAAAGCTATGTCTTAAATATGTGTTGTATTTATATTCATCTTGAAAGCTATGTCTTAAATATGTGTTGTATTTATATTCATCTTGAAAGCTATGTCTTAAATATGTGTTGTATTTATATTCATCTTGGAATCCTTCGTCCATATCTATCTAAAAGCTACTAATAACACGAGTGCCACTCGCACTGATAGATTTGCGCCAAGAACCAATAATCATATCTGACCCGATTAGAAGAACCCTTCAAACTATCTTAGTATAAAAGTACGTAGACTTATCGTGAAGTAGTCAGTAGTCATTACAATGGTATATATCTTGAGCCCAACACACGAACACGAGATATCAGTCGATCTCCAACGCGCACGTCCCCATTGATCCGTAGAGGCATCTCCCTTCATAAACCCGCGAGTAGATTGTTCCCTACATTCGGCCGGAAGGGGGAAAATGGATTCGGACTAATACACGTTTCACCCTTCCTCTCCCTAACCCGAATAAAATACCTTCGGACCGTTTCCGGCAGTGCCATTGTCTGCTTCGTCGCTCCTGATACACCCTAAAGCGTAAAAGAAATTTTAAAGGAAATGGTAGAATGACAACATTTTAATAGCATTGTTAAAGCTATGTTTCGTTTTAATGAAATTCTGCGTTAAAGTGGTATGGGATAATATGAAAATCGGCAGCTATGATCAAATTTATTATAGTAAAAATTATAGATCAATCGTGTTTTTAAATTGACTTGACCGAGTGGTTACAGACTTTAACTGCAGAACCAAAAGTAGCGGGTTCGATTGCCGCCCGGGACAAATATTTGTGTGCATGAACATGTTTATTTGTTCCGTGTCTGGGTGTAAAATATATGTATACTAGCGACCCGCCCCGGCTTCGCACGGTGTAATCATATCATATCATAAATCATAGGGTGTAAAGGGCCATATAGATCTATATTAAATGAACAATGTATTCAAGGTATTTAATTGGTTAAGGATTAATGCTGTATTGGTTAAAATCGCTTCGAAAATTAGCCATTATTTGTCGTAAAAAGTAAATGACAAAAAAAAGTTATTGTGGGTTATCCATAAGAGATAGACATATACCATCACGGACTTTTCTGTAGACCTTTTCAATGTGTACAATACTTAGTACATTATTTTGATAAAACTCGTAGGGTTCAGCCTGCGTTTGCAATGTAAGCGGAAAAAATGTAATTATTTACGACATCACATTAGAAACCTCAAAAATAACAGTACTTCTCCACTATTTAATGGATGTTATTATACATATAAACCTTCCTCTTGAATCACTCTATCTATTAAAAAAAACCGCATCGAAATCCGTTGCGTAGTTTCAAAGATTTAAGCATACAAAGGGACATAGGGACAGAGAAAGCGACTTTGTTTTATACTATGTAGTGATATTATAAAAAATATTTAAGAATGTATATCAATTCTTCATAACACAAGCAAAATACTTGCTTACAATGGGATTAGATGGCGCTGTGTGGGATATCGCATGTATTATTATTATTGGCTAATTCAGTTATTCAATTAAAACGTCTTAGACTGTCTGCTGATAATATAGCGTTAACGAAAAACGAAATTCATAGCAGTAATGAATGAACTACATTTAGACACCGAAGCTGATTGCACAGCCACGACGGTGCACCGACGCTTTTATTTAATGATAAGAAATTCAAAATCTACAAAAAAAAAATTTTCTTTAATCATAATGAAACACGGTACCGTCGACAACATTCAATTAACATCACGGCGGTATGTGAGAAAAATAGTACTTCAAACCATACTACTTACCACTTTATACTTTACCGTCACTATCGTTGTCTGTCTCTCTTTTGTTATAAACAATTACAATGGTAGTTTGGCGCAAACGAATCATAATGGAGAGTTTGATAATGACCTAATGATATGCTAATATCATTAACTATGCCCTGGTTTCCGATCATGTATAAGAAGTGGTGTCTAACTATATCTGTGAAAACAAGTTATGATTTTATTACACTGTACTATGGGATATATACGCATAAGGATTCTTCATTTATTGTTAGAGAGCGATATCGAGACAAACCACGTTGAATTATTTAAAAAAAACTTGTGACAGTTTTTTTAATCATTTATTTACTTCATTGTGATCTTTTTACTCTATCTACTAGTCACAGAGAAACATAAAAGTACGAATTGACTATAGAAGCCGTCTTCTGCGCTTACCATCTAACCACTTCTACTGTAGCTAGCTGGTGTACCCGTTTGGCAAGATGGCGAGTTTCAGTCCGGGTTTAGTCCGCGAGGTCTCCGCGCGTCGGTCATCACCCCCGCCAAATTGCATTTGATAATTTCTATACTGTGAAGTGGACCTTCCGACTCCTCTGACTCTATGGAGCGAAATCACAGACTCAGAGATTAGACATATCTACGTCATTATCATTGTTTTAAACATTAATTACACATGAAAAGTAATTTAAAAATCTTTTATTTGTTTGTTCAGGACAAATTTTACATGTGAGTCAGACTACTTCACAATGAATATGTCAAAACATCAAGTGGCGTATATTTTTTTGCTCACATTTTTGTGCTCAAGATGCGCTATCTCTATGTAAATTGCATTTTGTAAAAAATAATAAATACTGTTGAGTTTCATCGACATAACTGACTTCTACTTTCTAGGTGATTATTTGAGTTGACATTTCTGAATAGAAGATGTATAAAGCATAATGTGTCTCTAAGAAACGGAAGAGCAAAATTAAACGAGACAGTTTGCTTTTAAGGCGTCCCGTCGCCGTCGCCGTCGTCGCTACATGTCATTTCAACGCTCTGCTAAGTTTACGTATAGTGACTTCTGGAAAAACTATTTTTTAATGGTACCAGTCACTTCTGACAGTTCTTTATGATATTTTTCTAGGAATTTATTTTCTAAAAATAATCATTTAATAAACTGAATAAATACACTCGAATTATATGTAGTTACCTCCAAGTATTATATGTATATATATATATATATAATTATTATTATTATATATATTACAATTATCGAATTTGAGTGTTGAAGGAGGAAGGACAGAAGGATATGGGATAAACGCTGAGAAATTTTAACTGCTGATAAAATTTTGCAATATAATTCATTTCATTTTTATTTCTATGACCAAATATCTACCTGCTCTGTTTTTCATGTGGGACCGTATTGATATAAATTATACAGTATCAAACAACTAGCATTAAAAAAATTAAGAAATAATATTAAAAATCTCATAATTTCATTTGGTTTTACATGAAAAATACAGCATTTTACACAGGCTAGTCTCACAAAAAAAGTATTTGCAGGTCTTAAATGTTATGAAACCGCATTGAGAATGAACGTATGTACGTATATAAATAGTGATTTAAAAAATAAAATAATAATTCTAGTCCCAAACTAAGCAAAGCTTGTATCGTGAGTACTAGACATATGATATACATACTTAAATATTCTTTATAATATATACATATATAGATATTTTATACCCAGACACGGAACAGAGAGACTGATTCCTCGATACTTTGGATTTTTTTTTATAGATCAGAAATTTGCTTTCTGAAATATCTATCTTATTAATTATTGTTACAAATTCCAGAAGTCTATCATACTCTTCTGAGAAGTTAGGATCTGTGGTTACAAATTAATCAAAGTATTTCAGTTTTATCTACTAGATAAAGCCTCTCTAATAAATGTAGTTGAAGCAAGTAAGAATTGGAAGTTTATATGTAACTTGAATACATACGTGCTTACTCATCGTTGTTGGAATTTTAATACAAATATTTGAATGATTTTATGAGAAGCCACAATTCTCATAAAGATTTAGTTGTTTTTTATTAAAACCCTACAAAATATTCTTCAAAACTCCAAGACAAGTCTGATCGGAATACAAGCGTAAATCATACAAAAGAAATTTAAAAAATATTGTTTTGATAAAAAAAAAATAGACGTATAAATTAAATGTAATGTACCAAATATTTATCGGTAAAAATTAAAAATAATAAATCCTAATTTGTAAAAGAAATCCTACATAAATTTTATTATATAATTTGAAACACGGTAAGAGTGCAAATGAACCGGTTAATTCTGCGTTCGGATGAAAATTTAATTCTGTATTTCGTAAATAAAGCGAGATCAGCCAGCCGCGGGGCGAGGCGTAGCTCGATAAAGCCCACTGAGTCCCTATGTAAATGCGAGGATAACGTATTCGTAAAACGACACAACTTTAGCTAAGTAAAATAATATATTTTGGGCAATACGTATACCAATGAGTAAATATAGGAGTAATGAATTGAAAATGATGTAAATTTTGAGATTACTATACTTTTTACAGTACTTTATCAAGTTTTATTATTATTTATTACCAAACTTGAATACTTAATCTGTTTATATATTAACATTTATCTAAGAGCTTTGTCAAAGTGTATAATATACAATAAAATAGATATAGTCAATATTAATATGTAACGTCAAAAATAAAAATGGATTACAGGAATCGGATCAAGAAAAATGTATATAATTTTTGCTTCGGGCTACTGCTACTACGAAAAATATTACAAATGGAAATCTATTTCATTAAGTACACATTGCAGTTTCATTTCATGCATTTAATTGACGTTATCATTTTACGCGCATTTGATTGATGTCATTTTTCGCGCCTTTGCTTCAACCTGTCATTCGATATAGCGTTTCCGTTATTTTACATGATACAATTCCGCCACTTGAGGTTTGTAGTCTCAGCTTAAAAATTTACAATGTCAAAAATATAGAAAAAGAATAATGCAATTCAAAGAATATTTAAAAAAAATGTTTGGAAAGAGCATATACCTTCTCAAAATTCGTATTTAAAGTTTTACCGATTCGATATTTTATTCATTATTTATCATTTTGTTATAAAATATTTTATTAATTATCTTTATACATAGGTCGAAACCATCCTTACATACTGAGTAATAAACATATAAACTATGATATAATCCCGGCTTCGTCTGCAATGGGCTGTCAATAAAGCCTTCGTGAAGCGCATAATCCAGTGGGCTCGGCCGTGCGTCAGCAGGGACGGACCAATTAGTTCGAGCGGATATACAACCTATACGCAGCGCCACCAATTAACGATCGACCCTTGTTTAGTTAGCGCGGCGTTTGCTTGTACGAATGTATATGCCGAATGACGAACGCAGAAAATATTGTTTTAGTATCGATATGCAGCTTCGATGTTTAGTTTTTCTAGAATTCTGCAGTTTAAAAAGAGAAATGGACCTTTCATGGAAACTCTCGTTTGTCCGTCTATAGGTATGTTACGGATTTATAACTTTTGAATAGTTAATCATATCAAATTTTAATCTAGCACGAAGTAAAGTTATAACGCCCACATGGTTATAAAGTGATTATAAAAGTTATTAAAACTTGCCGACATATCGAGATTCCAATAAAGAAAATATTTTGTCTGCAACTGATATATGGGTGAGGGTTAAAAGGTCTTGTTCCGTAACTTTCAAATATACATATTTTTTATTCCCTGAAAAACTGATTTCATTTTTAATTTTCGATAAATTATTAGATAAAATTCTTAATTACTTTTCTGAATATTTTTTGAGGGATTATAACAACATACGCACAAACACGCACACACACACAACCTCTTACCCCAACGGTATAAGCAAATATGCAATTGCAGTATGTCAACCTCATGATACACAGGAAGGAAGTTTGACTTAAATTTATCTACTCCGTTTGTTAATAAAAATTATTTGACATATTACGGATGCATATTTGTTGTAAAGTTTCCACCAGCCCATTATGCCCCGCTGCAGGGGCTCAGCCCCCCCCCACCCCAGCATGAGGGGGCTTATAGCTTAATCCACCACGCTGCGTTGTTCCAGTGCGGGATGGTAGATTTAAACGACTTCCATCTGTTGATGGCAGCCAGGACAGACGGCTTAACGTGCTCTCCGAGGCACTGAGTCAGTGATGGTTATGTACTTAAGTCAGAAAAACTCATTGGTACACGCCCGGATTCGAACCGCGGCCGCACGGCCTTTTCAACTTTGAACAGGTTCCCTGCACTCGGCTATCACGATACGTAAAGTCTTCTTGCACGAACTCAATTAGCACGTGAGTTCTATTATAAATAAAAATATGTTTAAAGGGCAGGTGTCTTTTTTAAAGTTTTTTTATGCAAACCGTCGAATACCATTAAAGTAGTGATCAAGTGTGTAATGTACCTAAAATTACTTCATAAATACACTAGTGTATGTGCTGTAATAATGAAGGAACGTCTTTTTTTATTTAAAGACATTTGCAGTGAGACTAACGTTTCGTAATATTATTTTTGTAGTTTTACATAAAATTCTCTAACGTCTCCTAGATGACACCAGGTTTTGTGAAGTCTGAAAATTTTTAATTATATGCGGGAGTAGCTACAAAATGTAATCTTGTTGTTTAACAAGTCACAACTCTGAATTTAAACTCACTTTTCAGATTTGTGGTGTTAAATGACACAAAAATACATTTCTGTTGTATAAAAAAGGGCCTTCACGTTTTCGATTTCACGTCGAATTTAATCTGCATCGATAGGGTGGCTTCGTAAATTGAATTTACAGATTTTCCCCGAAAGAATGATGGATTCGGCATATATAAGTGGCACGAGATGTTTATGTATACAACGGTAATACAATTTAAAGTTTTGTGCTCCACATGAGCCAGACGGTAACCATGGCAACGCCCTCCGTACCTCCCGGATTGTTCGCTAAATTTCAGTAAACGCACTCGCTTTGGATAAAGGCAACAGTTTTGCTACGAGGCGTTTATTATGCCTATACTATATGAGTGGCTCCTTTGCCATGAACAGTGTAAAGTTTGTATTGTAATGGATATGTGTAACAACATAGAAATATATACCAAAATATGTGTCAATGACTATAAATTCGACGCAAGCAGTCGCTGCTTCATACGAGAAACTTATGCGAAATTGAAGGAATAGATGTATTAATTTATGCGCAGTAGCTTCAATTGTGGAGATTTAACCTTGAAAATCCAGTCTCACTTCTTATTTTTTTCTAAGCTCAACGTTCAAATAGAATCAACTTAGACGACGTTGAATTTCCTTCACATCCAGAATTTGCCTTTCCATTTTTAATTAAAATATATTTAGATGCTGCACTAAGTCACTAGATACTTATAGATTATATTACATTTAGATACATCTATTCTAATCCATATAAATTGTAGATTTTATCGAAAAAAAATTAAAACTTTTTTCATATCTCTATAATTAAAGCCAAACAAACCAATTTTCATAAACTAGTAAGTTTTAGTGAAAATTTATACCTGGAAAAATCAACAAACATACAATTAATATGGACATGTTCACGCTGATTATTAAGACTTTATATAGCATAAAATGTAACCATAACGACTGACCTAAGACTTGATCAAATAATAATAATACCCAGGACATCCTGCAGAGCGCCATCTAGTCCCAAACTATGCAAAGCTTGCAATATGGCACCAGACAACTGATATACTTACATACTTAAATATTTTTTTTTATATATACATATATAGATATTTTACACCAACCACGTAACAAATAAACATGTTCATGCACACAAATATTTGTGTTTAATTGGGAATCGAACCCGCGACCCTTGGTTCCGCAGTGTGTCTAACAACTCGGCCACTCGGTCAGTCAAATATAACTTCATTTTGATTAGACGAACGAAGATATCGCATAAACCTTCTTCATACCCTCTCCGCACTGTCAAGTACCATCAAATAAATATGGGATTAAGAAAAAACATCGAGCGCGAAAAAAGTTGAAAGTAAATAATGTCTTTATTTTGACTTCCCAATAGACGGAAAGACAAATATTTCTGGTAGAAATTCGTACCAGGAATATATCACTTGGTAGGCAATGAAAAAAGAATCCAACCCTAACGTCGCTTCGTTTATACACCCCTTTATTTACAGTCGGGCGGATTTTCTGATTCTAGTTCGGATTTTCCTCTACGCTAGAAACTGGCACTTGCTATATTTATTAGAATCTTTTCGCGAAACCCATATTATAGATTGTTTTGATTACAAACATAATGTAAAAATATATCGCTAGTTTATTTCGTAATTTTCTATAGCAGAAATTCGCTGGGGAAACAAAAAACTGGACGTGTCCTTATATTACCTAAATACAGTAAGTATTGACTAGTGAGGTACTTTATAATTATCTATACAATTTTAACTTTAATACTGCAAAAAGCTTGGGCTGTTAGACCTTCATTTATGCCAAATTATAAGATCTAGAATAACAAAACCTTAAAAAATTTCTTCGTTATTATCTCGCCCTGTTCGAGCATTCCACTTACTAATGAATTTAAAAAAAATACTTTGATACTCTATGCACATTACAACATCTTATACTTGGGCCAATTAAAAACTTGATTATTTTTGTCAGTAATTATTATGCCCTTGAAATAAACATGCAATCAAGAACATAAAAAAATTTCAAGGAAGATTAATCGATATTACAATAAAACTAAGTACAATTCTATACAAAGCCAATAGAAACACAATCAGCTTATACTAGATAATCAGTATTACTATAGATAAGATATTTTGCCCCTATATAAATTGGTAGAAGCTATTCAGATTTTCCCTATTGAGCGCAGTTGTAGCGAAAAATGGATCCATGGAAATCCCGGAGCAGAACGCCCGGTCGCTAGCCTGATCGATTGGTCCCCTCTAACTAGTTTTATTCCGGGAAATAGAGAGGAGAAATCGGGAAATTCGTCAAATTCCGAAAACTGTCCTCGGTTTAACAGACACTTTCAGATTTATCGTAGGGATATATCCGCTACTAGCTTTTTTGGGCTTTTTAGAGTTTAGTAGTTATGGCCGGATTTATCAAATATGATTAAATAACGCTTACACATCAATTAGCTAACAACAATGACGACTGCATAGCTTAGTGGATAGCGACCCTGCCTACGAAGCTGGAGGTCCCTAGTTCGAATCCCAGATCGGGTCAGTATTTATATGATGAATATTGATACTGGTACCGTGTCTTGGTTGTTATATATATGTGGTGTCTCCGTTTGGTACCTACCCAAAACACAAGCTAATACTCAGTTTGGGGCTTAAACGTTGTTGTCATGTATACGTTATTATTATATTATTATTATGATCACACACTCCCTCGTAAATAACTTCATAATTTTATAAAACATTGAAATAAAATGGAAACTGATTAAATGCACGCCACCGTAACCAATTTACAAAGAAATATCATAAATCAAAATCATTAATTTTAATATCATTACTACGCATCTAATTGATCAGCTATAATTCGTGAACTAGTTGGCCCTATATGGTCATGAATTTTTGAAGTAAAAAATATATTTTTTAGGTTTTCTAGAACAGTAGTCCAAAAATCGGGGGGAAACAGGGTTTAATTTTGAAAAACTACCAAAAGATCCTTATAAAAAAATTATAAAATATTTACTCGTGTTCAGTGGACCCCACTCGAGGAAGTGATTAAAAAAAATTTCTCCAGCTTCTAGACAAGTTTCAATACACATGTATGTCGGTAGCAGTTACATATATATGTATATATATATATATATGTGTGTGTGTGTGTGTACAACTTGTACATAAAAGTACAAATTAACTAGAAGCCCTCTTCTGCGTTTTCCGTCTAACCACTCATACTCTAGCTAGCTCGTGTAAGATGGCGAGCTTTAGTCCGAGTTTCCCCGCGCGCTGGTCTTCACCCCGTAGTAAATTCGTACTAAAAAGAAAATAAAGACCCTGAAATTACATTTCATGTGTAAATAACAAAATATTGATGTAAAACAATGGATACTGATGTATAGTCTGTCTTATGAGTCTAATATTTGCTCACGTTTCTGAACGTTTAGAAATATAACACGGTCCATCCAGGACATTATACTATCTAAGATGATATGCTTACTTGCGATTTTTGAAACCAAAAATAAAACTACATTGGTGTAGGTATTTTTTATAGTAAATACACGGTATAAAAGGGCCAACGACACCCACAGTTTTACCAAGTAAACACCCATTGAAACAAAAGTCATTCACAACAGGTACACAGACTGTCGTAACATAACGAAATTCGGATCCAACTAAGAAAATTACTATAGTAAGATTAGTAAGGGTCCAAATTAGAATCGGCCATCGTCCCTACCGCGAAGTTTCGGAAAATGGATGAAGCCAGTCGGTCGGTAATACGATTAATCTAAATTAAACCTATTAGTGAACCCTTTCACGGATATTACTCTGTGACGCAAGTAGATAGGTAACAATATATTTTCTATTAAACTGTGTGTGACGGTGTATTCACAAGAGTTCACGTGTAAACATGTGAACTAGTACCGGTTTGTATAATTTATTTATATTAGTTACCTCAAGCTGCATAAGCTGCAAGTTTCTCAAATACGGAATAGTTATATAGAAACGGCCAAGTGCGTGTGGAACCACGCACAGTGATAGGTTCCGTATAAGGGATGAACGTTTAAAAACAAATATCCCTAAAACTAATCAAAATATCTTATTCAAACCAATTTTCTTTGAAAGTGTTTTTTAAGTTGTACTTATTTTTTTTTAGAAATTTCCACACAAAGGTTGAAAAATTAAAGGGAAGCAACACATTTTTAGGAGTTTAGGAGCGCATAACTCAACAA
Source organism: Luffia ferchaultella (assembly GCA_949709985.1). Classification (NCBI taxonomy): domain Eukaryota; kingdom Metazoa; phylum Arthropoda; class Insecta; order Lepidoptera; family Psychidae; genus Luffia; species Luffia ferchaultella. The sequence continues at coordinate 8,809,576 of OX453248.1, forward strand.
CTAGGTATTCTATAAAATTTTAAAAATCTATCTTTAAGTGACTGTCGTGATAGCCCGAGCACAGCGAACCTGTTTCAAATTTATAAGGCCGTGGGGCTGTGGTTCGAATCCGGGCGTGTACCAATGAGTTTTCCGACTTAAGTACATAAATGTCACTGACTCCGTGCCTCGGAGAGCATGTTAAGCAGTCGGTCCCGGCTGCCGTTAATAGATGGCGGTCGTTACAATCCACCAAGCCGCACTGGAGCAGCGTGGTGAATTTAAACTCCAATCCTCCTCACCCTGGGGTGAGGCCTAAGCTCCTGCAGTGGGGTATGATGGGCTGATGGAATGTAATGGAAAAAAATCTATAAGTGTGCTGGAATTTTCGATCCGTCCCTCAGTTTTATATATACAGTATTCCCGCTAACTTTAACTTTTGTCTAATAACCCGTTTCTTTTAAAATTTTAATTTTAGTAGTTTTGTATGAAAGCTTCAAACATGTTTAAAAAAAAACATTTTTGCCAACATATCTATTAATTTAATTAATTAATTTTTTTCTTTTGTGATACACATTCAGATAAAAAAATCGGTTGACCCTACAGGTTATCCCTGAAACTTTCCGCTAATTTCGAATTCGAAGCCCTCGAAAATTATAAAGCTATTTAGGTCTTCGAACTCAAAATATCGATTTTCGTGGTTTTTGAGCTCTTTGAGCACATAATATTCATTTTACGAGCTCTCCAAGCCTAAAAACAGAATTTCTATACATTTAGTTCTTCAAGCTCAGAAACCTGGGACATGTCAAAGAAAATGTTGTTTTGGAAATATTTGAACTGCGATATCTTTTGACGCTTCGTTCGATTTTAATGCAGTTTACGGCATTTTATGTAATTTTGTAAGCACAAAACTTTTGAGTAAAGTTAAAAATATATTGGTCGTAAAATCTCAAAGTTATGTTAAAAAACTTTTCCGGACATTTGTAGACTGCGATATTATTTGAACGCGTCTTTCGATTTTGATATTTTAAAATCAGAAACACTGAAATCCATCAAAGAACTAAAGTTGTCGACATAGCCGAAGCGATCAGCAAGCTGAAGTGGCAATGGGCCAGTCACATTTGCCGTAGAACTGATAACCGATAGGGTAGACGAGTTCTCGAATGGAGGCCACGTACCGAAAAGCGAAGTGTTGAACACCCCCCGGCCAGGTGGGCATATAACCTGAACCACCATACCGGGGGTAGTTGGATGCGAAAGGCGGAGGACCGTGTGTGGTGGCGAGCCTTGGGAGAGGCCTATATCCTGCAGTGGAGAGACACGGGCTGATGATGGTGATGATGATTTTTGGCGGCACTCGAGGCAGTTTTTTTATGTACAAAAAACGTATATAAAGTTTGAAGTAAATCGGTTGGAAAATCTCAATGATATTAAAAAAAGCTTTAAATTTTTTTTTATTTACTTAAATATTTTTGTAACAGCTCGACCGATTGACTTCAAAATCTAATAAGTCTTAATGAACCCTTTCAAACGCTATATCGCGGGTTTTCATCGGTTAATTGGTTCTCAAGATATCGTATGACAAAAAAGTTACATACACGCACACATATACGGACGTCCAGCCGAAAATGGTCAGAATGGCTTCCCAGGACTTCAAAACGTGGAGATCTGATGAAAACTCGATTTTCAAAAATCGGACCCGAATCAATAACTTCCCTTGGATAGCGGTAAATTAAAAAGGAGTAACAGATATCTTGAAAAATTAGTTACTTGTGAAAAGTAATTCGATTTAACTTTATTTTGAATATAAATTATTTATACACTACGAGAATTTACGACACGTGGTGGCTTTCTGATTTATTTCACAGCCACGCACGGTGCGGGAGGATATTGGTGTAGGTATGTGCGTCAGTATTTCCTATGCATATTTTTTTCTTAGTCTCACATTAAGAACTAAAAAATCTGGTACTCAACTTGCTGTTCATTTACCGGAAATGAAGAAGAATCCCATACATGATAACGTTTGGCGCCAAACCAAGTGTAGGAAATCGTTCCTATTGGGAGCGTAAAAAAATACCACTGAATAACTAAACTTCCTTTTTTATTATTAACGAGTATAAAATTACACTTTATTTACTTATAAAATCACTAATCGCGTAACAATCATTATTGTTCGGCCCCGCAAATTCGACTTCTTTATTTCTATTTCTCTATCTAAATCTATTATTTAAATTGATATTCTAGATCTAAAATAACTAGAATATAACGTTGTGTGTGGCCAGTTTAATAAGCGGCCAGACACATACGCTACATTCTCCCCCCCTTAATCTGAAGAAGGTCCCTCTTCTTCTTCCTATCTTGACTCTATGTGGATACCCGTCTACCTATAGTGGACCAAAGACAGGCGGCTATTCCACCTAGCAACGCTCAGAAGTATCATGTCTGTCGCGAAATGTCATATTCGTCATGACACGTCCGATACATTGCCCACACGCTATAAAACCACAAAAATTCACGTGTTGTCTTCCCTACCTAGTTAAATGTCTAAGAGCCCCACGTTATATAATACAATTTCCCTATCTCATATTACAATGTCTTGCAACTAATGCATTTTTGTAGACTATGTACAAGTTACCACCTTACATCTACATTGAGTTTAATTCGGTCTGCATATGTCAGCTAAAATAAACAAAATGCCCTTACTCATGTGTCTCATACACGAATGTACACAATTCCCCATACTATCTTATACCTATTATATCCTATGCGTAGTGTGTGTCGTGTCCAATACACGAGTGCAATCACACACTAATACTTACTCATATCATTGTCACCCACTCGCATAACTATACTTACTCTATGTCTGTCTATACTCTATGTAACCTTATAACCTTGACAGGTGCAGACCGACATTCTCTATTAGGCTGTAACTTGACAAAAATCAAACATCACCCAAGCGCCCCCTAATGTATAAAACTTTATTTACACTTGAAAATTCTTAAAACTATCACCACAGAATAATTATCACTTGATAAAATGAATTACATTTGGAACGTCGCACGTACAAACAATACATAATAATTTACGAAAATCGCGATAGTGGATCCTCGTCTTGTAAGTTGCGGCAAAAGCATTTACTCAGCAGCAGGCTGCGTCATGAAATTGGAGCCGCATTTTTCAAATATGGCGAAGATCCTGGTTGCCGGTTACATCAAACTGCCAGTCACGCTGAGATGAACTGCGTGGCTGACTTCATCGGCAGATGGTCGCTCCTTGAACACGACCATGTACCGATGCTCTCAAACTATGGAGTGCGAAACTGACACAGCTATCTGAGGACAAGTTAAATAAGCAGTTATTTGTTCAAAAATAATCTTCCCTCTGGGAGTCCCTGAGGTAACCTGACCACGCTAAGGTAACCCAGTTACAGCCCATGGTGAAGATTAATTATAAATGTATACTCAACTTTCGTTTATTGTATGAATCTTGTCCTCAAGGGGTTGACCAGTGTATTTATTGCGTGTCAGCAAAACTGCAACTCGTTCGCTCCTCCACGAAAATGCTCCGTATATGAAACATAACATTATTATCATATTAGCGCTAAAATTCATAAAGATTTAAAAGAAATACAAGTATTTTTTTTATTTACTTTTTAAATAACCATCTTGCACCCAATGAAAATTAAATTAAATGGTAAATGTTACAATAGCCTTCCAACTGCAATACATATTTTATAAGTCTCGACGGAAAAAAGATTTTAGTCTATCAAAATGTACTATATCTTTATTGTGAGTAGTTAAATGTTCTACAACACAATTTGTATTAGAAAGCATTCTTACAATTTTATAGGGGCCCTTATAACACCTATTTAATTTTATATTTTTTCTTTTTATTCTACGTGGAACATATAACATTACTAAATCTCCTACTACAAATCTCGGAGGGACTTTATTCTTGTCATAATTCCTTTTTTGTTTAATTTGAGACTTCCGTATGTTTCTCAACACCTTCCTATACAAATTCGTCCTACATGTATTCGATAAACATTCATTTATATCTATTGATTCTAATTCACTAACGTTTGAATTATCACCATGAACCCTCAAGTTTTTACCTAAATCATTAATCTGACATACGTACGACATTTTCTCATACTTCATCGCTTCCCTTTCAAATAACTTAATAGTCGAACAAGCTATCTTATCATATAAAATCGGCTTCATCGGTGTTACTAAAATTACCTTTAATCCGATCTTTTCAAACATAACAAAACCAGAAGCGAAATTTATTATGGCAGATTGTTTTTTAAAGAAGTCTATTCCTAGAATAAGATTATTACAAAAATCATTCAATACGTACAAGGTATGCGTTACCTTCTTATCCAAAATTTGCAGAGGTAGATTGACAAAACCTACAAAATCTAAAGGTGTGCCATTCACTGCTCGTAAAGTTACTTTAATAGTATCGGAGCGACATATATCTTCTTCATTTACAAGATTTGAACTTATGCACGAAACCTCGGCTCCACTATCTAGTAAAGCTGTCACTTCACATGTCGGTAACCTAACTTTAATATAACTACCATAATTGTTAGATGATTTTGAATCGGACACGTTCTCCTCACGTACCTTCAACTCCGCAGAAGACATTGAGCAGGCTTGAAGAGCTGGCGAGCGTTCCCTGCTCCCAGACGTCGCCGCATCACATAAAGAAATCTGGTCTGCCCGGTGGATGGGTTGTGACGAAGGAGCAGACGCATTTTTTGTATTTCGCCACGAAGTACCTTGTGTGGGAGCTGGATATGCTCGAGGCGCTGCGAACCGTGGAGTAGGAACCGGTCGAGGACGTAGGTCATACTGCAATTTTGGAGATGTTTTCGCTGTTTCATTTTCCTTAATAAAATCTCCGGAGGCCTGACATCTTTCTGACATTTGTTGGGTGTCAGACATTTTTATTGGCAAATTATAAGTGGCCAATGTGTCTTCCGCATATATATCTTCATAACTCATTATTGCTTTCTTCAAATCAATTAATGTTGATATTGCCAATACACTCATCGCCCGCCGAAATGGTTCCCTCAGTGATTTAATAATCGTACGAACGATGACCTTTTCATCGAAAATTCGAGCTTTAGTAGCGAATCGCTTCATCTCGTAGAAATGGGCCAACGGTGTTTTGTCGTTTTGGGCCGCTGAATAAAAAATTTTGTTCCAATCTGTGTTGGATGGGAACTCGTCTTGAAATTCTTTTACTATCTCTTCATACGGTTTACTTGCGTCGTTAATGGTCTTGTAGAAATCTTTAGCGGGACCCCCGATATATAAGAGTAGGGCCGCTTTCTTTTGAGTAGAATCCCATTTATTGACCGCCGCAATCGCTTCAAAGTTTTCTTGAAACTCGTCCCAATCGTCTTGTGTCGAACCAGTGAAATATTTCTTTTCTTCGCACATTTTTTTTTTAATTCACATAGATATTTTTATTGGCTTGCGAGAGGTTTTTTATTCTATTTATTATTACCGAAAACAGATCGCGTACACACGCGTCTCCACCAATGTAGGAAATCGTTCCTATTGGGAGCGTAAAAAAATACCACTGAATAACTAAACTTCCTTTTTTATTATTAACGAGTATAAAATTACACTTTATTTACTTATAAAATCACTAATCGCGTAACAATCATTATTGTTCGGCCCCGCAAATTCGACTTCTTTATTTCTATTTCTCTATCTAAATCTATTATTTAAATTGATATTCTAGATCTAAAATAACTAGAATATAACGTTGTGTGTGGCCAGTTTAATAAGCGGCCAGACGCACGGTGCGGGAGGATATTGGTGTAGGTATGTGCGTCAGTATTTCCTATGCATATTTTTTCTTAGTCTCACATTAAGAACTAAAAAATCTGGTACTCAACTTGCTGTTCATTTACCGGAAATGAAGAAGAATCCCATACATGATAACGTTTGGCGCCAAACCAAGCATTACCTTGTGTTTTGGGTACCAAGCGAAGACACCACATACATGTAACAACCAAGACCCGGTACCAGTATCAATATTCATCACATAAATACTAACCCGACCTGGGATTCGAACCCGAGACCACGAACTTTGTAGGCAGGATCGCTATCCACTAGGCTAAGCGGTTATATTATAATATTAGTTTTCATTATAGAGAAATATGCAGATCAGTAACATCCTATTTACGAATTTCTGTTTCAAACTGTCACTGAGAAAAACAGACGTGACAGGCCGACAGACATTAATATTATGAGAGTATTGTTTTATATATTAAGTTACGAATTTTCCTTCCGAAAATGTACTACAACCGTTATTATAGAATTTTGTTAGAATCTTACATGATACGTATTAATATGATACGGGTATTTATGTAATATGATTTATCAACATTTATATGATTATTATTATAACAGAGCCATATTTTTTCCGAAAGTCAGCGGCCAAATTGCCAATAATGGATCCACAGATTAATCATGCCGTCGACGTGAACACATTGTTAAAAATAAAGATGTCTTAGGGAGTGTTTCGCCATCGACAAATAAATAATAAGATTTTAGAATGTAATAACGTATGTGTGAAATATAACATTGTTAAATTTGAAATTTGGTAGATTTAAAAACTATACGTATACATAGTTCTTTCGCCAATTGTAATTGTCACTCTTTTTCTATAGTGTTCATGTCTGCTTTCCTTCCCTGTGCATAGTTTCACATTCGTCAATCTACTCTTTTGTGAATTACGACTTGATCTTCTGAATGTCTGGTCATGCAAAAACTAGGAGAAAATAAAAAAAAAGAACTTTTCATTTATAAGATTTTTAATAATTTAGAGCGCTATCGCTAAATCTAATGATTATAAAAATCACTTAATAAATGGCTGAACGAACTAAGTAGCATTTTTATTTCTTATAAACATACTGTCACAACGTCCTGAAATCTCTTCTACCTACCTACGTCATTTTGTAATTAGGACACAGTATCTAGAAAAAAAAATTATGACTACTTTATTCGTTAATATTAGTTTCACATGGCAAATATTTGACATTTTATAAAGGAAGGCTATGTTATAGTATTAACACTTAGTATTTACGCACTAAGGACTCATTCTACGCCAACGTCAACGCCTCATTGACGAAAGTCGATAAAAAAAGTATAGAAAAGGAATCAAAACAAAGTATTATTAACTGCGTGTTACCTATTTACATTAATTATAATCAATGTGTCATTACTGATTTACATTTTTCAGTCATAAATTAGCAAATATTTAAATTTTTTATTAAATTACTTTTGTAATTTTTATCGTTTTATTGTCATTGCATGGTTTGTTTTTTGTAATCATAATTGTACACATCACATTGCGCTGGTTGACGCGACATTTGGGTTTCACAGAAAACCAGTACTGCAGGACCCATTCCTGTAGCTTATGCTGGGTGGAGTCCAATTTTGGCTGTACAGCGTTTTTAATTTGTATAGCCAAATCAATGATTCCTTTCTTTCTTTCTAAATATATCAAAGTCCATAATTTTAAAACTAAAGAATAATAACAGTACCCAATACCTAATAACATGATTTCTTATTTGCGCAGTTGAGTGTCATTATAAAGAAATAAAATTATGATGATGTAATACAACAGCGTCAGCAAAGCGCATGATCTAAATGCCCATTGAAAACGACAATTACAAAACAAACAATAATTATTTCGGTTATTTATAACAAACAAAGCATAATGAATATAAACATGGTAAATATGTTTGTTCATTACCTAATGAGTATACGACTCAGTCGTTAGCACTAAAAGGTTATCTGTGTGTCTCATTCCTTTGTGAACTCTCGCCAAGTAAGCATGTACTTTTAGGATATGTATAAATTTGTTATTATTGCGGTCTGTGTGCATTTTTGTATATCTGTGATCGGTTACGATATGATAGTGGGAGACACGGTGCACAGAAAAATGGTTTTCCACCAACGAGTGAAGCAATTCGCTGTGCCTTTGAAGAAAAGAATCAAAAGTCTGACGTACACAGATCCGGATAAACGAATCATAAAGGTTTGTGTCTGTCTAGTTTTTATTCTTAAGGCCCGGTTCTCGCTAAAATTAGAAGGAGAGATGCTAAGCAATGGTACTCGAAGGAAAGAAAGAGATTTATAACACTGTGAGTGAAATATGTGTGCATTGTAGATATGTAGTTATACATTTAGAATAGGATTTTTTGTAACAAATATTGATTAATTTGAAGTTGAAACAATAAATAAAACTATATTGGTTGTTTGATAATTTTTTGTGCATCTTATGATGTTAGTAATGTTTACGTGAAATAAGACTATATAGATATTCTAATTTAAATAACAATAAAGTTAATTTTTATGTAGGTTTTTCCATTAAGTATCTATAGTAAAAACATAATTTTTTTTCGAAAATGTAATACAGAAAACAAACTCTTGAAAAACCTGTGAATACGAAAGTGTAAACTGAAACGAAATTGATGACTGGGCCTTAATGATAAATGCTAAACTAGCCTCCGCCCATGGCTCTGCCAATGTGTCCACTTTAATAACAACCTTATAACTTTAAGACGTATGTTAATTTCTGTTTCTTCAACTATTACTGTACAAAATAATCACGTTGTGTCGACTTTACGTTACGACATGAAGATAGATTAAATTACGTATCCCATGGGAACCTTTGACTGAGGTAAACAGTAACCAAAGTTACTTTCCGTTCTACTATGTTACTCTTCATCCATTTAGCTATCTCCAATAATCAACTCATTTTGTTACTTCGTCACGATTCGCGCGACATGAAGAAAAGACATTTTCTTTCCTATTTATAGTATGTATAATAATAATAATAACGTATACATCACAACAACGTCTAGGCCCCAAACTAAGCATTGGCTTGTGTTTTGTCTGTATTTTTAACCATAATTTCTAGAGCAACGGGATCATGTCATTACCTACAAAATGACAAGTCATCGAACAAAACGGCATATGCATACTTTAATTAAATTTAATTAAACTACGATAAAAAACCGCCTTTAATTTGTATACATAAAATACAATGGTACTTTCTACCCAACCTTATATATAAGTAAGCGTAAAATTAATTGTGGTAATTAAAGAGGTCAGTGACCACTCGTATTGGCTGTATTTTCATATTATAAATAACATTTTACATACATTTCGATAAATGCAAATTCATGTTTACCATTTGAAGAGCTTAATGCGTCATGTCTTACTAAATTGTTGACTTTTCTTATTTACAATTTGGTAATTTATAAGTAAAGCTGATTCAAGGTAAAAAGTTTATTATTCTTAGATAATGCAATTATCAAGATGAAGATCATCACGATGACGACCGCTTAGCCTAGTGGGCAGCGACCCTGCCTGCGAAGCTGGAGGTCCCGGGTTCGAATCCCAGGTCGGGTCAGTATTTATATGATGAATATTAATACTGGCACCGGGTCTTGGTTGTTATATGTATGTGGTGTCTTCGCTTGGTACCCAAAACACAAGCAAATGCTTAGTTTGGGACCTAGACGTTGTTGTGATTGTGTGTGTTATTATTATTATTATTATCTAGTGACTAGATTCGTTAGACAGACGATCTGTCATTATCATTGTTAGAAACAAAACTCTTTGTTAAATTACACATGAAATATAATTTCAGATCTTTATTTTCTTCACTAGTACGAATTTTACATGTGAGTCACACAAAATTCTACTATACAGCGAATATTGCAAAACACAAACTGGCGCATTTGTTCTACGGTGTATATTTTTGCTGACATTTTAGTTGCTGTATTTCTATGGTACGAGGTAGCTTTATGAAATATCCATGTTGTTATTTCTTCAGATATAATTATTTGTTTACACCTGTGGGCCAAGGTTGTGAGCGATGTATACCTAATTTCAGACTCTCATCAGATACAAATAAAAACGTATAAAAAAAGTTACAATAAAAAATAGTTTTGAAAAAAGTAAATTGACAACAATATAACTGCTGTTTATTAAGATGTGACTGCACGACAGGTGGACAGCGGCGCAAGACGGCCGACGACGTAACGGTAACGTGACGGTACAGCACTATAAAGCGGATCATTGCTGTTATTGATCTCATTTTAACATTGTGCAAATTACAGCCGCGCCAGCGTCCACCCGCCAACTGAAACAACATTAACCACAAATAGTCGTCATTTCTAAGAAAAAATACGTGGATTTTTTCAATTATTAAGTACCGATGGTACAGTCAGCGTTATGAATCACGTATCTCAATAAAAGATCTCACGTACAGAAATTCAATTTTATCTAGACAACCAAAGTTACCATATAAGTCTAAGCACGCAAAGTGTTCTAAATATCTGAACAATTTTCCTTTCAATTTTATCTAAGTGGTCAAGGTGTTCAAAATTATTTTACCAAGTAAATAACCAACAGTATTTAAAAGCATTCAAAGTGATTCAAAACATCGAAGTATTTGGGGAATTTCAAACTGTAATTTTGAGATACGTTTTTGATTAAATCATATGAACTATTGGGTAACACTTAAAACTTTATTAATAAAAAATTTTAAGTTATTCAAATTATGAACAAAAAATAAAGTATTAATCACGAATGTAACCTCCGTTGGCATTAATAACGCCAAGGAGACGTTATCTGTTCAATCTGATTGTATTTTCACAAAATACACTTGCCCTTTACAACTCCCAAATCTCTTTCACATGATGCCTTAAATTCTCAAAGCTGCGAGCTCTTCTATGATTCCACAACTGAATCATTCGGCACCAGACTACTCTACTGCTTGAACTACTCTTGCATTGTGCCATGAAATCAGCATCCATCGTGTATAAATGTTACGTCAACAGGGTGTAATTTTTGCTTTAGGCAACAATACATCTCGAAGAATATCACATATCGAAGTTTGACGTCCACCTACATCGATTAGCACACATCGTCCACTTTGCAAAATTCATCCCCAAAAACCTAATCTTAAGTGACCACTTCTATTGTTTGGCAGGGTATTCTGTTCGCAAAATCGCGCATAATTTAATATTCCTAACGAAATGCCTAGACTAGACTAGAATTATAAAAAACTTTTTCTTTAACGAAAACAATATTCCGGTAGTTTTGGTCCAAGTGATTCAGAGTGAATTGCAATCGCAATGCCCATATGTCGGGGTATAAGATTAGGTTTCTTTGCAGAAACGCGATGGTGCCGTCCAATGGTTTTTACCAAATTCTTGAATATTTGACTTGTTTCAATTTTACTCACATGGAAAAATAGGATGACCGGTCCAATATAACAAGTAACAGATTTCAGTAACACAATTAGTAGATGATAACTCGAGAATCTATATAATTTTTGTATTCGCTCTTCAGACAGATAGTGTCCGGCGAGCGAATGTTACTTCTTTTTCTCAAAGATTCTACGATATACGACCATATTTTGCACAACCTTCTTTGAAATGAATCATACAGTACCGGAACAGAAAGTGTCCCGCAATGTTTTAGCAGGCGTGCTCGAGTGGTCGAATATGTAATTTGAAAATGGAACGAACTTTTTTAAACCCCAATATTGATAACTTAAGAGATAACTCATCTAAGTTTTAATTGAATTTCGAACTGGCACGACAAAAAAAATGCGCCATTAAATGAATTTAAAAAAGTAAAAAAAAGTACTCGACATTTGAACGCGGGGAATTTGCGACAGAATTATCTAAACTATTTTTACTATTGCAATACAGTCGTCATTATAATTAGTTTATGTTAACTTTACCTACTATAGTTATAAAATGAGTTCTACGAGTGATGAAGACATTTTAACACCACCTGAAATACAACAAGCTGAAAAAGCTATTATTGAAAAAAATTTACCACCGAAATCGAAGGACAGATACATGAAAACGTATGAAAATTTCATTCGATGGAAAAATGAAAGGGAATCTTTGTCTGAAAACATTTTCTTAGCTTATTTTGGTGCAATGGCTACAAAAGTAAAACCAAGTACCTACACTTAGTGTACGTGTATTCCATGTTAAAATGTACGATACTAATAAAACATAATATAAACTTGAAACAATATCTGGAAATGTCATAAACTAATACCATTCCTGGGAAATCCACTTTCAATTTTCAAAACTATACCTTTACTAATAATTGTACTTTTAATAAAAATTTAAGTTATTATTTTAATTTACACGCATCTTTGAGAAAAGTACTGTACAAGCCTTGGCCGCGACTGGGCATAACCGGACTCGGTGATGAGTGCCTCGGCTGTGCCGCGGCCCGCATACTCATGATCGTCCGCTTATGCTGCACTTGCGGGCCGCGGCAGTAATCTACTATATATACCCCACAATAGAGAGGAAATCTAAAAGTGGTTCGAGTAAACGAATGTTCCAAATTTAAATTTTGAATTTGAATTGCCTTAATGTTACCGATTTTTTTAAATCAGTTTTCTAAGGATAGCATACCATGGGCCCATATCAATATAATATGTTTTCCATTCCAGGGTATAGCCGTGATAGACAATGACTTCTCACATGCGAGCGCCAACATAACCGACGGTGGAGTGGGATATTCCCACGCCACAGTTCGTATGAAGAGCCAACGCAGTCATCCTCTGAACTATGAAGTCGAAATATACGTGTAAATCAGATTCCTATAGTTTTACTTATATTTAAGCATGTTTTTTGCTCCCAGATCCACTTGGGCTTTGGGCTTTATCGTAATGACAAGTTTATAACTTTTTTTTTTTGAAGTATTTTTTTTTTAAATGTTTCTTGATTACTTGTGGCGATTACTGTAATTTTAAAGAAATTATTTTTTTTATGTATCTCGAAAAGTTCGGCCACTGTACGCAATATTTATTTCCAATTCATGAGTTTATATTATCTACCATTACTTATCTCAAAGGTGTCGATCTACCTGTTAATTGGACAGACAAACAGACTGGCTTTTAGAGATGCCCTTATATAGACATGTTTTACTTTCTCACATACCACTGCTGTAAGGTGTTAACCGAGCAATTAGATATCCTTTCAGAAAGAATAACTTCGCGTGATGTTCCTAGAATATGTAAATGAAGACTGTTTACAAATTGTACTTTTAGTCATGTATTTAATTTTAATAATATGGGAAATAAATTTAAAGGATGATTTTTTTTTTATTTAAAAAATTAAGATAATTAGGTACATAATAAGAGTCCAAAAATGTTACGATTAGCTTGTTGATGTAAAGATTTGGTGTAAATAATTGCTATACCAAATTAAATACACTAAATGAAGTCTCTTTAAAGTAGGGTTTTATAGTTATAAATATAAAGAGTAAAAAAAAAATTAAGAAGTAATTTCACAACAATTTAGAATTATGTTGTTACATTTATACAATTTTTATTTAAACGATTCTTCAAAATATTGTTGTGATTGAAATTTGATGAAAATTGAAAATGAAAAAACAATTTCATTGAAAATTGTTTCTCTCTTCCTTCAGAAAAGAAACCTAAAGATGTGTCTGAATGCAGATCAAACGACGGAGGCATCTTAAAAAAATCATCTTCAATTTTCATAATTTCTCTACAGAATTTCATCAGGATTGACAAAAAGACGGCAGAAATAGAAGCTTGTGACATACGGACAGACAGATAGACGTTCAAGACGAAATTGTCTTTATGAATTATGTGTTCGTATATATTTGTAAGGCAGTTCATGTAAGGGTATAAACATTTTTTCCCCATAAACCCAAATGATTAATGTAGCGATGTCGCCTCAAACTCGACACTCGTGGGCTGACGGCCGTGAAATTGAGTGTACTGAAAATCGAAAATGCCAACAGAAAACTGTTTTATCGCAAGATATCTTGTATGTATTTGATCTGTATAAAAATATATCTACATTAGGACCAATATATTTGTCTAATAGGTAAATATGTCCTCCAACCCGCACTGGAGCAGCGTAGTGGATTAAACTCTAAGCACCCTCATCCCGAAGGATGGCCTAAGCCCCTGCAGTGGGGCGTAGGTTACGGATTAATTTTAATGATATTATATTTTTGTTACACTTCAACCGTACTAAAAATGTAAGAGTACAATCAAAAGTTTTTCTATATAGGTAAATATAGAGTAAACCTGAATGTTGAAACTCTCGTTTCACTACGAAAAGCGAATTCGGGCGGAAATGATGTTAGAATTGCTATCCAATTTTAATTTTACAATAACCAAGAAGAAAAGAGAATAATTATTTCTAAAACTGAACTTATTTGTTTTTTATATTTGCAAGATAAATAAAAAGTAATTTTTTCTTTCTCGAAAAACAAAGTTTTTTGCACTTTTTGTACGCTTTGCTCTTCCAATTGATCAGAAGTTTGTATGGATATCGATATACTGCCGAACAGTAAGTTTCTTTATTAGTTTGGGGTGGCCAAAAGAGATAAGTAACGCAAGTTCGCAGAATGAACTTGGCTAAATCATCACCCGTTACTAAGCCTTGAGGGTTGACAAAGTTTATTGTACTTTTTGCATCCATACAATATGTAGGCGATGGACGGACGGACGGATGAACAAATTACTCACAAAGTATGTTCCATGTAGACAAAGTCGAAGGGGATCACTACCAGGATTAAAGCCGAAAACACCAGCAGTTTGTAAACCACGCCGCCGTTGGAATCCTAATCTCATTGTGTACATATGAAAGAACATGTTCTAACTGACTGACATCGCACAGCCAAGCCACATGCTGCGTGGTCTACAAATATTTAATTCGGAACAGATATTCTGTTATTCAGCCTAATGGGAAAATAAAATAATATTTCATATTATTATACTTTTGTATAGTATTTCATAACTGCTCCAATATATTTATTGAATTCACGCAATGTATAGTAATTAAATGTGAAATATCCGATTTCGAAGTATCTCGATTAGCTTTCTTGAAACTTCTCAAAACAAAGCCTGGTTGTTAACAGTTGAAATTATTTTCCGATAAATAGAGGTACGAAAAGCGGATACAAAGAGCTTATTCAGGCAAATATAATAGAACAAAGGCGGCTTTTAAGCGATTTCGAAAATTGTAAAGGTCTCGTTTCGCCGACTATATACTCGTAAGTTTAGCTAAAACTACAATCAAATTAAATGTTATTCTATAAACGTGATGACAGGCGATATATTTTGTTTAGTTTTGTATTCAAAAAAAATTGTTACCTCAATAATTTGACTTCTAAAACTCAATCACATTTTACAATATTTTGGTTGATTATAAATATAATCGGGACAAATGTTTGTTTCGATTATATAAATATATTCAATATATCCACTTGTTCCTTATCAGAGCGTAAAATGTCTATATATATATTATGTCTAGGTGTATATATTTAAAAATAATTTAGCATGTACCAAATAATTTAGTATGTCCCAAATATTATTATTATATTGTCAACGAGAATTAATAATTAATAACACAAAATCATCAAAAAAGTAGATTAACAAATATTTTTTTTAAATTGAATTCTATGTTTGAAACATGGACGATCCATCAAAAACATCGTAAAAAGATTGATGCCCTTGAGATGTTGTGCTGGAGGCGCTTGCTGAAAATAAAATAGACTGCTCACCGCACAAACGTCTCCATCCTAAAAGAGCTTCGCATTAAACTAAGACTTTCGTCGATTGTGCAAATGCAAAACTTTGAGATGTTTGGACAAATCATACGCAACGAAGCTCACTGGAACTATTGGCGGTGCAAGGAGAGTAGAGGGTCAACATTCCCGTGGCCGATCACCTCCTAGATGGACAGACCTCATTAAATCATCGACGAAATGTTCCCTTACTGAGTGTACACGCAATGCCATGAATAGAGAAAGATGTATAAATCTCGCAAAGAACGCAACCAATCTATCAGACAATCCATGACCACGACCACTCCGCCAGGAGTGTACGACTGAGCAGAAGAATATGTTTTAGGAGAAGACAAAATGTTCCAATTGTTAATTTTTGAATTTACTTGGACATCACATGATGTTCGCGAATTTGTTTATATCGTCCAGGGCGCGTGGAGAACCATATTGTTATTATCTAGGAGTTATCAAGCTATTTGGCTTTTGTACAAGACGAAGAAACGTGGACTCCGTACCTCGCTTTATGACATTTTGACAAATAACACTATACCAATATTTTTTTCTTTATCGTATATTTTACGTAGGTACACCTATGTAAAAAATGATACGTAGATAAACATTTTGTCAGTGTTACGTCCTCTCATAGACACGTGCGAATCCTAACTCATACAGAACAAAGTGTCAGTTATTACATTAATAACGAGGGGCGGCCGCAAAAACCCTTCGTGTTTTTGTTAGGTCGAAACCTTCTGTGATACCACTACCGTGCCCTGATTTATTATGACAATTTCCCCCTTCCATACGGAATAGCGGAAGGTACGTAGCTTATATTCTGACCCCGTGTAAACTTATGTTTCCACAGAGATTTTCATACAGTTAAGCAAATAACAAAGTATTCGATCCTCAAATATACTATTTCTAACTTCTCCAATAAATAAATGTCCAATTTAACAAAATTTTTAAACTGTCATAGTTTTCCTATTGTTACAACTAAATAATACTAGATTTTTCCAAATTTAAAAAAAATCTAAAATAAGCAGCCTGAGGTTGGTCATTTTTCTTACATACATTTTTTAAAAAGGCTTTATATTTATCTCATATATAATAAAGGTCTCCAAAGCAATCGTGGTCGGTCAAGGCATGCAATTTTTGAAATGATTTGAAATACGACCCCATAACGATGTAATGTCATAACTCTCGAAACATGAAGATTGGTCTCATTCGACAGACCCCACCAACGACGTAAGTGGCAACTAAAATATGACGAAAACTGGGCGGCATCACTCGACTTTAATCAGTAAGTTTTGCTACTTCTGGTGGTCTGCATTATACATAAAATTGTATGGTACAACTACATAAAATATATACCCCAAAAAATAAGAATAGAAGACGTCGTAGCAAATAGTTAATCCAATACTACAATTAAATACGTTGCCGCATGCAAGATTCTATTGTTCATCACTTCGTTTCCACCAAGTATAATACACTGTATGATACAGTGATACAGTATGGATATGACAGTATAAAACAGTGTATTATACTTGGTGGAAATGAAGTGATAGGTATACAGGGTTGTATAGTAGAAACGCAAGCTAATCCTTAGTCTATGCCTCTAAAGTTGTACTAAATTACACTTACCTTGGGTCAATGCCTAGTTTGACTCGTTTAAATATATAATTTTCCTATGATCTAATGTGTACACTGTAAAACCTGAAACTTCGTGTCAGCAGTTGGTAACATATTTAAAACAGACGCGATGACATAAAAAAAATATATTTATTATAATACGCAACTTGAGAATTTCTAATAATGTCTGTATTACCTAAAACTACAAAGTACCTAATTTATTCACAATTGACAATATTCAGTCATATCGTATTACTGAACACACAAATCTCTACAGAATTTACAGTCATTACAACAAAGGTACAAAAGGAAATAAAAATTGGGCGCGCCAGCACGCGCCAACTCAACGCCAGGCACTCGACAGAGATCCGAATAAGGAATTTCCAATAACTGCAGTTCTTTAATGTACTGGAAATACGAAATCAAATGCGACCACAGACAAGTCAACCGTTGACTTGTCTGTGAATGCGACTTAATACATTATTTTAACAAAACTTTTATTGTTTTCTAATCTTACATGATTAAGTAACATAAATATGCAGAATATACTATATATAATAAATACATAATTAACTTAATTTACAGTTTGATTCAGGTGTACAAAAGTGAAAGTGTTTAGAAACGCATTTAGCTTTTTTTTTAGGGTTCCGTAGCCTAATGGCAAAAAAGAAACCCTTATAGTTTCGCCATGTCTGTGTGTCTGTCTGTCTGGGGTTTTTCTCGGAAACTATTGGCAATAAATAAGTGAAATTTAGAAGGTAGGTGTAATCTAAGAACCGCTACACAATGACGTAGTGAAATTAAGAAAAAATTTTTTTTTGGGATAGGTCGCTATATATGTAACTGAAGCTCGAAAAAAAATAATCGTGTATTAATGCGAGATGTATCAAACGAAAAGTCTTAACAATGATATCAAGGTTTCAAACAATTTTTTCTATTTTATTTAGTCAACAGTTGTTAAGACATGCACTCCTAAAGTCCTAATTTTTGTCAGAGTCATGTGTCTCCCCCCCCCCCCCCCCTCTACCAGCTAAACCGTTGTTTATGGATATGTCGAAAAAAATTATGACAGGAGCATATATGAGATAGTTAAAAGGAAAACTATCACAGCTAACTAGACTGTATTATTTAACGAGTACTAGAGGAACTAATAAAATGTACTTTTATAAGTAAAAATTGTAAAAATTCCATAGAAAATGACAGATAGCGTGTTATTTACATTCCTTTGCAGAGCTTACTTTCTTCACAATCGATACTAAAAGTTAAAGGTTCACTGTTATTAAATAAGTAATAAAAAATTTCTCTAGCTATCAGTGCACTCATGTTATTACTTTTCGGATTAGCCAGAGAGGATCGAGCGCCTTCTAAATAACTAACGAAATAAAAATGAAATATACTTATACAATAAATTTTAAATTACATAATAATAACGATTAACGGTTAAGTTCGATTAACGTCGCGCTCGTTTTTTTTATATTGTATGGTGGTCCGGAACCCTTCGTGTACGAGTTCGATTCGCATTTGGCCGGTTTTTTTATTATATTTTCGTAAATGTATCAGAGTATAAAAATAAATACGATTAACAACTTACCATCAATAATAATTAAAAATGCATTCAAGCTGCCAAAATTTTAGTAAGTAAATGTTTTAAGGCGTATCGCATTCGTTACATTTATGTGTATAGATCATACTTGAAAATTCTAATCAAAATTTAATGAAACGGAAATGAGATTTTGTAGAACATAAATAAATCTTGGTATTAAGAAGCTGAAGGGGCCGAAAGCACAGCGGAAAGGGTGCGTGTAAGAATTGCAATTTTCGCGACATTTCCAGAATACAAATTTTAAAGTATAATTTTCCAAAAGTCCATTCTTTAGTCAGTCTTTATTGTCTTCACTGGGCATGAACCTATCAGACTTACATTCAAGGTAAGTTACCTATACGAAAACATACCTGCACTCTGTCTTGCCCGTTCATAGACTCATAATTTTAGAGACGTTAGGAAGTATAATTTTTCCCAAAAGTGTGACTACGTTGTTTTTCGATTACTCAAGATTTCGAAGATTCCATGGTATGAGAATACACAAAATGATAACGAATTTTTTATTTAGATTATGTAGTAAATAATGTGCAATAGATAAAAATTAATTCATAAATTGATTAAAAATGCATTAAAAATAATATCAATAATGTAACGCTGGTTGCTGAGAGACTAATTTGAATTTAACAAAAAATAAAATTATATATCCTTTTATTGACAACACGAGGCCAGAGGTTCGTTTTGAGGTAGATTGACCGGAGACCGTAATTAGATCTGTTCTTTGAACGTGTTAAAATAAATATAATAAATAAATAAATATAATAAACAAATAAAATAAATATAATAAATAAATATAAATAAACAAATATAAATAAATAAATATAATAAATAAATATAAATAAATAAATATAATAAATAAATATAATAAAAAATAAATATAATTAACCCATCGTCTTTTCTTTGCAGCTTACTATCTGAATGATATCGTTACGATCCTAACTTAAAAGGGGGAATAATAATAAATATAGGAAACAAGGCAAAAGCCGAATATTATAAGAAGTAAGAGCATGAAATAAAAATAGGCCTTACAATACGCTCCAGAAAACTACCATTATAACGAAATTTCCATGTATTTTATACCAACATGGATAATCTAATGTGTGACGCCATAATTTTTCCCATACATTATACCCATAAACGATCATCATCAATCACGTCAAACAATGCAGGCACATTCTGAGCATAAAGGCAGGCGTGAGTCAAACCATTGTACGAGGTAAGGTATAAGAAAATCTTACCTTAGACGTTTTACCCTTTTTGTTGTAGCGGATATTTAGCGGAGGGCTGTTTCCTCCACGTAGCAGTCATTAACCTATTTTCTCCCTTTTTTTTGTTGTTGTATTTTCCACAAAAGATGGTCTGATTGACGTATTTCAATCAATATGTCACAAACGCGATAGCGACGCGACATATTGGCATATATAGGTTGGAAAGGAACTGCAGGGCAAGCATTAGCTTAGCTAAATGCTGTAAAACCAAGCAATTTTAATCGCAGTTAGTATTTGGTCGAAAGCTATTGACAAATTTAGATATTCTTGTGATCTGTTCTTGACGGCATGACCTTTGATTCTCGTCCCCTCCCTTTTTTAATGGAGCGAGCGCTAAGAAATTTATACATACGTGTCAGCTATACGTCAGCTACCGAATTTGCTCGAAGTTTACTGAGATCGCCCAAAGTAGCGACATATTTTTGACAACTCGCTACATAATCGATTTTACAGCCTCCATATAAAAGTTTAACAATAAAAAAAAAATCTTAGTTGGTAGTGTCTAAAAACAAATTTATTTGGAGAAATGTACTCAAAGAACAGACTTCGTATATAGCGAGCGTGCCCTATAGTTATGTCCAATCTTGATATTTAAATACTTATTCTAAATCACATTTCTAAAACTTCGAAAATTAGACTACAGGCAGCTTTTATCGATTATGCAAAGAATAATACAGAATTTTGTTAAGTATTTTAAGTACTATTGAAAGAGGACAAAAAACAATAATTTAACTTTGGACTGCGAAGATTTGTTACTTAATGATTTTAACAATCACTGTAAGACAGTTTGACATAACGTGAAGTTCTTATTTATTTTCAGATCTTTTACGAGGACTGTATTAACATCTTCCCCGACGATATTTAAACCATCGACAAGCAATGAAATTAATACATTCCAAACTATGTGCACCATCGGTATAAATAAAGGGAGGGCTAATTGCACGACCACGGTAGCCATCCATCAATCAAGTCTGCCGCGAACTAATCGCTCGTTTGTTCGACTCAAAGTGACCCTCTGGCCATACCGACGGTAGCATGCTTTAAAAATGTAGTACCTACTGTATCACAATAGTCATGTAGTTACTAGTTCGGAATATTATAATCTTTCTTCGTGCTTCGAACAAAAAATTAATTTAAGGCAAACAAACGTACCAAAAGACGGGCATCGGTCTTTTTTAAAAAATAGGTAATAAAATTTACAACTACTTAATTTAATTTAAAAATCTTATATATTTTATATCTATAAAATAATTTATATTTATAACAGAGACAGACATATATACTTAGGAATTTTCCTAAGTATATACGTCTGTCTCTGATCTTAAATCCAGTAGAATGACGAAAGGAATGTGTCGTATAACTAACAGATAAGGGTATTTGTATTAGTCGATATGGATGGCAGTAGGCCAGTCTAAGAACGTCGTTGATTGATGCTTTTCGCAAATTCAGAAAACTAATCACAATGTAAATAACCGCTAGTCGGCCATGACGTATGTGTTAGATTACAACAGTACCTAAAATCATTAAATGGAATAGAACTAGCCGAGTTTAGAAAGCTTTAAAACTTCAAGACCGAATTAAAGTTTCCTTTAAGGGTGTAAGATATTTAATTTCTACAGGACGCATTTATCAAGAATGGAATTCATTATCATTTATTAATAAATATATAGGATTGGCTACATGGCTACATGACATCGTACGTTGTACCTATGCAATAAACTACGTTTGTTTTGAATTGGTTCCGATACTAATAAAAACCAGCCAACGTACACTACAACGCTGCCAATCTTTGTTATGGCCAAGGAGTCAGTATCATCAGGGGCGATGGCTATTTGATTGGAGGATGTCTAGCGCTAAACTTCGTCAAAAAGCTCGGTTTGGTTTAGATTATCTGACATAAATTGACTTTTTACAAAAAGCCTAGAACAGTAAGCCAACGAGATCGTCGACCTCGTTTAACCTAGTCTATTGTTTTTCAATATTTTTTAATTGTATTTGACCCCTTGATAAAACCAAGTGTTTAGTTACTTAGTCAAAAACTAAATTTAACCACAGAGCAGCAATTTATTTATCGACTATATGTTGCATTTGTATACGAATACGTCTCGTTTAAATTCAACAATGAAGGTTATTACTCCACCCAGCCGCTGTCCATAATCTATGGTTTTATACAGGATGTCACTGGAGATTGGGCATTTATTCGAGATATTAAAACAATGAAATTAAATAAAGATAATGGCGAGAATCCCATGTTACATGGTTACTGTACTGTCCAGATATTATTTTCTTTTTAGATGCGACCATAGAGATAACGAAGCACCCCGCCGCCTCCCGAATAGAGACACGGTAAGACATTTGTTTACCGTACGAATCGAAGCGTTCTCCATTCAGCGGGGGTGTGAGACGCGTTTACGAAGGGAAGCATCCACACAATTTCATACTTACATACGAAAAATTACACCACTCAACGTTGTTTTTTTGTTTTTAGACGTGTTTTTACAGATTTCCCTACATAATTCGGCGTTTTCGCGATGAAATACTCGCTAACGGGTATTTGCCGAGTAACGACCGGTGGTGGCATACGCCACTAGCAAGGTGTATGAGCGGTCACCTGTCGATAGCTGCTGTGGTTCTAATGGGGAGCGGGACGGGCGCGTTTTGCTACTTCTATGGATGTGACAGATTTTTGATAAATGAAACGATCGAAGATATGTACTCGTATAACTTCTTAGTTCCGCTTCAGTGAATATGATATTGCGAACTAGTTTCCTGTGTTACTGTCATTTGTCATTATATTTTTGTACTTTCGTTTGAAAGCTTTACCATGTTTATAAAAAAATTTAAATCTTTTATTCTGCTTAAAATTGACGTAGTCTTTCTTAATCGCACAGTAAATGTTTCAATCTCGAGGAAACATTTTCAATAAACGCCTTATTTCAAATTACAGCCTGTATGTTCTCATATCGATTTTGTCGGCTCATTGAATTTTCCAAATGAAACGTCGATATTAACTTGGAAAGTGTACCGTCAGCTCTCAATAAATATAAGTAAAGAATGTTCGGTAGAGGAAAAACTTTTCCTTTTAACAGTCTGCACGTAAAGCCCATACAAATGAGAGGGAAGCTCAAGACAGAGTTATAGCTACATAACATAATAAGCTTGAGTCGGGTATATCAGTGATAATCCTAACGGGAACTGTTTCTAGTACCTTTCTACTTTCGTTAAATAATACATAGGTACATACTACGATATAAACGTAGAATACCTACCTTCTTTGTTTACATTTTTCTTGTCACAACGCGCTATCTCGATGAACATCCGTGTTCTGTTTTATTCAGTGTCACAGTGATCGTCATCATGTTGGGAAAAAAGGATAGTCCAATCAATAAGCCTTTAAATAAAAATTTTGAAGAAATATCAAAACTTTTGATACGCATATTATTGTTTCTTTGAAAAATTTGAAATTGATTACTCGAAATGAATTTTGTTCTCCACCCTCCAGAAAAAAGTAAAAGAACTTTTATTAAATTATTCAAAAAAAATGTAAAGTAGGAAAGTTAAGGCATTAAAATTTTAAAAAAACAATAAAATTTTTGTTCAGAGAAAACGATGTTTTCCAATTGTTTAATAAAAAAGTTATATTTACCAATAAAATTAAAGATTAGACAACACATACTTTTTTACAGAGAATCGCAAATGGAAATGCCCTTCTTGAAAGTTCTTTACGTAAGATTGTGTGGGAGACAAATATCGAGCTTTTTCGTTTACTCTCTATTACAAATGAGTTATAACACAATTTATTTATCATTTTGAGTTTCTCAACAATATCCTAACTACTCACGTGTCAATGTTGCTCCAATTTTTCTAAGATAGCGTTTATTTTATTGGTAACAGAGCATTCAGGTCGAGCTGCACATTTTACGTTAAAGTTTTTAGACTTACAACAGTTGATTTCTATGGGCCCAATTTTTAGCGGCTTGTGCCGCATTTTGTTTTTGTCACAAATGTTTATACAATAGCAAATATGTTCGTTGATTTTCACAATTTGAAAAAAAATATAATTATATATTAATTAATACTTAAATAATATTTATAACCTTTGCATATATATATATATATTATTTTTTACACCCAAATAATATGAAAGGGACTATAACTAGTTATTTTTAATTTTAATTTTTTTAAGGAGTGTCAACTTCGAATGGTATCAAAAGCAGCCAGGTACAAAATGTAAAACCAAGGAAATTTGATTACAACTTCAAACATAAGAAGGAAAAATTTTTTTTCCCGACTTATTATAACAACCAAAAACTGACATTTATTGTACTGTATTTAACAAGTGTTTTAATTATTTTCAACAATTATTTCACAGTCTTTAATGTTTATTGTTGATAACATTGTTTCCCTAATTTTCTAGTTTTTTTTTATTTATTTATTTCAATAACAGTATCCACAGCTCTTAAAATACTTAAGTTTAAACTTATATAATTATATTGTTGTCCTAGTTTAATCTCTTTTATGTTTTCGAACATCCTGCAGGTGAAAAATCGTATCCTTCAATAACAAACATGGTTCCATTTTATAAACAATCAATATTTAAAAATATGTAAAGAAATACGGTACCTACTTACTTTAGGCGTATGTGTAATATGTAGACAATATATCATATATCTCCATTGCCGTCATAGCTAAGCACTCTACATCTGCTGAGTTACGGAGATCCGTTTGAAGTGAAGGAGCTCTCAACACATTTAAGGAACATATTTTTTCTGGACCCCAAATAAATCATAGTAACGAGCGCCCGCTGACCGGTGCGGGCGGCCGAACGCTCTCGAGGAATTTCTTCAGAGTTTTTCCTTTTTCCTGCCTTTCGATTCCTATTAATAGAAACACAATATTTTTATTCAATTAGGCCTTAGGTTACAAAATACTTTCGATTGCCAGAAGCTACCACCGATTCGTAAACTCTAATAATTTCTTTAGAAGAGCCGACAAGAATCTCAGTATGAGTTACTTTTTTTACATCAGTATGAAGGAACTGTGAAACTAAACATTTTATTATAAATATTATAATTTATTATAAATAATATTATTATTTAATTTATTATTAATTAATATTAATAATATTAAATAAATGTATTATAAATATTGCCCACATTGTCTCAAAAGAGTTATATTCATATTATAGTTTATTCAGGTCAAAAGTTAGCGTTTCGTTAGCGTTTGTAAGTATCTAGAATACGTTATTTTCAAATATTGTCCAAATATTGTCCTTCGACAGAAATCGACACATCCTTCAAAAGAAATTAGAATTTAAAACAACCTATGCCGTGTCTGATAATCGTCATATTAATATAAATGCGCAGCTGTTCTAAAATAGAAATTCTTAATGTTATGCAATAACTTTAAAATAGAACGTATTAGTTTCACGCTTTAGAAGGAACAACATCAAAGCGAGAAAAATTAAAAACGATTAAATTAAGCTTAATGTCTTCTCCGGAGCGTTTCGAAAAGTTAAAAATATATGGTAGCGTGAAGCGCAACTAACTTGTGACGTTTAAAATGTCAAAGATACGTAAAATATCGTTAATTCAGAGCACGCTTGTGTTTTTTTTTTTTTTTTTATTCTACATATAGCTTCATTAACTTACACCGATAAACATAACTTTGTATTACGAAGGAAGATTGTAATAATTAAAAACCTGTTGCTTGATTTGTAAAGAAATGTGTTTATACTGTAGAACATATTATGGGTTTCAAGTTGAAATCGAACTGATACACCGAGGGACTGACCGATAGACCGAGTAGTTAAAGACCTTAACTGCAGAGCCGAAGGTAGCAGGTTCGATTCTCGCCCGGGACAAGTATTTGTGTGCATGAACATGTCTATTTGTTCCACGTCAAATATTTATTCTGTATAATTTATAAAGAATATTTAAGTACGTATGTACATCAGTTGGCTGGTACCCATAATAGGTACAAGCTTTGCTTAGTTTGGGTCTAGGTGGCGCTGTGTGGGATGTACCAGGTATTATTATTATGTTACTATTTCATAAGTACAATTATTGCAGCATAAATTGTAAGAACACTGAAATAACAATTTTAATAGAAAACTTATAATAAAAAAAATTATAGTTTAAATTAAATTTTAAATAATTAAAAAAATAGTCAACTAGCGTATTGCATGTTGATTACTTTTAATTGTTTACATTTGTGATTATTCAAAATTTAACTTGTTTACTTAATTAATATTACAATTTTATTATAGTAAGCTCCTGTAACAGTGAAATTGTAAGTTTTATATGCTTATAAAAAATATTACTTATTACTTTTAAAATTTAGAATCCAAATTGGATTCGGGTAAACGAGAAAATGACATGATTCGGATTTACCTGAATAATTACGGTTTCAAAAAAAAAATCTTTTTCACTAGTAAGATTTTATATATAACTAAAACTGATTTAAATTTTATTCACAATAAAACAAGCAATAATTTACCTAATTTATTTTACTGTGATACACAGGTTGGAACAGAACTGCAGGGCATCCCGTTACACTATACGGAAACTGCGCAACCAATCTACATATTTTTTTTAGAAACAAGAAGGAATTGGTTACGATTTTTTATTATATATGACTATAACTATTTGTCATCTGTTACGAGCTGAAAAATTTAAAAAAAAAATTAAAATGATTCTCTCGGTAACGACAGGCCCGACAATAATATGGATTTGAAGAAATCACCTAGGTGCTTACAGTAGCGAAATGTGACCTATATCTAAAGGGAAGCCAGCCGCGTCAATGTAAGCGACAAACACTCATTGAGATGGTCCTATTCCATTGTTTAGAGTTCGTTAATGTGTAAATAACAGAATAGACCATCGCAATATTTTAAACTGAGAAAAATTTTCTTTAAATATTATAGTGATTCACTATCAGTAAAGCAATGGTAATGGTATGGTAATGGAGTAGTAGTCGTGATAGCCAGAGCGCAACGAACCTGTCTCAAATTTATAAGGCCATAGGGCCATGGTTCGAATCCGGGCGTGTACCAATGAGTTTTTCTGACTTAAGTACATTAACTATCACTGACTCCGTGCCTCGGAGAGCACGTTAAGCAGTCGGTCCCGGACGCTGTCAATAGATGGCGGTCGTTACAATCCCCAACCCGCAGTGGAGTAGCGTGGTGGATTTAAGCTCCAAACCCCCCCCTCCTCCTCCTCCACCTCCTTAACCTGGGGGAGGCCTAAGCCCCTGGGGTAAAATGGGCTGATAATGATGATGATGAAAGCAATGGATGATATACATAGAGAATATCACTCGATCATTCATTGCTCTATTGATAGTAAATCATTACAATATTTAAAACAGGGTGTTTATCATCTAGATTATCACAGTAGGCTTCCCTTTTTATAGATCACCCTTCACCACTGGTACATGATGAGCAGATTCGTATACTATAGAATTAGAGGGGTGTCCTGCAGTCTTATTCCAACATACCTAACAATTAATACCTTTGCTATAGGTCTTTATTTTTGACGTGAATCAAAATTTGCGCAGTCAGTTTATGATCATTTAAAATCTAATTCCATGCAAAAAGTCGATTTATTTCGTTATCTCAGATAACACCTTTGTCCACTCACCCCTTCAATTGTGTAAAATTATGTAAAAAGAAATAGAAAACGTGTACATAAAAGACTACGTTGCAATTCCTAGTACTTATAAAAATACTTCCTATTTGAAACCGAACGTTATAAGAAAGTGGCTTACGAGCGGCAGGGGTCGCACTTTATGACCCGACACCCTCGCACTGTTGGTGTAGACTGATTCCTTGAACGAATAGAGTAAACGAAAGAATTAGATAAAATTAAATACCTACTAAATCTCTTTTTTCTTTGTAACTAATTTATTATTAATAGACTAGCGGCCGTCTGCGGCTTCGCGCATATTTATTACATCTGCAGTTATATTCAGTTACAATTAAAGTTCATTATAACTTTTCCTCGCTCCACTCTCACAATTTCAAAACTAAAATGGAAAATTTACGATTAATCCATTAATTTATGGCATTTAGCATTTTTGTGCACACCTAGTGTATTATTAGCACGATGTCACGATGGGTGTTTTTAAAACAAAGTCTCGTTTACCAAGTTAATCTTTTGGACGTCTTAAGGTGTATGTAAATAATGCCTTTTTAAGTTTCCATTGTCTGGTGATACCTTTGCCTACTTTATGTTATAGCTGGTTTTACAGATTTCATGCTTGTAATTTTTGTGATCATAGAACAAATTTGTATTCATTTCGTAATCATTTTTGTAATCACGCCTTGCATATACTGCACAAAATAAGAATGCACGGCCGCCTTGAGACGTCCCCTCCCGTCTCGACTCCAACTGCAATTTTACGACTTGCTGCCCTTCCAAACTTCTCCCCTAGAAAAACCATGATTCCATCGAAAGCTATGCTATCATTTCACTTTTGCCTGACAAAAAGTAAATGAAGTTGGATGTTTACATAGAAGTAGCGAATGGCGCCCGCCCCGCTCTCCACTAGAACAACAACACGCTATCGAAAGGGCGATCGCTCATACACCCCGCTCGTAGTGTAATCCAACACTGGTTGTTATAATCGGCAAATATCTATTAGCAACTAATTCATAGCGAAAACAACGAATTATGCAGTGAAATGTTGTAAAAACACGTCCAAAATCAAAAAGTAATGTTGAATGGTGTAACTTTTCACATGTAAGTATGAAATAAAATCATGTGGACGTTTCCTCTGCAAATGCGTCTCACACTTCCGCTGAATGGAATGCTTCGTCTCGTAGAGTAAATATTTTACCGTGTCTCTAGTGTCGAGGCGGCGGGGAGCTTCGCTATTTCTATGGATGTTTACTACTTTAACATGATTCGGTCAGTAGACAGATTTGTCTAGAATTGCCTACAATAGAATAAAATAATAATACCTCAGACATCCAACACGGCGCTATCTAGTTCCAAACTAAGCAAAGTTTCCACTATGGATACCAGAAACATTTACAGATAGATATATGTTTGTTTTTGTCACACTCCCAAAATATTAATAATAATAATAA
This sequence comes from Luffia ferchaultella, assembly GCA_949709985.1. NCBI lineage: Eukaryota > Metazoa > Arthropoda > Insecta > Lepidoptera > Psychidae > Luffia > Luffia ferchaultella. The sequence continues at coordinate 8,838,766 of OX453248.1, forward strand.
TAATAACACACATAATCAAAACAACGTCTAGGTCCCAAACTAAACGTTAGCTTGTATTTTGGGTACCAAGCGAAGACACCACATACATATAACTACCAAGACCCGGTGCCAGTATTAATATTCACTATATACACTGACCCGACCTGGGATTCGAATCCGGGACCTCCAGCTTCGCAGGCAGGGTCGCTGCCCACTAGGCTAAGCGGTCGTCATCGTCATATTGAACGTAAACAATGTAGCTTTGACCGAAATACAGCGTAAACTAGTCTACTATTTACCCGGTTTAAGTTTTCGAAGGGATAGAAAGCCAATCAAGCGAAGCCTTAGATCATGAGCGGTTCAGAGTGGGATAAGAACTGAACAATCTCTCTATTGTTAACTAAATCGACACTGGTCATTATGATAAAAATAAATCACTATATGGTAGCCTAGTAATGTAACACGAACGCTGTGCAAATGTTATAAAGCTATGTTAAAGTCAAGTAAAGGTGTAGAAACTACGAAATAAGTATAAGTAAAGTACTATGATGACTTATATACTTATCAATCCCTTTTTTTGGATGCAGCATTATTAAGGCAAAATTAATAAAAAAAAATTTTCATCTAAATTTCGAAGGATTTTTAATGTAGACATAAGAAATAATATTATGTTATATCGTTCAAAATACGAGTAAAATCTGTAAATAACTAAGCGATACTATAAGCGTAAATACAAATACTTCGGTACAGTCTTACCCTAAAACTTACGTGATACGTGGCTAAATATATGTTTAGATAATCTAATTTCTTTCCTTTGCGGATAGATTATGAACTATGAAACGGTTTTTACGCGTCTGACACACTGCAGTTGATTTTGGTGTATATTCACGTATATATATGCACACATAAAGAAGCGTAAATGAACGAAATTGTGCAAGTACTAAACCTGTTGTCTATAGAGTAAAACAATAAATTTTGTAAAAATTGTCCAGCTGTTATTTCTGAAATGTTAGGATTCCACAAAAAAATATTCTTTTAACAAAGTTCAACCATTCTTAGATAAGAGGGATCGACCAGCTTTCAAGCACCTGGAGGTCAATTCAAGCTATAATCAATTTCATGATTTAAACTCTAACAACAATCGCAGGAACTCGTTATCACATCAAAACTCCAATAAGAAGTACGTTTGGGCGCACTTGTGCATTATATATATTGAATCACAACCACCATTTTACCAACCCAAAAAAATAGTAGTCGAGAGAGTACAAGATAAAAGGTGATAGAAAATGTTAGGTTGACTATCTCTTTTTGGTATAATTCCAGGGTTTCCAGTACAAACAGGTGGTCTAGTATCATTAGTGAAACCTCAGTGGTTTTTTTTATTAAAAAATATCAAGTTAAATACAATTTGATTACTGGTATACGTAATATGGAATAAAATGAATGGTAGAGAATCACGATTAGCACACTTAAAAGTATCAATATTTGAGCAGGGGAGCCCGATACGACAGACAAACACTGCAAGTACGACTCTATACGATAGAGGACATTTAGCAGCTTAGATATTAGCCGAATGAAAATTCATTTTTACATGCAAGATAGATGGACAACTCTACTTCTGAGTTAGCTTTCAAACAGTAGTTCAGACAAATCGCAGCGGTATATTTGTTCTCTGAATAACCTGCGTCTCTATTATTACTAAGGAAGAAAATATTAATAATCTTGGGCAATATTGAAGACATGGTCAATTGCTTTGATGGGATGTCCTCATTGGTATTAATGATAGGCGAATTTGAGTCTAACCTTATTGTTGAGCATGAAGGTTCACACTTTATGGTTCCTTATAACTACTACTATTCTACTATACTATGGTACTACTTTTCCTTGAGGAGAGCGGAGTGCTGTTAATGTATTCGCTGGGGATCAGGGAGCACGATTCTAAAACACCGAAAACACATTAGATGACGTAGCTATAGGTATGTGTTGTGAAAAACGGTGGCATTTCAAAGATACGTAGAACGGTGTTGTGAAGTTATCATCTTGTGTAATGTAATATTTCTAAATTGCACAAGAGTTTAGTTTCGTTGACTTGCTATGTATGCACTCGGGGATCTAAAACCATAAAATTAACCATACCATTACTAACCATTAAACCATAAGACGTTTTTAGAACAATAAGATGCAATAATCTTTAAGCTACAGCAAACATCTTTTAATATTAACATGCGTTAACAGTTAAAAGAAGTTCCGACAGACGTTCATGTTACTATCGGCTATATTAAACCGCATATGGCTAGATTCGTATGTATGCTATATTAATAAAATGAAATGTATATAAATATGTGTGAGATGCAATGTGTCGCCATAAAGACATTAAGGCGGGATCTTGTGTAAATTAATACAGCACTTACTTTGCTTTCCATATTTTTTGTAATCTTATTTTACGCCGTACTACGTTAATTTTCAGCCATGTGAATTATGTGATATCACATATAATAGAAGGTGACAAACACCGAGTTTATTCTATAAAGTGTTACGTTTAAAAAGTCTTTCCTTCATCAGCCCATTTTTACCCCCTGCAGGGGCTTAGGCCTCCCCCAGGGCTAGGAGGACTTGGAGCTCAAATCTACCACACTGCTCCATTGCGGGTTGGGGATTGTAACGACCGCCGTCTATTGACAGCGTCCGGGACCGACTGCTTAACGTACTCTCCGAGGCACGGAGTCAGTGATAGTTATGTATTTAAGTCAGAAAAACTCATTAGTACACGCCCGGATTCGAACCATGGCTCTATGGCCTTATAAATTTGAGACAGGTTCGTTGCGCTTTGGGCTAACACGACTTTCTTTTCTTTTCTTTAAAAGTTTTTTAAGGAACTATAAACTAGGTGTATTAGATGGCAATCAGATGGACAATTTGTCACTCCAACCATAGAACCCTGGCATTTAATATTACAGGGCGCAAACATGTTATTTCCAAAGGAAAAATCGTTTATGCCGTAATAATAGGTACAAGGGTATAACCACGCGCCATTATCACATATCGGACTTTCTTTGACGATGATTAATAACCTTTGAATAATAACGACAAAACAAAAACATGGAGCCAATTACGCATCATTTATAAGAGCTCATGCATATAAATCGAGGTAATCACGGAGCGAGGCGGCCGCGTAATGACAGGCCGTCGACGAAACTGCTCAAACCGAGCATAGACTCATTGTTACCTACTCATTCATAGATTATAATGGCTGTTTGCCCTGGAATGGAGACGGCATGATGATCGGCCTCTTTACAGATTGTCGCGCTGTTAACTAATGGTTCCAATTAATGTCAACAACAGCAATTTACTGGCAAGTAAGTAAATTTTGTTATTTTTTGAATGCGTTCCAAGTATGCTATGATAGCAACCTGGGATTCGAACCCGGGACACCCAGCTTCGCAAGCAGGCGTCGCTACCCACTAGGCCAAGCGGTCGTCAGGTTTGATATTGCCTGTTTCTTCTACGAAGGGCGTCACCTGCATTATCCAGTGCGTTCGGCAATTATATCTCAAAGCCAAAATTATACCATATGGTCAGTTACAAAAAGATACCTCAAGGTCCTCACAGCGTGATGCTGAAGTCTGCCAAGAGCCTGACTTAGCTGCATAGTCTTTCATTTAACACAATCATTCGTAGCGTAAAAGGAGACCCACCGGTGAAAAAGTTATGCAATGGAAATATGACAAGCAGTTGTGTGAGTATATATGAAGCGAAATCAGTGTCGTACACACGCAAATGAAACGGTTTTTAGCTTTTGTAAAATTGTGAAAAGAGTATTCAAAATAGCATGCTGAAGTTTCTTTAAACTACGTAAAATATCTGTGGCCATAGTTAGAATTATAATTATTGTTAAGCTTTTGTAAAATGATTTTGACGCGTCAAATACTTATAAAATCGACAAGTCTCTGAGTTTAATAACTTTTAGATAAAACGAATTCATTTAAAAGTAGTGTTTAGTCCAAGTATAGCACGGATTATGATCGCGATAAAAGATGCTCATTTTAATTTCTACACAACAGTAAATAATTAATTTGCGATTTTACAATTACGATTATATGGGACTTTAAATTACCTATTAGCGAGGTTCTAAAGTTAAGAAAAAAATTCATCAACCACGTGTCTTGCAGTTAAAGTTAAATATTGCTACTGATGGTACCGGGTCTTGGTTATTATATGTATGTGGTGTCTTCGCTTGGTACCCAAAACACAAGCCAATGTTTAGTTTGAAGCCTAGACGTTGTTGTCATGTATACGTTATTATTATTATTATAAAGTTTAAATGATGCTATTTGAAATATCTTTTTTGGCACAAAGATATTTCTTAAGATATTGTAGCAATAACGTATGCGTTCAGGGAATCTCACACCTTATTTTATCGGTTGGCTATTTCCAAACCATACCTAGCTAGCCATATAAATCCATTCTGTACAAAAGAAAAAAATCTTGCAATACTAAATCTACCGCTTGGAAATAGTAACAGGTTATAATGTTTGGTGCAAAAATTGCTACTGCCCGACCAGCACAAATGCGTGCGATAGAGAAGGCAGATGTACCTACCATATACTCTAGTGTACACGGGATACAAGACTGCTTGAAAATAAAGACTTTATATTTTAACAACTTTATATTTTAATTGCAAAAGAAACAAATATATATACAAAAATAAGCCAATGGATATGTATAAGTATAACCTTCATTCGAGATTTTTTTTTAACGTTAAGAGTTATGATATTTATTATATAAAACAAAATGTGTTTTATTAAGGTTCTTTTAGTGATTTTTTTTCTATCAAGCGAAATCAATACTATCTCGTTTTCAAAATAGTTAATAGACCAACAAAGGTCCATATTTATTTACAATATTTTTTTTTTGTCGCTGTCGAGTAAGGATTTGTGCCAGTAACGTAGATTGAAATTTGATAAAAATGGGATGACTTACCTACATTGTACCTACCGAGTCTTGCGATTCTTACGATGAACTTTTTAATTAGCGGTCAATGTGAGACAGCATTCGAACGAATAATGCCTTTGTAAATAAACGTATAAATCATAAACAGTAATGAATAACGTGGGCGAGAGTGCCGCGGTTGTTCAATGCGGACCTAAAATTGCAATTTCGCTTAAATTAATAGAGCATATAAATATTCCAAGTTAGTTTCATTTAGACAATACAAGGCAAGGTCTGTCTGTGTATTAAAAATCTAAATATTATATTACTTAATAAAAAAAATATTTTTATAAATATAGTGAGTGGTACGGTGTTGATATTCAACGAAAATCTGCTTTTATAGGGTGAATACATGTTCGTGGGTAGTCGGGCGAGGAGACCAGGGTTTGTTGAAATAAAAGCCGTACCTTGTAATACACTTCAATATCAACTGTAATACACTTTAATATCAGCGATTACAATCGATGATTTAAGATTATAATTATACGACGTTCCACCATAGCACGTGAAGCGCGAGCGCAATCTCTAACTCACTCTAACATAGCTCTAACCCATAGGCGTGTTTTCTCAAAATCCCCAGAATTTTCGCGAAAATTCGAATTTTCATATCATCCTACGACATATACAAGTGAATCTTGCGCAGTCTCTGAGATAACCTCGTTTATGTGATGGAGTTTTGTTGTTTGGACACTTTGGACATACGAAGTCTGAAACTCTACGGCATCTATATGTAATTTTTAGACATACGAGGTCTTCACTAGAGTGAAGACCTCGTATGTCCAAATGCCGTAGGCGGCATCGATATGTATCAATTACAAAGAATATTTAAATATGTATATTAGTTGTCTGGTACTCATAACACAATTTTTGCTTAGTTTGAGACTGGATGGCGCTGTGTACGTACAGTTTACGCAATAACAGATTTTGTGGCAACTCACTTAAATCTTATCCAGCAAAATATGTTTTATATTGCAGCAAAAAAGTTGTTTCTTGTAGATATGGTGCACCTGGTGTAGGTATTTTTTATAAATTATTATTAATCATTAATATATCGTTCAAAATTAACAATCAAGACATTTTTTTATAGTTTACAAGCATAAAAATTTCAATAAATTACCCATCTGTTGTCTTCTAAGTACGTAGTTTAAATATAATAATAATACCTGGGACATCCCACATAGCGCCATCTAGCCTAGCAATATTATAATATACCTATAGGTAGATATATAGATATTTAACACCCAACACGGAATAAATAGACATGTGAGCACACAAATGTTTGTCCCGGGCGGGAATCGAACTCGCGACCCTTCAGTCTTATTTTTATTTATTTATTTATTTAATAAAATCTACAGCCAAAAACACAAACAGTTAAGATTTTAAATATATCACAGAGAAAAGGCCATTTACATATTTCACTTAAAATTAAGAAAAGAATTTTTTAACAAAAAAAAAAACAGACTTATTTTCTATACACATAGTGATATAAGTAATTTAGATGTAATAATAAAATACAAATATTGTATCTATATAAATATACTTACACAAATACGTATATATACATACATATATACATAATAAACAATAAACAATAAACATATGTATACAATTCATTTAATATATATTAAATAATATATACATTCAATATATTTATATGCAATGAGAGTATATGAGTAAGTACACATTAAATAGGTACATAGATACAAATACACATATATCTATAAGTAAATAATACTATTATTGGATCTCAAGAGCATAAACAGTCCCACAGATCTTTTTTGTACGCCTGCCTCGATTTTTGGAATGGATCTAGATGTCTAAACATTTTATTATAATTAATAGGAATTCGATACATTGTTGAGCTACGGGCATAACGTACGCTGGACTGGGGTACGTAAATGTTTACTTACTACGTATTAGCGTTTTGATGATAAACATTTAACACTTTAGTTTTTGGCATTTGTGTTCGTTCGTTGTGGCAAGTTATTCCCTAGAATAGAAAGCACCAATCTCTAATGGTATAGAAGTAAAAGGTGCTGGATGGTGCCGGACCTCTAGCGACTCTCGATATTTTATACCCATCACTGCCATCTGTCGTCTCATTAACATATTAAGTTACAGAAGAAACATTACGTACACATTATTTTATAGTCTACTTATATAGTCTAAATATGAATTATATTACCGCATTCATGAATATTAACAGTAAAATTTTAATAAATAATTGTAGGTAGTGGAATTTAATAAAAATATTTTAAGCATTTACGTAGTTGCGGTAAAATTTGAAAGATGACGCCACGTTACAAGTGATTCAAAGGTAAGACAATAGATGGCGCTAAAATTAACTAAAAGTTTTAATTACTGGCATGCTGGATTACTTACGACTTACATTCAGCCTCAGAATAATTACCTAAAGTCATAGAAGTAATGTAAATTTTACATATGTTTAACTTGTTCTAACATGTAGAATAAAGCATTAGAAAGAAAAAGATAGCTGATATAAAATCATTGCTGCTTATGATCAGAACGTAGCCCCCAAATTCATTTGAACTTATATAAACAACGGAGGTAAATTCATGTGATGCAAACGTCCGTCTGACTAGTCAGACTAATGTCATTGAGAAAGGGGTAAGTACAAGCACGTTGAAACAAACCGCATATATATACTTACAACTTTTACAACATTTACACTGAAATTCAACATGTGGAAAACATGTGAAAAATGAAACAAATATATGTAAATACAAGAATGTCTTCTATGACTTTAGGTAATTGTTCTGAGCTTATTTCAGAGCTCTGGCTTAGCTCATTTCAGAATTTTAATTTTACTGTGCCACCTTGACTTGCCGCCTTCTTATACGATTTCCTTTCCTCTTTCAGTTGTACTTTTCTTTACATTATGGGCTCGTTTAAATTATTTTGTATGAGACACCAGACACCGAAGGCACAACTTTTCAAATATGCTATTAAATAACCAAAATTTTTAAATAAATTGATAGGTATTATTCATTTTAAGATCCCTACCGAAATACAGATCTTAACTTTTGTCGTTTTATAATAAACCAAAAACCAACGAATCTCTAAATTTTTTTAAATTTATTTCTTACTGTGATAAAAGTATTTATTTTCAACTATAAAAGGTGCGTATGAGGCATGCCATTTTGGATTTTATATATTTATTATTTAAATTCGGTTCAAAAATAAGCAAAATACTGTTTGCTTATGACTTTGATGTACTAACGCTCTGAACTAACATTATTAATAATCCAGCATTAAAAAAAATAAATGCAATTCCTCATTCAAACCAAGCTTGCATGAAATTTCATATTGGTGATTAAAGTGGTTCCCAAAATATGAAAATAATTCTTACATGTTGTACGTATATTGGTTTATATTTTTTAATAATTAAATGTCTCTTGGATATTTTCTTGAATGTTAAAAAAGACAGTTATAAATGAAACCATAAAATTTTCATGAAATATTTACTTATACAAATCAACCTGCAACACACAGCAAGGCAGACATATACACAATCTCACCTAATTTTAATAAGTAATAAAAGTTAATTTCTATTTGTTTTTGGAAAACAATTGTATAAGATTTATATTGTTCTCAACTATATAATACTTTTTAAAGAAAAAAAAATAATATGTACAAGGCACTCTGTTAGTGGATTGCCGTGATCGATAATAAGTACATAATAAAATAAAAACAAAACGACATTTTTTGTCGCGCGCGTCCGCTGATGGCACTCAACGTGTTATTTGGTTTACCAACAAACACAATATTTATCCTGTTAATATTAAATACACTGCAGAATTCAAACTTCACATTTTCGTGATCCTTATTACTTTTTAACTATTTACTTATGTATACTATGAAAAGCATATTAACTTTTCAATATAATAGTTAATAATGGTATTTTTATATAATGTATACGTCGTAGGATGATTTGATAATTCGAATTTTCGCAAAAATTCTAGGAATTTTGCGAAAACACGGATAATTAGACAAAGGTGATTATATTTTCAACCTTACTGGAAGAATGGTAGTGTTTTCGCGAAAACGCGAGTCGCCTTAGTAAGATTGCGAAAAGAATCGTTAGTTATTTTGAAAAATTTGAACTGATTGGCCGGTTTGAACGCCCCGCAAAAACATCTTCTCTGATTGGATGACGACTCAAATTTCAATTCATTACGTTGTTTTATTTGTGATTTTGTTTTTCTAAGCGAACCAGCAGTTTTTTGATATTTAATGTATTTAAGTTTATAGTTGGACTTGAAAAATTGTGTGAAAAGTTGTATAGACATGCGTCTGTAAATACAAAATGACAGATACAAGTGAAAATATTGCTGAAAGTTCATCAGAATCATAAACCAATAATTTTGATATTTAAGATCTAACGTACATCACAACAACACTAAAGTAGGTACATACATGTAACATTAATGATAAGTTAAGCACAAATTCATAAAAGAAGGCTGATAATTATGTGATTTGTAATAAGAGGTAACGTACTCGTAGTTGCATTTATATTGTTACTAGGACAGTGTACCTAGTACATTTTCTATGATCGATATTTATCAAATAAAAAGTAAAGTTAGCCTTTATAACTCTGATATAATACGTTAAAGTTACATAGGAAAAGATAGGAACCAATCGGAGTAAGAGTTGGCTAGCAAGCAAAAATCAAGCCAATCAGCGTTAAGAATGTTCAATGTTACTGAGGCGACTCGCGTTTTCGCAAGAAAACTAACTTTTTACAGTAAGATTGAGAAATATAATCACCATTGTCTAATTATCCGTGTTTTCGCAAAATCCCTAGAATTTTCGCGAAAATACAAATTATCAAATCATCCTACGACATATGTATGGTGAAGTTAAGACTCCTGTTAAGTGTAAATACGTCCGTAGACTTTGAAATAAATAGATTTGTACAATTTCATTCATATTTCATCACAACAATATCTTAAAATATGCGCCATTTCGTTGTTTTATATTTATTCTCTTTCAGTATGTAGCATCACTATTATTATTATTATGGCATTGTTCATTAATTTGTTAAATAATTTATTGCTAAATGCGTGTGGTTTTACGCGAGAGAAAAGGCACTAAGTTTTAAATAACCGTGTGAATGAAGCAAAAAAATATTACCCTTAATCGTTGTTTTTTAATAAACTTTAATTGAAATAGCAATACTGCACGAATCTGTTACTTGATTTTAATTAATATATCATTAGATACTTTAAATCAGAAGTTGTTAGCCCGATTCCATGTTCACTATCATTTTGGATTCAACGGTTATACCATTATAAGAATACTTTAAGTACTTGATAACTTTATGAAATGGACGGAGCATTAACCACTTTGAAAATGTAAAGTTCCGAATATAAGACAATACATAAAGTGTAATATTTATATATTATACGCTTTCGATAGAATCAACAAGATTATTATAAACATCTATATTATTTTAATAATCTCAACGTCAGATCTCCTTTATTCAATAACTTCAAGATATATTTCTCATGATGAGATTTTGCACTTGAGATTAGATTAGATATTGCTTTACATCGAACTTAAAATCTATGATGCGAGACGAAATTTTTTTTTTTTTTTTTATGCGATTATCTATAATTTTGAACATTGTATAAATGCATTTGTTTAAACAACGGCAAAATATTTTAATTTCTAATGATCAACAAATCGAACAAAAAATTTTAGATCGAAATGAGATTCTAAACTGACACACAATATTTGTGATAATTTGGATGACATGCTCTTTTATTCTTATCTGCAACATATTCGCTAAGAACACTATTTGGACACGTAATAATATCTATTTTTATTAAATGTCGTCTCTAAATTCAAAAATACGATAACATTAAGCAAAGTTAACAATAATTTAATCTCTTCTAACTCAAATTTATTAATAAGCATTTAACAATTTCCACAGAACCACATAGAAAAATTGTACATTAAATAAGGCACTTGGGATGCACAATATACTTTAAATATTTAAAACTAAAATATAACATAAAATACATTGTTATAAATAAATCTCTATATAAGACAAGTCATAAACTCGTTGACCTGTGCGCTTTTAAAAGGAAGACATTTTATTTTATTTTCGGGACAGTTTCAATCTTTATAAAGATTTTCTTTGGTTTGACACGAAATTCTTTTATTGCCAAATCGCTGTGAGGGGTCAATAAGTTTACGACTGCTTTAGGCCATGAACTTATATTAGACCATTATTCCGATTTCAGTCTAGTATATTTTTATTTCGTTAAAAATCCATTTTTTTATCTGCGATCTAAAATATTTAACACATTTATAACAACGTCGACGATTACAGGGTCTGTCGTAAAATTTTTGTAAATAAACAATGTTAGAGAGTAAAAAATATTGCTTAAAAATTGATTTCACGCTTACAATTAATTAATTACCAACCTAATTAAATATTAGACCCTTTTTATACTTACGCTTGACGTTGCAGTGTTGCCATGTTGTCGCTAAAAATGCTGATTTGTACGTGTTGAAGATCTTACCTTGCCGTTTATTTTGTCATATGTTGAGATTTTCTTCATATTTCAATAATCACAAATTGAAATTAAAATTTTAACAATTCAATAAAAGCCAGAAAGAATAAGCAATCGTGTAGATAAAAAGAAAAACGATATCCAAAGGGATATTACTTAATAGTTAACATAACTCAACATGAGGGAAATTGTTTTATATAATAGAAAACAACTTCAACACACATAAGAAGTGGAAAATCTCAACACATGCACTTTTACACTGAAAATTTGTCAACGTGTAATTGTTGAACAAATAGATTGTGAGATGGCGGTATTAAATTTTTTTTTTTTTTTTTTAATTAATTATACTCGATAAAATACAAATCGGTATATTTAATTTCTAAAATAAAATACTTGAAATGAGATTGTGTAAAATAGATACAAGAAGTAACAAATATTTAATTTTTAAATTAACACGATTTTCACTCTGAATTCTACAATTTGCCATTTCTCTTTTAAAATTTCATATTTATATTTTGATCAGGTTCACTAAAGAGATTCGAAATGAAATATCGCCATCTTACTGGACGTAAGGATATACGGGAAACCTATTTGATGTAGTATAATTTCGTATATCTACACAGAGTAACGAGTAACGATCAAGCGACAACAAAGTACACAGTCGATGGCGTGTGCCATTTAACGTCTTATAAAAATGTTAATGATCAAATCGATCGTGTTATAAACGTAACAGGCATATATAATGTTAAACAGTTAGACTATTATACATATATCTGAGCTCTTAAACAAAAAAAATATCTAAAAAACGTTTCTTATAAGTATGGACAGTTTTATCTATTCGATTTCTAAAGTCACGACACCAGATAACTTTGTCCACGCTTATAGAAACGTTCTTTGAATAGATTTTAGTTAGATATTTTGGTGTTTAAGAGGCCAGTATTGTTAAGGTGACGGCCCAAGAGCTATAGCTACTGTGGTCGGTGCGGCGGCAGTTACGGCGGCGGCTGGCCCCGGCGCCTGTTAGTTCCTCCGGCCGTTAGCACTCCAAGCCTAGCCGGGTTAACGAGAAGAGAGAAAAAAACAGAATGTTAGTATCGATCCAAATCTTCGACGCACTGAAACGACCGCGCTCTGCTCCTCCATCGCGTACTACGATCGGACGCACAGTAGCGGGCCGTCTCGCGCGTATATTGAATTCTAATCTCAAAGGGGAGGCTATCAGGCATTCGCGCCGCGACTTATTTTATAGAAATAGCTCGTAATGGCCCTGTTAATAAATACATAATTATCGAAATTAGTTCACTTAGTTAATGACTGAAAATGTTAAAATAATTTAGTGTGATAAAATGACAAGTCTACGATACAGGATTAAATGCCCAATAGTTCCCATATGGGCGACGTTTGATACAAAACATATATAAGTTAATAATATTTTAATCATACTGTATCAAACGCCACCGAAAACAAGCAAAAATTATAATTTAATCACTTATATATAACCATAGCGCCCAAAATGCAATTATGTAAATAACTTCATGAGGATTATCATAGTTTCGTATTGCGTGTGTTGCATTCGATTACGAAAAAAGTAAAGTTAATGATTATGCGGTATTATTGTAACATTTGATGACATTACATATTTGCATGTTAGTGACTTCATAATAATAAATACATAGTTACATATAATCCGCAATCGGTGGCAAAAGTAGCTGTTATGAAAAGTGCGTTTATTCGAACAAACTGGGAACTTGGCCTTGTGGAGTTGCTTTGTTAGTTGTGTGAGGCTAACCGAAAAAATGACTGCACGTCATCAACTTATCGACAATCGAACAAACATAATTTGAATCGCGAAACCGAAAAAGAAAAAAGAAAAGGAAACGCTCAATGAAAATTTCAGACAATTTATTGACTAAACCTCTTTGAAAATGCATCATTTACATCAACAACTGAAACAATATTATAAACATCGTCCGCTCATCTCGAAAATTATCCCATATAAGTTTTCCATATCGCAGCGTTATATATAATATATAAAATATTTTAAAAAATGTGTGTAACATTTTTATGTTCACATTTAATCCACAAGGACACAAGTGCGTGACTTAAAACTAGACGACTTTCATGTAAGAAAGCGATACAATAACTAAGGCAAAATAGAAACAACTAACTTACAAAATACTAATATAAAAAAAAAACTATAGTGACTAATTTGTGATGATTCTGAAAGTTCAAGTCGATGACAGAACACTTTGAAGTAATACTGGAGAGATGGCACAATTCTAGAAATGCTCTGCTCGACTAATACTGCGCGGAAACGAAGGACTTCACAACCTATTATTTAGCACCTCGATGATATGGATAGAAAAGAATGGATCGACTGCAATATTTTGTCCTTCATTCCTTTAAGGGGAATCAAAAAAGCAATTTAACAAATTATATGAGACAACGATTGCAGACACGTGACTGTCAAGGCACACGTTATCTTCGTTTTGAATAAAATCTTTAAAATCATCAAAATAATATTTGGTAACGCAGTTATTCGCGATATTGCTTTGTTCGAAACTAAAAATCAAGTAAAACTTACTATAACAATGCCTTGCATCACAAAATGTAACACCATATAAATATCTATTTAAAAAAAGAAATATAAAATCACAGTTTTAAAATTATGCATTGTCATATTAGATTCGGCGCGAAGTAACGATGTATGTAACATCCTAGCTATTCGAGCACATACCTAAATAAGTACAAAATAAATAAAAATAATACACAGAGAGACAGTAAACTTGGCGCCCACACCCATACTGGCATGTTTGCTCCTTGACTCGTCTACTATTAAGAAAAAAAAGGACTTTATTAGAGTAGAAGGTTTCCTTTCCACCGGAAGTAGAATTGATCTGGTTTTTTGACAATCAGTAATATAGTTTTGACGTTATCACAACTAGCAAAGCAATTTTGCTAAAAAGAATAAAAGACAGTATCATTGCTCTAAAAAACCTGATCCATTCCACATAGCATTGACCACGAAAAAGTAAATATACAAACTAACAACCATAGAGCGTACATCCACAGTAGGGCGTTAGGTTCTCACCTCGTGCGCTCGGCCACGGGTGTTAAGGCGCAGGCAAGGCGGCACGCTGGTAGGGGTGGTCCCGCATCTGAGCGAGCCGGCCGCGCCTCACCACACCTAGCGGCAGACCACACTCATCATCTGTGCCAATAAGCCACCTTCAAGACCGGTGCACATTTCACGAGGCTAGTGACCAAATCCAAAGTCTAACCGTCATTAATACTTTACAAGTAATTTTGTTAATACTTTATAAATTGTGAAACTTCACAAAGAATATAATACCGATGATTAATTGCGTATGATCATAGACGCACACGTACGGAGGGCGTTAATTAAAATATAAACTTCATTAACTAATTGATTACCAATTGAGAAATGTTTCAAAAATGATTGTAATTTCATGTCACTAGCCTGCGTCTGGTCGCTGTTCTTTGAAAATAATACTGAATATCACAAAGGAAGAACTACAACGGAAACGTCGTTAATATTTTTAATTTATTTTTTGCAAAAATAGCCAAAAAAATTTACAGCGTTCTTCCTTGTGTAAACATGCTTTCCATCTGAGTAGTGTTTGCGCAAAAGAAGCAGAAACACAAACCAACAAAAATTATTCTTTTGCACATAAGTACGACAACGAACGTAAAAAAAAAATTTCCCACATCCAATTTGCAAAACACTCTTCAAAACCATTTTGGACGTCATGACGTATGATTCGTTATCAGTGCTCGGCATTTAAATGCTATTAAGTGAAAGCATTTGCAATCTTATTTATAATCTATAGTTTAAAAAATCTATATAATCTATAATATACCGAAATATACACCGCTGAACGAGATTTTCATATACGTTTCTTAACACTATAATTTACGAACAATAAAAGACAACATTAGAGGCAGTGATACCTCCATATTATCATGTAGGTACTGCTTAAATACTACTATTATCGACTATTATTTTGTTGCTTTGGAAAATATAACATGTAAGCAAAAGTTTACTGGAGCATCAACAATTCAAATTGTTGAATTTGTAGGTAGGTATCCATTTAATTGATTTACAGATTTCATAACTGTATAATATAATAACAGATTTTTAAAATTTATATTTCATACGTAAAGCTCACTCTTCACTATATTAACTAAAAAAAAAAAAATCTTTTAAAGATAATTACAACTTAACCTATGGTATGTTTATATAAGTTATAAGGCTAATATATTACGCATATTACCGGCCAAGAATGTTGAATTTGTTTCGAAATGTTTGAAAGAGTATTAAATGTCAGTTTTGTTAACATGTTTAATGTATATGCCTTTTATTTTTGACATAAACAATTTGGTCCCCTTATGCTTGTAATAATCCTAGATCGAAAGATTTTAGTTTACGACGAAAACGTAACTACATTTTAATTCGTGTCATTTTATTATATTTCCAAATTAATTAGTGACAATGTACTCAGTCTCTGAACGTTATTATTTAGAAATAAATCTTTTACTATTTCACTCGAAAACTTTATTTGGTTAATAAGAAACTACGGTTTGAAGTAGTTTTGAAGTATTATTTACATGTTTATTAGAAAAAAAAAAAGAAATTTGCATGCTGTGTGGATCTATGATTTTTATAATTCAACCGACTGATTCTACGAAGTCATATACGTGTAGACCGTGTTAATATATTAGTGTTGTTACAAGCAAAGGTTATAAATACATGTTATTATGTCAAACATGTGTAGAAAATGTCTACTTTGATAAAACCATTCTAGCGATATAGACAAAATAAAATTTAAATCCCTAACAAATGATTGTGGTAACTTAGAGAAAATAAATAAAATTAAATAACTGGCATAAAACTTCGGCAATATATTGCAATCGATGTACAACAACAATATATTCCGAGTAATAAATACATTCTTTACAATAATAATAATAATAATCTTCATAAATAAATATATCTCTATGAGAATGCGTTCAAACAAAATATATTTTTCATTCGATATATTTGTACAAAACAGCTGTCTACGAAAACAATTATTAAAACAATATCAATTAAATATTATAAAAAAAAAAAGAAACACATGGAGAGAAAACGACAATAACATCCTATACGTTACAAGACATTTGATCGATTTTTTATTCGATTCTTATTAACTAATTACTGATCTATTATAATATCGATAATGGCTTTCGTGTGACTGATAGACGAGAAGTCCTATATAATGCGGACGCGTTTGTATCGATTATGATTGATGGTCTGGCCAATAGCAGGTCGGGCGTCGGAGCCTGTTGTATGTCATTTGGCGATACGGGTCCGGCAATTGTCAAAAGCCAGCAAGTAGGTACCTCGACGCTGCAAACCCGATTAAAATTTCAATTCACACATGTAACATTTAAACGTGACAAGCATGAGAAACACCATAGCGGTTAGTCGGTTAGTGTTCTGTAGTCACTCGATGCTCAATCGTGCCTCGTCAAAATTTATCAAGAATTTAATTGCTGTAGACATAGTTAATCTAATGTGTATACCATCAATAAACAATAACGTTTAAAATAGTAACTAGTACAAAAATAGTACTTTTAATTTAGACATCAATATATTTAAAATCATTGTATCATCATTTACCCATTGTATGTGTGAAATGTGATAGCCGAGTGGTAGCGAGTCAGCTTCTAGATTAGAAGGCCGTGGTTCGAATACCAGGGCATGTACTAATGAGTTCTTTCTAACTTATGTACATAACTATTACTGATTCTGTTTAGCCATCGGTCTCGGTTGCCATCAATAGATGGCCGCCGTTAAAATCCAATGAAGCCATTGATTCGTAGATAGATGATTTTCATGTTTTCAAAAGCAAACTTTAGCGATGGCTATAAATTAATTTCTACATTTTAAATGAAAATTTTATTGTAAATTCAAGTAAGTTATATAGTTTTAGGATTTTTTTGTAAGCATTACAATAAAATTATTATTGTAATGCTTTAGTTATTTGATTTAATATTAGATTTATCACCTACATACTTTAGTTAAATACCTATATGAATATAGGTATATTGCATGCTCCTTAAGGGTAACATGTTAATCCAATTTACATATTTACTACCTTCTACGCACATTTTAAAGCATTTTTTTTCTTTTTCTTAAAGGTGAGAGAGGACCCATCGAGAAAATATATCGCGCTTGTTGAATCCACATTTTTGACATTGAAGATGTTGGAAGAGCAATATATTAAGCTCAACAATCTATACCTGTTTGTGTTGGGTGGAAAATAAAACTGTGGTCTTCAGAAACTCAAGTTTTCTTGGCGCCTGACCAAAAACCCGTTGTTAATATGTACGAGTCAATTAAACGATTGACGTGCCAGCAACGTACTACGGGTCAGTTATGCTAAAATGGAAACGTTATAGAAACCAACCAATGGCGCAACAGCAGACGTGGCTGTGGAATTACGCTATTGGTTGGTTCAATATCGAGATTGTTTTACGTCAGCATAATTGAAACGCAGGGTGATACAGTACTCTACAAACAATATCAATCAGAATAATAGTAAAATCACAGCAATTTAACCTTTTGACTTGTCTCAAATCATTATTAATCAATTGTCTCTGTCAATTAAATGGCTCATGACTTTCAATCTGACCGAATATAGTTAATGAGTAGTGAATAGGATAAACTATGAATTACAATTATTTCTCAACATATATACAATTAAATTCTTGGGAACTGATGAGAAGGCACATTGATATTGAACAGTCGTAACAGTTTTTTTTTTTTTTTTGCTTTAGTTTAGTGTTGTTCTATTGTGTACAATTGTTAAGGAATATATTCAAAATAACTTTGCAAATGAAAGCAACAAAATTATTTAGTGGTGTTACGGATACGTTTAAAGAAACGGGTGTTTTGACAGTATTGCTCACGTCATTGTTGTCGTACGTATAGTTCGCCTCAAACTTTATGGCGGATCGGAATACAACGCTATAAGCGTGCTTGCTCATGTAAGTCATATACCCCTCGCTCTACTGCGTCCCGCAACACCTAAAACTGGTTACTGCGACACGACTTGTGCCTATGTTCACATCCGCCATAAAGTTTCAATGGAACTGTAACCAAATGCTACGAGCGTACTTTGTTTTCGTATGACTACGAACAAGGACCGCTTTTAGAATGTAGGTATCGAGTTTAAGATTAACATTTTCATTAAATAATCGAATATATGCAAACAAAAAGCCGTTGGTCTGGTTGTCCATACCTTGTAAGATTTTATCAAATTTTTTTTGACGAGAAAGTAAATTGTGGTAGGTTTTTGAATATAGACTTTTTATTATACAATACACACGCTGTATCTCATGTAAGAATTGACGTGTGTAAGTATTGACCGACCGGCAAAAAACTTTATAGAATAAAAAAAAAATTTGTTTTATTCATATTAATTTTCCTAGAATTGGTCAACGCAGTCGTGGACCAAATTTGACTTAAATTTTTGTGTTAATTACAGACGCCTTGGCATCTACCTTACATCTACAGAGACAACATTAACCTTAAATAGTCGTTAATACGAAGAAAAATAATGTCGACATTTTAAAATATTTTTTAATACCTACCTATTTTATATACCTATTAGTCGATACTTTATTATCTCTTTAATTTAATACCACAAGAAAGATACAGCGTGTATATATTCTATAAGAATTGATGTATAAAAAATAAATAATCATGTTTTCAAGACTGTCAGATCACTCTTGGTATTAAATTATTTAATAATATACAAGAGATATTTTATGAAAAAAATTAAGAATAAAATTACCGGAATAATTATAATCTTTGTTTTTCAGAATTCGTCTGACGCATTAATATTTGCACAAAATATCTGCTACACCAAAATTTTACGTCGTTCGACGAGTCAGCTTTAATATTTTTTTTTTACTAAAAATAAATGAGGGATAAAAACAAAATTCTCTTACAAAATCTTACAAAATGTATTGTATTGCCAGACACACATTACTCAACATGCAGGGCTAACATGCACACCGCGACAAAACTTTGTCGACAAATTATCTCGTGCGAGAACGAGATAGCTTTATATGTGACGTATATAGATATCTCATTTCGTCACGAGATAATGCGTCTACAGCGGTGTGCATGTCAGCTATGCAGCGGTTCTTAACTTGTCTCCATTCTTGTCTCATATTCAGCTATTTAATAAAAATCTGTTCATAAACCAAATCGATACCCATATTTAGGAAACGATACCCACGCTTAGGAAATGATCCCCACTCACACTAGTTTTTGTACATCTTTGATTATATAAATGTCTGAATGGACCCTCGCAATACGATTTCAGCAAAAATTACAGGCCAACTTTTACATACTTCTGTATGTGACTCAACAGACCACAAACCACGTACAAACAATCTCTGTTTGCGTGTATTATAACCGAACAGTTAGGTGATATTATTATCTACATTTATTGATGTTGACTCTCTATCCAGACAGTGTATAATCAAAGGTATGTATGAGTCCACAGGCTAAAGCGTGACGTTTCATACTTAAGCAAGAACTGTCATAAAACATCCAGAGTGGACTTTAGATACCATAGAAATGATGAATAACACATAATGACATGCAACTAGGTACCACGAATATTTGTTTTTTTTTTTTTTTTAACTATATAATCACTGTAAATTTATAACAAGTAGGCAGGTACTTGAATACTTTTAATGAGATAAAAAAATATTATTACACCCTTGTGATACCAACTCATTTTGAAGTCAAATAAAATTCTCATTTGATTCATAAGCGCTAGAAAATATTAAAATTATAGAACAAACACTATTTATTTTTTCCGACTTACTTTACGCTACTGTATAATGACTACAATTTAGATAATATATTTCGAATTTTACATATTACGCCGGTGTAATAACGATGCAGCTCTAGATAAAACTAAATTATCAAAAGTATCAATGTGAAGCGTATCTTTAAGAAAACTTACACTAAATACGCCCAAGTCTATAAACGAGTATATTTCTAACACAGACCAGTCAACCTATAGACCACGCTTTAATAAACGTCAGTACGAAAACGAAATCGCCAAAAAGTGGCGGGGTGCGGGGAGAGGTCGGCTAGTTTTCATTAGCTCGTTCAAAATTGACAATTTAATGGCTTCCGACGTGCTTCCAATTGACGCAGTTATGTAGTGTCACTACATAGCCTTGGCGAATGCTACTCCCTGTCAAAGCGTGGTCTATAAGGTTAACTTGTCTGTGATTTCTAATCAAGATATCGCATTCTATTTATCTTTTCAAATAATTAATTTTCTGCAGTAACTAATCAGTCTCTTCATTTGTCGTTAGTAGTTACCTAATTAATATAAAGCTCAAATAAATAAGTTGCATAGTTATCACGGAACATATTATTAAAGTTGGAAGTGTTTAATGTACGTATTGATTGATGAACAGCGTTCTTTAGTGGAGTGTAATCGTGTTTAATCATAAGTAAACTACAGTCTGTACTGTACTGGGAAGAGCAGACCAAGTGTCCTTCACATCCCCAATCTTATTAAGATATTCCGTGTTAAAAATGGTCATCATTTCTTCCTTTAAATAAATAGATTAATTAAAAAGGCTTTCTAAGCTTTTTAAGCTGTCCAACTACGGTTATTTTTAGTAAACATATTTTTCGCTATTCTAGAATATTGAGATAATGGTCACGACGTGACTTCTAGACGCTGCATCGCTATTGATTAAAATCTTGAACACAAACCGCTTTGAGCTGCCGATTTTAACTGCTTCACATTCTGAATTTATGAAGGTTGTCGAAACCAACGCGTCAGTCGCGATAACTCAAAGTTTTATGTGCTCCCCATGGAATTATTATTACTTAGCGATAATATATTACAAGACGCCTACTGATGTTATAAAATTAAAATGATATTTTTTTCTTTACACGAGCGACGCAATTAAGTACTTGCAATAGAGTAAGATAAAACAATGTTCCAGGTTCGGAATATAAAGTTTTCCACCCCGACCCTATATTTACGTCATAGTCTTCTAGCATCAAAATGCGTTCCTAAATGTTGCAGAATTCATACGAAATGTGCAAATACAATTTCTTTCAAAAACAATATAGAATATTTTTGAAGAAACTACAATGTATGAAAGGGCAGATGTATTTTAAATCCAGGTCAGAAATAGATGTGAGGATACTGCGTTATAAAGGCGAACTCAAAATAGATCACCCTACAATGTAGCCGTAGGTGGTATGACTATGTTGCATCAATGTCGTCATTCAAAGAATGATTTAATTTCATAGCATTAGCAGATGTATTGCACAGTATCGCTTAGTAACAAATTCGTGGGGTGACCACACACGGTCAGATCAACATTTCTATAGTGCTGGCGTGTGTGGCTAGTGTGTGTGTGTATTATCAACGGGCGAACAACCCACCGGTGTGGTCGGCGGTGGCGTACTCTGCGGTCAGCAATGGATTGGCGGCGGCCGTCAGCGCCGCGTAGTTCGCGTACTCGGCGTATGGAGACGCGTATATCAGCTGATGGGCGGGCTCCCCAGGAGAAAGCAGCCCCGCAGCGCCTCCCGCTCCAGATCCGTTGAGAATCCCTCCTTGCCCTCCCGGACCAGCTGACATCCTTGGGGATAAGATTAGTGGAGGACCTAGCGGCGTCGGTGTACGGAGTGCCACTCCTCCGACCCCTGGTACGCCTCCTCCCGGACCAAGCAGTCGCTGGGTTTCTGCTGCAGCCGCGGCGGCCACCCGACGCCATTCCTCGTCCGCTACGAAAATAAATGCGTGATATCAAAGTATGGAGATGATAATAACGCTAAAAGAATATGTATTCTCAAAAGTGCCGCAAATGGTGGTCTATTAATCTATGCATTACCCAAAACGATCAAGTATATAATAAAGAATGATGACCAAGAAAGCAATGCTGAAAATTGTTTTCCTTTCATTCTATTCGCTTTGATTCACTAAGACAATTTTTATGCCAAGCACCCATGGCAAGCACCATCAGGGTTACCAGTTTAAATTTAGAATATTTACCTACCTGTCACACTCAGATATAATTTATGAAAAAACTTTTTGTGTTACATTACCTACACCAAACAAAATAGCGCTTCAACGATTGTATGCCACTATTCTCAATTTGTTTGCATATCAATTCGTTATCATGCTAAATATGGCTTGACGGTATAATTATCTCCGATATTCGATTGATAACTGACTGACCGATTAATTTATTGTTAGAGATACGGACTGCACACCAAAACGTCGCAGGTTCGATCCCCGTCCGGAACAAATATTTGTTAGCATAAACATGTCTATTGTCACGTGACAATTTTCAAGTGTCTGGGTGTAAAATATCTATATATGAATTTATTGTATAGATAATTAAGTATTTATATCAGTTGTTTGGTATATACCTACCCATGGTACAGTCTCTGACTTAGGGACTAGAAAATCGAGTGTGATGTGACCTTCATATTATTATTATTTAACTTTTGAGGATATGACAAATATTTGCATTTGTAGTATTTAACTACAAATTAATGATTTTCGATTAAAGTTAATTTACGATTAAGACAAGATATGTATACTGTTGGGGAATTCGAAGCATACCTAATGTTTATCAAAAGCACAAATTCACAGATCTTTATTATATCAGAAATCGGTGAGACCAGTTTGTAAATTTGGTTATACTTACTGTGTAGATAAACGTATTTACAAAATTAAAAAAAAAATCAATCCTTTACAAATAATACATCCCAAACCGTGTAATAAACTGGGCATGCAACAACATAACCCCATTATTAAAAATAACCATAAATCACAATGCACACCATCACCCATGTATTCATGTTAGACAGAATTTAAGTTAATCACACGTTATAAAAACGCGTCACTCTTGAGAAATAAAAAAAAATTAAAAAGAAACATTGTGAGCGACAATCATAAATTAATTCGTCAGACAACATTTTCCTAGTCCAATACAGATCCCTGAATTATCATAACAATTGGTTAAAAAACATTTTAGTTATAAACCAATACAATTAACCAACAGTACAGATTCGTAAAAAAACGCTTGTTAGTGTTCCGTACCCAAAGGGTAAAAAAAGGGACCCTATTACTAAGACTCCGTTGTCCGTCTGTCTGTCTGTATGTCTGTCCATCTGTCACCAGGCTGTGTCTCATGAACCGTGATTTCGCCGCTATAACGAGAAATACTAAAAAACAGAGTAAAACAAGTATTTAAGGGAGGCTCCCGCACAAAAAACGTGATTTTTTTAATATTGTACGGTGGTACGGAACCCTTCGTGTGATAGCACTTGGCCGGTTTTTTTTTAGTTTGCAATATTTTTAGATCGAGGAACTCTCTGATTCGAAATGGAAAGTAATTTTATAAATTGTTTGTAGTATTTAGTTGTCAATAGATGGCGGTCGTTACAGTCCCCAACCCGCAGTGGAGCAGCGTGGTGGATTTAAGCTCCAAGCCCCCCTCTTCACCCTGGGGGAGGCCTAAGCCCCTGCAGTGGGGTAAAAATGGGCTGATGAAGTGAAGTATTTAGTTAAACTCAAAAATATAGCACCGCCAAATACATTTGATTATTGCCGATCGAATAAAATATATTTACAGCAGGTTTATTTACAGAACTACTCGATAGTCCAGCAAACAATGGCTATCGTCAAGCGAGTGTATTTGGAAGCACTATAGACTAACTTATTCGTTAACGACGAATCAGACCCTTCACTTAAATATTTTAGTAATAAATGTTAGTGACAAAACATAAAGGCGTCCATACTTATGAGGCACTGACCGTTGACTGGCACGACGGCTTTGGCACTCGAATCGCGATATGTGCCGTTTATTATGGCCAACTCCATCAATTGACGTTTCTTCAGTTCATCTTCACCGTCCGCTTGCTGTTAGACAACAATAAATAAAAGAACTGTCATGTAGTTAGACGCCATTACCAGGGCAGCATGTTCACAAGAAAGATCTATATTGACTTGATTTGAAATTATAGTGTGTGGAATAATAAACACGATGAACAATACGGACACCAGATCATAAGTATTAGGATACTAAAGCACTTTTGTTACTACGCGCGTTAATATCTCTGTAGTAAAATTTGTGAATTTAAGTTTTACCTTCGAGATTTAAGGCGTTTCAACTGTTAGAGGAAAGGGTCCTATTCGGTTTGATCTAATATTTTAATTTCAAATGTCATAAAACTTCTAATTGGATAACAAGCATTAGTCTAGTTCGCGGTACGTGATAATTAAAAACATATATGCAACTGTTCCTTGAAGAGATTAACGTTAAAGATTAAAAATCGTACCGGCACCAATAGACGTTTGACTTCATCAACGGCACGCGCAAGCTTTATCTTAGCCCGATTCTCCGTGTCCTCGACGGTGAGCAAGACGTGTAGTTCGTCCGCCAAATGCTCCCAGTTGGGTTTCCCGCGATTCGCGTCTTCCTGGAAATACACGATAACATATTTAAGTACGTTATTATTTATTGAAGAGTGAAAGCAACTTAACTGCCTTATTCATAAGCATTTGTGTTTTGTCTTTGTCTCTCATTAAAAATATGGAAGTGGGCAGAAAAAGACAAAACACATTTTAGTTAAAACGCTGTTATTAAATGTTTATGAATACAGCAGTAACTATCTAATATATCAACTTATAGTACAAAAGTAAGCTGCGGCTTCTGCGTCATTATCGGTCGATAAGCGCATTTTAAATTAGCAGGACGCTAATTTATAAACGTTTCGAGTTACAGAAGAACAGTCTATGTTTACAATAAGAATTGTGCCCATACAAATGCAAAAACAATTTCACGAATAATATTAAAATAAACCTCCTGAGTCCAAGGTTAAGCTGCATGTAAAAATTATAAACGAAGATTAGTAATGTGTCATAAACCGTTTCCCAGATTAGAAGTTAAATGATTGTTTTATACCTTTTTCTTATCCCTCATGGACCCTTTGCCTCGGACCATTATTTTGCAGCCCGTCTCTTGTTCCAACTGTTTGGCAGTCATACCTCTGGGACCTAAAATCCTTCCCACGAAGTTGAACTGGAAATAAACAAAAAGGAAAATTTATTAAAAAAATTATAATATAATCATACTCTTAACTAGAATGTATGATTTCTATTTTGCCCTATAATTGTGTTAGTGTCAAAACCTTGTACTAAAAGCACCAGCAAAGTAACATTCAAAAAGATTTCACATATGTACGTAGATAGCATGTCGTCACACTAAAGTCTTCAACATACACCGATGTCGAATTTGACAGGTAAACATGGGCGTGATTAGTAGTAAATTTACCCTATTTCCAAGAAGACCAACTAATTTTGAAAGTAGATGCATAACATTGTTACGAACGGACAGAGTAATGACCGCCATCTAGCGTCAACCAGTAAAACCACTTTGTAGAAGGGTTTTACAACAAGGACAACATGAAACCCCTACTCAATACTAGATGGTGTTAGAAAAAAGAATGTTCTGGTATTATCCTGTCCAGTCGATTGCGTTCGTGCGAGTGGAGTAATTTCTAGAAAGTTCTCGAGACTCGTTCCGACCCATATAAATACACGCAGGAAGGCGAGCAAGTCAGTTCAATTTTGGGCTATATTTACGCGACTTCGAAGCGAAACTAGTGATACAAGTGACTTGGCTACGACCTAATACATCGTGAGTGCTTAGTGTTTGGACTTAGTGCTTAGTGTTTGGACTTAGTGCTTTGTGTTGGACCTAGCGTTAGCGAATAAAGTTTCCAAGAGTCAGCAGGTCTTTCTCTCCAAATTATTCGAACCCTAACACGTAACAATATATTATTTTCGGAAGTAAGACATCCTCGATGGACATAAATTCTTGACGTACATAACAAAATATATAAACGATCGAATTCAGGATAGAGGACTTCAAAAACGTCTCGCACGAAACTATATGGAGTGTGAAAGGTAGACGCGATGTGCACCACAGCTGGACCGATTGGCGCCACGCCAGATAGACACGTTTCAAGATATTTTCCCCATACGATATTTCGGGTGTAAAAACATAATTTCGAATACATTAGCTAATGAATGGCCAGTCAGAATCGGCGTGGAAATTCGTCACTAGCCGTCACGCCAAATGGTTTCGTGTGACAAGTCGGTATGTTCTCGATAAATTGTTATTAGTTGTGACAACTCCAACGACAGCCTGTCACAGCGCAGCATGAAAATATGACGATTGTTGTACAACTGAACAACAACTGAACTGAATGGGTCGAAATGTTTATTATACTACAATTAAGACTATACCTATGGCTATAACTACTTCAAATTATTGGGAAAACAATAAAATTATTAACACTTTTAATTTACAGAGTGCATTTCTCCAACCATTGTATAGAAGTTTATAGATTACACCAATATTTCGAATTTTATTTGTGTAGTGCCAATAATCTCTGCCTCAGAGAGCACGTTAAGCAGTCGGTCCCGGTTGCTGTCAATAGATGGCGGTCGATACAATCCGCCAACCCGCATTGGAGCAGCGTGGTCGATTTAAACTCCAAGCCCCTTCATCCTGAGGGGAGGCCTAAGCCCCTGCAGTGGGGTATAAAAAAGGCTAATGGAATGTAATGGAAATAATCTCCAACTAAAGTAACTGCGACAAACAAATGGACAGGACGAAATTTTATATGTGCCATTTACGAGTATTAAACGAGTATCAGCGGGTTGAGAGCGGATTCTGCACTTGGGTGAAACCGTATCCGCGTCAATACCAGAAGGAAATAAATATTTGGTAAGGTCCGTATTAGTATTGAGTAGAAAGTAACATATCTATTTAAATAAAACATTATGAGGAGAAAACGTTATCTCAAGAATCAGTCCAAGAGCACGTGACCAAAAATGGTTAAAAGTTTCTAAAGTGTGCATTCTGGCAAGTATTAGTGCTTACAAAGCTCTATGCTCCGGCAGAGCAAATTTTCTAAATATCATCGTTTGTATACACTGCTAGTTTTTTTTTTAGGTAACGCATGTGAATCCTAACAGTCAGTCAATTTGGTATTCGGCGCGTCAACAATGATGAAAGAAAACTATAAAACAATGGGCCCCTCTTATTTGTGTAGCAATTAGCAGTAATGCAAAAGAAGGGTCCACTGCAATAATGATAAATGTATGGATTTTTTTTGTTTTGAGATAATTAGGTTTCAATTTTATAAATAACGAAAAGACTGACATGCTATGATGTTAACCACATCTGATTCTCATGGACTATTATTAAAGATTCTGTGCAACATAAGCCGTGGATGTGAATGATAACTGACCGATCGGCGGAGTGGTTAGAGGCCCTAACTGCGTAGCTAAGGGTCGCGAGTTCGATTCCCCCGGGGACAAATATTTGTATGCATTAACATGTCTATTTGTTCAGTGTCTGGGTGTAAAATAGCTATATATGTATATATCATAAATAATATTTAAGTATGTATATCAGTTGTCTGGTACTCATGACAAAAGCTTTGCTTAGGTTGGGACTAGATGGCGCTGTGTGGCATGTCCAAAATATTATTATAATATTATTTTCTGAGTGTTCTTGGCGCGGATTTGATTATTAAGAACGTATTTATCTCGGGAGTGTCAGCAATATTATTGAGTTTAATAGAATTTAGAATTAGACAGCCTTTAACCAGGTTTATATGTTTTGATATTTTGTCTATAGACATTTATTAGGTATTACTGACAACCTTTTGTGAGCAAACATTTCTCAGTAAAAAAAAAATATTTATCAAATTGACTGTAATACCAAACGTTTAAAAATGAAAACATAGATACAACCAAACACATACAATCTAACAAGTTTCATAATAATGTTGTGGTTTATAATAAATATACATAATTTAATCGTAACGGATAAAGTACTAGAGGTAACAAGTACCGCAAGTTAGCGGTTCCCCACAAAACAACTTGCGGGAAAGAACTTGGTACCAAGATCCCAAGACAACTATTAACTCTTCGGAGAAAATTATCAACTACTAAAGTTAGTTCTAGAGAAGTCCTTGTCGAGGTTTCACGAACTAACAAAGCTATTTAGTTGATAGAAAAGGGCTAAATTATTTTAAAAACTGTCACACGCAAGTCGGACTCGAGTTCTGAGGGTTGCGTACTGTTTCTATAACGTATTTTAACGTATAAATAAGTGATTTTAGATAAAATGAACAAAAAAAAAAAACAATTTACCCCCATACGGCAGGAAACGCATGTCAATTTAAAAATACTAATAAAAAAATATTTTTATATTATTTTGTATCGAATTATCAAAATTCTAAATTTTTGTTCAATGTGAGATGTTTTACACATACATATTGAAAGTCAAAAAGCATTTACCGCTGGTTCTCTACAAATATTTTTTCTTTAAATCAATTTTTACATGTCGGAAAAATAAAGAAAATAAAATTTCGCTGCCCTTTATTTGTCAATTTTGACACCGTTTACTTGTGTTGAATTCTCAGAATATTTTTATAAAGCTTTTAAACCAATATTTGGTTTTAAGTTCAAACATTACATTAAAAATTCAAATAGGTACGTGGTCTATGAAAAATAACAAATAATAAAAGCGTTTATTAGAACATATGAGTTACAATAATATATACAATGTATCAAATACATAAATCGATTTGTTCTAAAAGGTTCTGGCTCAGCATGTATATTCTGGCCTCTTGAAGCAAAAATAAGCTGGTTTTCAGCAAGGACCTTAAGTGATTACCGCAAGCGGCCGTCTCACAAACGTACATGTGTAACACTTAAAAACAAGAGTAATTTTAAATATTATTTTAGAATGCGCACAAACACAGATCTACCTACACAGGCAGACAAATATGTCGCTTCTGAGCTAGAAATCGCAACACCCCATGAAAGAAAAAAATATTTGTTTCTTTTGGTCAACTCGGCGTTACCAATAAATGTTTAAATACATTATTATGGTCCTTTTCTACGGTTTTTCATGTTTACGCAGGACCCTAAATATTTCACAGAGGCTAAAAGTAGGCTACAATATCCTCTAAAAGTCCTAAAAGTCTTCTACCTACCAGCGAAAGTCCTATCACGAATTGATTCACCTGTTTCGGAGATTAGCCCGAACAAACAACCAAACAGACAAATGGACACAAATTTTGAAAACGTGTGTCTGGATTTTGGTGACGTGGAAATAAATATATGAGCATAAGAAAAGTATTTCGAAAGCACAGACAGACAGTTCAATTTCATTTATTTTTATCGATTATAGATTACAATATAAGTTAATTACTATAGATAAGTGAATATGAAATTAATTTGGTGGTGTGTTTAACGAAAATATGAGGCGCAATTACATTCCTCATAACATGGAAACCGGTAAAATCAAAAGTTGTATTTTGATTATTTAAATGAAAAAAAAAAATATGCAGCATTATTGCAATGCAAAGATATTAAAATTTAATATCAAAAACGACTTCGGCGCATTCACGCATCGCTTCATTCCTTTGCTTCAATCAAAGAATTCAAGACCGTGAAAAGAGTTGTGTTTCAAATTGCAGCTATTAGAGTTGTCAATGGCAAGTAACAAGTTTTTTAGTGCTATCTGTTAATATGACTTTTTCCTGGGAATTCGCCCGCACTGTTTTAAAAATTCATTTATACTTTTTAAGACGCTGATAGCTATGGAAGTTGTTTCTAATATAACTAATATTATAATAAATATTATTGATATACGTAAAGTAAATTAATTTGACAGCGGCGTTTTGTTTTAATCATATTTTAATAGTAATAAATGTCAGTTCACAGTATTGAAGTGACATTTTGCATTTTTGGGGGGTTGAAACCTTTGAAATTTCTCGGGGGTGAAGAGCGCCACTCGTGGACCTTACGCACTGAAACTCGGATTACTCCACATCATACACCGGCTAGCCATAGTATGAGTGGTTAGACGGTAAATACGGAAGAAGGCTTCTAGTCAATTCGTAATTTTATATTGATATGTATGCTATTATTGATCGTATGTTTTAAAAACGAAACCGATTCTAAAAAAATTTCAAGATTTCCCGAAAAAAAAAAATGGAAACCAAAACATTTGGCTTAAATTTTATTAAGTTCTCTGATGTTTTTATGCAAAATGATTGTTTCAAAGATATGTGAGCTAATATCTCCAACAAACTGATCCACGTAGCGTTTCTTTGTACATAGGTAGTTTGTCTCAAAATAGTAGCTTAGAAGTGTGATAATGTATAATACAAATGAAACTGGTTGTTTCTTGGTTTTAATTTCATATCCATATTATTCTAATAACAAAAATCTCTTTTATCTCTTTTTTGATTCGCAGTTGCCATTTTCAAATATTCTATACTCTATGTCACTGCCCACAATTAAAACGAATTTAGCGACAACTCATATGTTAAGATGAATCAAACAGTTTAGGTTACAGAGCGTGCCACAGATATATACATACATACACTCGAAAAACATTACTTAAGGAAGACCAATTAGTGGATCACAATCCTTTACAATTTTATAGTTAGTAGTATCTGTATACTGTGGTATATCATCATCATCATCATCAGCCCATTTTACTTCACTGCAGGGGCTTAGGCCTCCCCAGGGTGAGCTGGGGGTTTGGAGCTTAAATCTGCCACACTACTCCACTGCGGGTTGGGGATAGTAACGACCGCCATCTATTGACAGCGTCAGGGACCGACTGCTTAACGTGCTCTCCGAAGCACGGAGTCAGTGATAGTTAATGTACTTAAGTCAGAAAAACTCATTGGTACACGCCTGGATTCGAACCATGGCCCTATTGCCTTATAAATTTGAGACAGATTCGTTGCGCTCTGGGCTATCACGACACTATCGAATAGATATATACAAGTTTTATAATTGTAATGAAATATATATATTTAAATGATCAAGACTTGTTTCAATGAAGCAAAAAAAATATAGGAACAAAATTCCGTATATTCCGTGGGCGACGAATATATTTTTTTAGGTTAAGCCCACGTGCTATTTAGATTTTAGCAATAATGAAACTACAAATAGTTATTACAACTTCGTTTCGTTAATTTCGTTATTTCAATTAAAATCAACATAAAATATCGGTTCGCTGCCAAACGAACATTACATAATTTGGAGAACAACAGTGTAACAATGATGACAGTTTAGAAAATCCGGTGAAAACAACAGAAGATTAACCCGGCTGATGTTGGTCCGTGTTGAAATAGCGCGTCGCTTGGCCGAACGCCCGTTTGTAGACGAAGACGTTGCACTTTTTCGTCGCCTTCTATGTTTAGGATGTCTGCGGCGACGATAAAATGCGGAATATTATTTTTCATTACTCATACTCAGAAAGTGCGCTTGAAGTTACCTGATAGGAGGGATGAAAGTAGTACTTTTCGTCCCTGGGAAATGATTGGATGGGATTTTCCCTGCTGTCAAATAATTTAAAAAAGAAAAAAAACTATACAAGCCATGTCCCAACTTTTATACAACTCTGTTGAATCGCGGCGTAAAATTCTAATAAAAAAATGTTACCAAGAATTTTGTAATATGACTTAATACTTTTAATTTACATTTAACTAAATTATTATTTAATTTACATAGATTTGAACTAAAAATTAACCATGATCAATGGTAAGTACTGGCTGGTGTAATGCCTCAAAAAACGAAAAACGAAAAACAAAAAATGCGAAAAAGCGGCAATTCCGTCTTCTGTTGTTTTGGTGAGTGCTGCTTATTTATATACACCGATATTAGTATGAAATGAGTTCATCAGATTCGGATATGGATTTAACGATTTTTTTTTACTTTCCTCATATTTGTAATGAAAAGCAGAATGTTTACCTCGAGTGAAAGATCAATTTAGGCATAACGCCCTCGCTACGTTCGTGCGCCAAACCATCTCGTGCCTAAATAGGTCCTTTTCACCCCTTGTGTAACAATCTCCTATTGTCGACTTCTTCTTTATGAAGATTGACGCAAAATACTTTTTAAAGTTAAATGCTTTTTCAATAAGTACCTACCAAAATCCATATTAATTATGGTTATAAGCGGTTATTATTAATTTATGCAGTCGAGATATTCCATATGGATATTCTTGAGAAATTATAGAAATAGGTGAAATAGAATTTACTATTTCATTCTCAAGTCAAAGAACACTCGATTGTTTTCTTCCTAAGTGTTGCTGTTCTTTAGAAAATTCACAAAAAAGTGCCAGATAAGGCCCATCACACACATTCGTTTGTAAGTTCGAAAATCAAATTAGTTTGAAGACTTCATAAAAATTCATGTTTGCAGTTAGAAACTCAGGAAAATATTTGTACCGCTGCATGTGTTAGTTTTCCGCTTAATAGACCAGTGTCGATACCGTCCAAAATGATAAAAAACGAAAAAAAATTAAAGTAGGATGAAACCTATTGGGAAAGAAAGGGAATACCACTAAAATGAAAGGAAAAATAAATTACGGGCGATCTGAGGTGGGGAAGGGGTAGGGGGTGGGTTTTTAAGGGTAAAAATCGGTAAATCTCGATTTCCGGCAAAACTACAAGTCCTATCGAAAAAAGTTAAAAAGCAAAGTTGTAGATAATAAAAAGATCTACAACTTTTGGATTTACACTTTTTCTCCATAACCTCAAAATTAATGTGAAAAATCCAAAAAACCACTTTTTTGATTTTTTATTTTTATCTTTTACAAAAAAAATTTTTTTTTCATGATATTTGGTGAAAAGTTACATCTTTATGTCCCAAACACACTGGAATTTTGAAGATTTAAAATATTAATTTTTTTCACCCTATTTTGACTCGATATCGAAAAAGCACCCTAATTTTCAATCGAAAATTCTCACGTCAAAATATCTGATTTTTCAAAAAAGTCGGTGGGCTTTTTGTTCCTTGAAATTTCTATTTTCAGATGGTGTAAAAAAAATATACATTGCTATGGAAAAAATTTTCAGAAAACGCAAAAAAAACGGAAAATACTAAAATTCGAAATTTCTTTTTTAATCTTTATGTACAATTTTGAGGTATTCATTAAAATTTTTACTTTAATTACTCGAAAAACGTTAGGTGCCATGTTAGATTAATAAACAAAAAATTGCAAGTTGAAATGTACTACTATAATTAACAACTAAATAAGTTAATAAGGTTAATATTTAATATGACATCTACAAAATTTTGAGAAATTTGTCGAATTTTCTTTAAATTATATGCGTAGATGCCTATTTATTGCTATTTTAAAATTATACCTATATACCTGAGTGACCTTCGGAAAATTGTAGCCCATCAAAAGGTATTTCATAGAGAAGTGGGGAAGGGGCTTGGAGGGTCTGGGCCTTACTACCTGTTATTTCGTAGCAGCTGTAAAAACCGTTAGCCAGTATTCAAGAAACAGTACAGTGAATAACATCGTTCATATAAATACACGTGCAGGCTAAGTTACTTTACAAGAATTGTGATAATTTACTTTAAAAAAAAAGTTCTGGAATCTACATAGCAAGGTAAATACTACCTGAATTTTAATCAGTATCATCATTCATATTGGCAAATCTCCCACCCACAGAAGGTGCAGCAGAACAACATTGTTACAGGGCATATTATCAGCTTCAAACGTGGCTGGGTAATGAATTGACAGCAACAGATTGGGGCTGGAAGCAACATCAACATGGAATTATGCCCAAATTTACAGAAATGGAATTAATTCCGGAAAATTTGCTGAAAACTATTTGCTGCAGCTGTGAAACTAGATGTAATAGTTTTAAATGTGGCTGCTGAAAACATGGTTTAAAATGCACAAATTTATGCTCAAATTGTCATGGTTCTGAACAATGCGCCAATGTGGAGAAAAAAATCTACGAGGAAGTTAATGATTCAGATGAAATTGGGGATGAAGAACCAATGCAGACCGAAAATAATGTTGGAGACGAAGACGGTGATGGTCTTGAAGATGTCGAAGACCTACTAGAATCAGAAAGGCCTGTCGAATCTAACGATCAAAAAATACCATCAAAAAGACAGAAACTGATGAATAAGTGATTCGAATTGAATACAATGTTTTGAT
Source organism: Luffia ferchaultella (assembly GCA_949709985.1). Classification (NCBI taxonomy): domain Eukaryota; kingdom Metazoa; phylum Arthropoda; class Insecta; order Lepidoptera; family Psychidae; genus Luffia; species Luffia ferchaultella. The sequence continues at coordinate 8,873,421 of OX453248.1, forward strand.
AAATACAAAGATTAATGCTTTTAAAAATAATATAATGTATAATGTAATCATTAAAAAAAATATCTACTCAGTAGTACGATTTCCGTGTATATTTCTATCTAATGAGATTTTCTAATACATAAATGTAATGAAAATTTAATAAATCAACTTTTATTACTGAAAAAAATAGCAGTAGTCACATTTTTTTAATAAAATCCCCTTTAAATCGTATTTTTAATATTTACAATAACTATGTTTTTTGCGATATTTATGTTTAATTGGTTTGTAATTTTTTTGTTTATTAATCTAACATGGAATCTAACGTTTTTCGAGTAATTAAAGTGAAAATTTTAATGAGTACCTCAAAATTGTACAAAGAGATTAAAAAAAAAATTCGAATTTTAGTATTTTTAGTTTTTTTGCATTTTCTGAAAAATTTTACCATAGTAATGTATATTTTTTTTACACCATTAGAAAATAGAGATTTCAAGGAACAAAAAGCCCACCGACTTTTTTGAAAAATCAGATATTTTGACGTGAGAATTTTCGATTGAAAATTAGGGTGCTTTTTCGATATTGTGTCAAAATAGGGTGAAAAAATTAATATTTTAAATCTTCAAAATTCCAGTGTGTTTGGGACATAAAGATGTAACTTTTCACCAAATATCATGAAAAAAAAAAATTTTTTTGTAAAAGATAAAAATAAAAAATCAAAAAAGTGGTTTTTTGGATTTTTCACATTAATTTTGAGGTTATGGAGAAAAAGTGTAAATCCAAAAGTTGTAGATCTTTTTATTATCTACAACTTTGCTTTTTAACTTTTTTCGATAGGACTTGTAGTTTTGCCGGAAATCGAGATTTACCGATTTTTACCCTTAAAAACCCACCCCCTACCCCTTCCCCACCTCAGATCGCCCGTAATTTATTTTTCCTTTCATTTTAGTGGTATTCCCTTCCTTTTCCAATAGGTTTTATCCTACTTTAATTTTTTTTTGTTTCTAAAGGTATCGACACTGGTCTATAAGTGGAAGGCCACACTATGTTTGTATCCTCGCTAAAATTTTCCGCGCTAAATGAATCGATACTTTGAAAAAAAAAACAGCAAATGTGTTCGCTCTCATTAAAATACATTTTCAGCGATTTATTTGAACGTTAAAAAATAAAGGAATGTGGATTACCACAACGGACGTGAAATATTTATAATATTTCCATAAATACGAATATCAGAGGTTATCAACCTTCAATCGGATTGTGTTTACACATATGCGATCTCTGTGCTAAAAATTTAAACTTCAAACTCTGATTATAAATATCCCTAGATTGGGATTCGGCATCAAAATCCATACAATTAACGTACACGCAGAGACGGTTAGTACATGAATCCTATGGTGCAGCGCGAGTATATGGTGTGTTTAGTCATACACACAAGCATATAAAAGTTGGCCTTTTTTTACTATTATTGAATCGCGTGGCGTGTCGTGATAGCCCAAAGCGTAACCAGCCTGTCTCAAATTTATTAGGCCCCATTGGGCCATGGTTCGAATCCGGGCGTGTACCAATAAGTTTTTCTGACTTAAGTACATAACTATCATTGACTCCGTGCTTCGGAGAGCACGTTAAGCAGTCGGTCCCGGACGCTGTCAATAGATGGCGGTCGTTACAATCCTCAACCCGCAGTGGAGTAGCGTGGTGGATTGAGAAGAAGATGAAGTGATGAAGAATTGCGTAGCTCTATCTAAACAAGTATAAATAATATATGTAAAAGACATTCAACTAAAAAAAGTACATCACACAGAAGTACTGCTCTCACAAATCCTCGAATTGCGTGAACTTTGCGGTCTGAAAAATAACTCGAAAATGCTTTGTAGTTGAGAATATATAGTGACATATTTGACTAACATAAAATCAGGATTGGAATATACTAAATTAATTCATAAAAAGGTTATGCAATGGTCACACATACGACGTTTCCGTACACCGCACTCGTAATTCACAAGGCATTAGGAACACGCAGACAGATTCTTACGTTGCCACGACCGATTTGAACATTCTAAATTAATCTATGTCGAAAACGGCTTTAGTGAACACCGATTTTATTTTCATTGTGAGGCACGAAAGAATCCGTCAACAGAGTGCGGTTGGGAAATTAATTTATTCAGATGGCCCAAAATAGCCTGTTAAATAGTTTTGGCCTAAATATCGTACACAATTCGAAATAAGTACGTGGACGTACCAGATGCTCGTAGTTTCATTTTCAGTATAGACAAATGTGACATAAAACATTTAAGCGTCAATTACTAACATTGGATCGTTCATGAACCTAGGAATTTCCTAGTAAGTCAGCTGGCTATGTGTACTCACGCGTTAACTTGAACAGACTCATACCATAGTAAGCCTATGTGAAATTCCGCTTGCAAATACGCGGCCGCCCTTAGGTTCATTCCTTGTTCAGTGACAGAGAGTCTAAAGTTTCTATTACGTATGTGGAGTCGTTGATATTTTAAAATAATAACATATTAAACTGTGTCGTGTCGTGATAGCCCAGAGCGAAACGAACCTGTCTCAAATTTATACGGCCATAGGGCCATGGTTCGAATCCGGGCATGTACCAATGAGTTTTTCTGACTTAAGTACATTAACTATCACTGACTCCGTGCCTCGGAGAGCACGTTAAGCAGTCGGTCCCGGACGCTGTCAATAGATGGCGGTCGTTACAATCCCCAACCCGCAGTGGAGTAGCGTGGTGGATTTAAGCTCCAAACCCCCTCCTCACCCTGGGGGAGGCCTAAGCTCCTGCAGTGGGGTAAGACGGGCTGATGATGATGATTAAACTGTGCTTCATATATTCTATTTTAGGTTAACTTTAACACCTTTTGTTTATTCTAATTAAAAAGTAATTTCACGGGTAAAAATCCTATTATTATAAATGTGAAATTGTATTGGTTGCTGTCAATAGATGGCGGTCGTTACAATCCGCCAACCCGCATCGGAGCAGCGTGGTGGATTTAAGCTCCAAGCCCTCTCATGTTCAGGGGAGGCTTAAGCACCTACACTAGGGTATAAAAAGGAGCCGGATGGAAAGTATTGTTTATCTTTTTTTCGTAACATAGCAACGATGTGTTATTTTCGTATGGAGATATTGAAGGGCCGGAGAGTATCATCGGTTATGTTTATTCACGTCGAAAGTTCTCATGGATACAAATATAATTGAGATACCAAATAAATAAAGAGCAAACTTGATGTGAAAAGTATTTATCATATAATATTCGAAATGGTGGTGTCGTGACAGCCCAGAGCGCAACGAACCTGTCTCAAATTTATAAAGGCCATAGGGCCATGGTTCGAATCCGGGCGTGTACCAATGAGTTTTTCTGACTTAAGTACATTAACTATCACTGACTCCATGCCTCGGAGAGCACGTTAAGCAGTCGATCCCGGACGCTGTCAATAGATGGCGGTCGTTACAATCCCCGACCCGCAGTGGAGTAGCGTGGTGGATTTAAGCTCCAAACCTCCTTCTCACCCTGGGGTGGGGTAAAATGGGCTGATGATGATGATGATTCGAAATATAACACACGAAAATGTGTATAAAATAAAATCCAATAGCCGGAGAGGTCACAAAAGATAAAAAATGGAAAATATATGCAAATATACTCAATCGTCATTAGGCAAATTGGATTTTATCGACAATGGATCTATGTGGCGGCTCTCGTAACATCAAATTATAGTAACATTGCCCTCCAATTGTACTATACTCGTTACTCGTCACAGCAGAAACGTGCAGTTTCGTCGAACCATAATTGGTCTGTGGCTTTGAACTGAAAATAACAACGTTGTGCGGCGCGTGTGGACAACAAAACCATAATATAAAGGATCTGCGCTGTTATTTCGCTAGAAATGTATAATTTTCCATTGTAAGCATTAATTTTCAAGTAAAAAGCTTTACACTTGTCAATCATTTATCGCTGTACGCGTGCAGGCATTGAGTTACCGTTTATGTTTCGCGCTAATTCAATGTACACAATTGAGTATTTACTAACTGTACACATAAATTAATAATATACCTACACACCAATTACTTCTTGTATAGGAGTTAGAAAAAAACTTTAACTCCTATACAAGAAGTAATTGGTATTTTTTGGATGTCTGAATGTATGGCTGTAGTCTTTTATAAAAGAACTTAGAAAAAAACTTTAAGTTCTTTTATAAAAGACTACAGCCATACATTCAGACATCCAAAAAATAAACAAGTTTATTTTCGAAATTCACCATTGTATCAACTTTTAAATAAGTTGATACAATTATAATTTTATTAGCAAAAATATAGATCGTGACATAGGTAATTTTAGTTTCGCGGGAGTCAATGACTAATCATCTCGCTTTGACATACGCTTTGGTCACTAGTAATGTGTGTGGGGAAGCCAGGGCAAAATCGTATATATTCCTGAGACATTTTGAGTTTCAAATATTTCGATTTGTAAGTTTCAGTAATAACAGTAGTTTATATAATAAAACTATAATGAAGTAATATATAATAAAATAAGCTTTCGCCCGTGACTCCGCTCGCGCTCCCTTAAACAAACATGACGTCCATACAACTGTTGTCACAGATGGACGCTGCATTAGGATTAATTGTAATATTAACATTTGTCTGTCTGTTGGTCAGCACTTTTTTAAAAAAAATCAAGTTTTCGAGTCAGTGCTGTAAAATGGTATGGTTTTTCAGACAGTGTTTCACACTAAATGGGGTGTCGTCAAAATCTTTAGGATCGATCTAGAATCTGAAGATTTGGCATAAAGCAAGGTTTTGCAGCACAAGTAAAGGAAGAAGTCTGAAAATTACCGATTAATTATTTGAAATTAATATTTTTAGTATTGTTACATGCAATTAAATTGACACATGCGTTTAGTGAATATTATTATTAATATATACGCTATTACATTTGTGTAAAGAGGCCATTCCGTTTGCTTGTTTACAGGCGCATATATTCGAAACCACTTGACCGTTTTCATGAACATTTGCTAGAAATATCATGGGCTGCATATAATTTATGATGTATCAAGGAACAGTAGAATCAATTGGACGAACATAACTAATATTTGTTTCATATAAAAATTAGCTTTAGCCCGTAACTTCGCAGGCGTAGATTACATGTAATTAACATCGGTTAGTGGTTCTTGAGTAATGGACGTAGACACAAACCTACATATTTTTTTTTGGTGAGAATTATATATAGGGTGTAAACAATATGGTCTCTGAATGTCACGTGACTTTTGAGTTTCTAGGACATTTACAAACACGATTTTAACTAGGTTTTTACTCGAGGTTTTTACAACACAACCAAGCTTCCCCCCAAGGCTACAAAAACAGCTTAGTCGTTTTAAAGAAACACATCAGCTGCAACGGCTGCCTATAGTAACAGCAACAGTAAATACCTATTTAAGAAAGTGCTCTGAGGTGATACCTAAGTAATTCTACTGCAGCGACCCCTGGTAGTACAACATCTAATAACGCTAATGATAAATAATGAAAATGTTATAAGTTGATTACCGGAATAACATATTAAATGATTTTCATGTCATATTGTGTACGTAATAATTATAAATATACATTTTGTTGATTATTAGACTACAGCGCCATCTATCGGATCCTAGCAATAGCTATGAACCATTGTTTCGACAAAACAAATATATTGTGGGAATATGACCTCAGTCGGTCAAATCGGCCGATTTTACTTCAAACAATTAACATTAATGTTTTTTGTTTTTTCTTTAGAGCAAGTGGAAATAAAATAGGTCTGCCAATATTATGCGTAGCAAAGAAAATTGGCAACCAACACAACACATAATATTTCACATACTATGGTGAAACAAAAAAATACAAAAAATGGTGAGACCAAACAAGTCGACCGACCGGTTTCATTCGTTAATTAATAAAACGAGATATTGCTAGGCCAGAAAATTGTTTTCTAAACGCAACATTCATATCTTTTCAAGCTGAAGTGCTTTAAATGGGTCGGAAATTGTTTACGGACATATTTATAAACCTTTCATTGAACGCGCTTGCAGCTGTTGGGACGTTAACAATTTTCAACGCATATGTTTTCAAGGAGATAGTTTGTTGCTACGTAATGCATATTATAAGCCAAATAGCCTATTCGAAATAGTCTACAGTAATTTATAGTTTAATGATATAACATTGTAGCGTATCTTGCTGTGGTATTTCAAATGATTATATAACAGCGAAATTTCAATGATTTTAGAATCTATTTATTAATCTAAACAAAGTAGGAGTTGGTTAAACTCAAAATTAGAAAGAATAGTTTACAAAAAAGCAATATTTATTATGCTTTTTCGTCCGTGTTCCTACGTCCCATACAACTCTTTATGTATTACATTTTTATAATATTAAATTTTATTTACCATGCGTAATGGGATGTTTTTCATTTTTTTTCTTGTTTAATTTGTAATTAACTTTAGTCAATTCATAGTAAATATGAAAATGCATTTAAACTACCGTGTTTTAAAACACCGACTTTCTTTCCCTAGAAGGTAAAACTTAAAAAAAAAACTATTCTGCTCCAAAAAATAACAGAGCGTCATGATACATAACCTATATATAACATAATTTAATCTATTTAAAAGTTTCTCAAAAATGGGTTAAGGGATTTTTGAGTCTATCGTGTACAAACAAACAGACAAAAACAATCAACTGAAATAAAAAAAAAAACGAAAAATAAATTCATGCCAACGAAATCATAATCAATTTCAAGAGAAATTATAAAGCTAAATATTTTTGTGTTAGAATTAGAGTTTTTAAGTCCATAAATGAATTTCGTTCGCATTATCACTGACCAACTCATACATAGAGCGGAAGACTATTCATAGAAGACAAAGACACGCTTTTTGACCCACGACCCGACCGACCCTTTGTCTGCGAACCGTAACGAATAAGATCATTATTGCCTGTACTAGTCGAGCTCGGCTCAACAACTTCTACTCAGTTATTAAAATATCGTTTCTTTTCAGTAGGAATTAATCATAAATCGAAAATTTTGCTCAAATTTATTAGTTTACCCTTATGGTTAGATGGTTAGTATACGTTAAGGAAAACGTACCTGGTAATTAATAAATCAAACATTTTGTCGCTGATACTCGTAGAGGTGCTTTTATTGCTTTATTTGAAGTGTGAAGTAGATCTAATTTTTGGAAAAATTTATTGTCGCTCAATATTGCCATATAGTTAATAAATTTGTCAGCAGCGTTGGGTTTTTATAGTCATAAATGTCACTTCACAGTATCGAAGTGACATTACGCGATTTTGCGGAGTTGAAGCCTGGGGTGCGGGGATTTTTCGGGGGTAAAAACCAGCGCTCGGGACCTTGCGCACTGAAACTCGTACTTAAACTCGTCATCTTTCACCAAGTCACTTTCACCAGTTAGAGTATGAATGGTTAGACGGTAAACGCAGAAAAGGGCTTCTAGTCAATTTGTACTTTTATGAATATTGCGCAAAAGGCTTAAAAGTAAATATATTTGTACTAAATGAGCTATAATGCAATAGTTTAGCGAGAATGGACAAAAGGTAAGGTTACGCCCTGCATGAGTTCAATGAATCGTTAATTTTTATAGGCCAAAAGTCCAGTAGGCGGCGCGAAGTGATACAAACGGACACGCCCACACGCGCGTTTACGGCGCCAAGCTATGGCTTAATATACTAACGACTGACAATAATAATATCTCATTAAATATACAAAGTTGCAATGTAAGTGAAAACACGACGACCCTTGGACTTTTGAATGCGTCATACGAGCTGTTTGGCGGTGAAGATTGAAGAGCTCGGATTGGATATTGCGTGTAGGATTTTCGATGTTTCTTGTTGCACTTTTCGGCTACTATATACGTGACATGTCTGCAGATGTCGATTAATGCAACCCTTCTCAAAAATGGGGAAATGCTATCCATGTCACCATCCATATCAATAACACCATTTTTGCCTGTTTTCGCCTATAACAAAACTGCTATTGTCGTTTATTCAAAATAGACCATGTTATGGACGTTTGAAAGATTTTGATAATTCATTTATAATAGTTTTACACATAGTACAAAATGGCCAAAGCCACCACGTGTCTTCGGTCAAGTCTATTGGATTATGCGGATAACGAGATGCATAGGTTCAACGAGATGAACGGGCTCAAAGAAGATACTTTACTTGCTGACCATTGCGAAGTACCACGTGCAAATTATTAAATATGCACCTAATTTTAAGGGGAACCTAGTATACTAAGTATTTCATTTATTTTCATTATGGAGACCTAATTTAATTTATTATGGTGGTATATTTATGCAAAAATAAAAAAAAATTAACAAATATATGTTTTCAAGTTTTTGTTTGTCCCCGCCTGCAATACCTTATACCATTTAATTTATTTTTTATTTATGACAGTATATTTTAATGTCTGCTTAAGTAGATAATCAGATAGAAAAACATTTGCAGGGTGCATTCTATATGTTGTTTAAACCAAATTCTATATAGCTTGTGTTTTTATTTTCAGTTAATGACTTTTTTCCGTTTCAGTTAACTAGTTTTGCAATCGGGTTTGTTGTTTCTTTTAAATAATATAATTATTTTTTTATAATTTATTTGAATTCTAGATTTGTCAGTCATATTTATTGTATATTCGCCAAGACGATGTTAATTATACGAGCATTGTACGGATACAAAGTGCAAACCAAATACTCATAGTAAACTGTTTAAAACACATCTCTCGGCCGGATTCTGTTTGCACTCGCTAATAATAAAGTGCAAGCTATTTGCGCGCAATACGTTCTTACAGAAACAATTCACGTCGAGGAAATGTATTCTATCTACTCACGCGTACGCTTTCTGGGTTTTAGTCTGTCGGCTTTAAATGTATTTATTGCACAGTTAAATTTTCAACTAGAACCCTGAGGAAGTCTACTTTTGTTCTGACCACTGAAGAAAACGGTAAGACATCTGAAAATACCGAAATCAAACAAATTTTCTTAACGCTTCTTGTTGCTAGTAATTTCTGTTCTCGTGGAGAGGTTGAAAACCGACCACACGTCTATATTATTACACTAGTTTTGCCCCTGGCTTCATCCATGTCGATCATAATGTGCCCATAAATCCATAAACTATGATTTCCCGTTGCCGTCTCCGCAACCGTAATTATATCTTCACTTTGCATCGAACTTAATACCTCGTCTTTTATTTAATTTGTATTCCCATTACCATTCATTAATTTCGAATCTTGGTTACTTTTCTACCCAATTAAAACCTCGATAAATAGAAAACTAAAGACCCGTTAAGTGCGTATCGGACCTTTCACTATAAGGTTCCGTAGTCAGGATGAACGTTCATGGTTAAAATTCACATAATGAATTTACTAAATATATTTTTTCAAACCAGTTTTGGTTGAAAGTGCGTTTTAAGTTGTAGTACCTTACATTTTTTTTTTCAGTAGTTACCTGTCTAGTTAAAAAATTGAAAGGGGGAATATACGTTTTAGGACTTTAGGAGCACGTATATATCTCAACAACTTGACTGAAATAAAAAAATCATTTTAAAACACATTAATGTGCGAAAAATATTTGTTCCGTTGCTCTGTTACATGCATAATGGCGACCTAACCCAATATTTTTTTTTTATTTTTTAATTTTTTCTGTACTACTGTACAGTGGTTTATACATTTTACTTACCTTCCTTTTATTTGTATAAAACAGTTTCCGAGTAACCTGGCAGTGACAGACGGACGGACAGAATGAAATTATAAAGGGTCCATTTTTTCCATTTGACTACACATCCCTAAAAAGGAAGCAATTTAAATGGATAAAATTACGAAAGCTAGTATACGATAAATCATAAAAATACGAATTAACTAGAAGCCCTCTTTTGCGTCTACCGTATAACCACTCCTATACTCAGCTAGTTGGTGCAAGATGGCGAATTTCGCAGTTCGAGTTTCAGTGCACGAGGTCCCTTTTCCTTCGCGCCGGTCTTTACCTCGCAATCTCCGCGCGCCAGTCTTCAACCCCGCAAAATTTCGTAATGTCACTTAGATACTCTGACGTGACATTTATGACTCTATTAAAACCAAAAGCTGCTGTCAAATTTATTAACTCGCGACAAATACTAGTATGTTCAAAACGTAGTTGTACCATATATTTGTTTTCCCGGTGTAGGAAAAGATAAAAGTTATCTTTTTTTTAAACAGAAATCTTTTGTAAAACGTATACGCTAGAGGACAACCAATCGTAAATACACGTTTGACATCAGCTTTCTAGAGTCGAGTACCATGACAAGAACTCGACACGTAACGGTATACACCAATATCGCAGGATTTAATAACGTGTCCTACCCCTATAAGGAAACGCGCGGGATTCCGGATTTGTTCATGTAGGGATGCCCACTACTATCGATATCGATATTTAGTCGGCGTTTTTATAATGAGCCCATTATAAATACTTTAACTGGACTAAATTAAAAAAAAGTCTCAATAAACTTCCAAAAACGGGAAATATATCATTTATTCTAGTTGAAGTCTACCCACTGTATATAATAGGAGTTCGTGTCTTTCTAACGTATATCAAGATACTGTATCATATTAATTAACCCTCTCTCAAATTCTTGTATATTTTCTTTCGATAGCAGTACAAAAGAAGCGCAGGGGTCAATTAAATCTTTACGGTTTAAACGTAACATAATGGTTTTCTGAATTATAGCGATTCCGAAGCAATATAATTATATTTTTTTTTTTAACAAATAAAGTACGTTACACGGGAACACATGACATTTAATTTATTTTGGTCTGTGTAAATCCTAAAATTTATATGGAATCGTAATCAAGGATTTATATTAGATATGAGCTATAGTGTCTCGGCAAAGTACATAATTTTATTACTCGACACGTTCAAGTGCTTCTACGAATCGAAGATGCACACAGTTATTCGAAATGATACAGTTATTCAAAATGTTCGTATTTGCGCAAAAAAATTTCGTTTGTCCGTTGGCCATTTCCAAAAAGTTTATTCGTAATTCCACTAAAAATTTTAAGCATATCGGATCGGGAAAAATCTTACCAATAGATATACAAAGTATCTATCTGTTGACTAATTGATTAAAAATATACTTTTGTAAATTAAATAAAAACCTATTATTTATGGGTTAACTCGTTTTACTCGAAGTGCATAATGTGATCCCTATTTTGCTTGCACGAAAAATATAAAAGTATTTTGCGTGGGCCACATGAGGCGTGCCCGTGACGTTCGTCGGCCGTCATCTCGCCCCAATCAGTATGCGTCGATAATGCGGAATTTTGTTATTCGCATAAAATCATATAATACAATTTTTTCGCGTCATTTGTTTTACATTGCGGTTATAGTACGAAGAATATTGTAATTAGCGCGCAATGTAAACCTACATTTGAACGCCAAACTATTATAAAAAAAAATTGGACCGTATCGAATCATTGGAACCCCTTCCCTATTTTCTTGTCATAGAGTTCGGGATTGTATCTTTGAGCGCTTTCAATACAAAAGCGATTGCATTACAGTTTTTGAAACTATTGCAAATAATTTTAAGATCTAATTTTAGAAATGGTTTGGAACGAGGTTTTTAGGATAGGATATATTTCACTGTTTTGAAGTAACTTCTTCCAACAAAAAACGCATAAAGTTTAAAGTTTTTAAGCTTTCTAAGGCAAAGGTAGAACCACGAGTTGAATCAACTGTATTTGACGAAGTCGGAATAGTGACAAAACTTGAATTTTATTACCTCTTTGGAGTGGTGTTATATCACAATACGAAAATGTTAATACGCAAATACTCAGTCACTAAATATTCACACATCGTAAAATCAATGGTAAGTACTTGTAATCGTTCTTAGTAAGGTTACGATTACCATGAATCTTAATAGAGTTCTACTTGCGTAACTTCGCCTTCTATTACGCTTTGCTCTGAAAATGAAGATTTTCCTGTCATGATCTATAATATATCACAGATCTATGGATTACGACTGATAATAATCAAGGACTAGGGCTTTCTCTCACGCTTCCACTATTCACGTATGTTTATTAAATATTATCGGTTGTCATATCATCATCATCATCAGCCCATTTTACCCCACTGCAGGGGCTTAGGCCTCCCCCAGGGCGAGGAGGGGGTTTTGGAGCTTAAATCCACCACGCTACTCCACTGCGGGTTGGGGCTTGTAACGACCGCCATCTATTGACAGCGTCCGACCGACCGACTGCTTAACGTACTCTCCGAGGCACGGAGTCAGTGATAGTTAATGTACTTAAGTCAGAAAAACTCATTGGTACACGCCCGGATTCGAACCATGGCCTTATAAATTTGAGACAGGTTCGTTGCGCTCTGGGCTATCACGACACTGTCATATAATTATTATAATTTCATCCGAATAACATCGATAATATGATTAGAGTTGAATTTTTCTAAATTCCTTCGCAAGTAAGAGTACAGAAGTGATAAATGCATGCGAGGTGATTCCCCATCTTTAGTTCATTATCTGTGCTTCTTAGCCTATATTCTACCCCAAGACCGTAAAGGACCTTTCTGGAGAATTTCAGTCAAAACCGTTCAGTCCACATAGTTGATTTTTACAGTTCGTAAAATACGATTTTATTATCATATTCAATATTTCACAGGTCTATGGTAGCAGAAAGGAAAATCTCACAGTGCTTGATCTACGACTCTAACCACGTCACGTCACCAGTCAAACGACATGACCGTTTTGGCTCATACGGCAGTATTCCAGGCACGAAGCGAGTTCCAGTTTCCGCGTTGAGAGCGCTTAGATTTTCCGCGTTTTCCATTCTAAACCATGACTGTTTTTTTCTACATGTGTATGTAATATTTATGTATATAATAGCAATATGCGATTTTTGTAAAATATTAATTACATACTGTGGGCTTGTAGCACCGACATCATATATTATAATACAAAGGAAATGTTAAACACACGGTAGGTACCAAAGTTAAAAATTATGACCGATTGGCGATGAGAGGAACTAACGATGCGTCGCTCGTTGCGTAGTGCTGGACTACAAATTAATAAAGTCGTGGCGACATCTGTTTAACACTCGATTTCAAGTTAAGGCAATTTCGTTAGTGGTGTTATGTTATGTATGCTCGATAGCTTGGACAAAACGCCGCATAATAAAAAAATGCCTATAGTGTAGTACGAATATACACTTACATTCAGCTTTCCGATAGTGCAAATATTTAAATTAGATATGCCACTAGATTATTTTTTTTTAATTAGTACTCCAATGAATCTGCAACTAGCTTGGAGTTTTTTATTGACATATTTATATGCAAGCGATGTCGCCAGTTTCATTTGGGGAGATTTGCAAATATTTGCACAATATCTTTAACTTTTTATGTACAAATTGCTCAATGGGTTGCTTATCTATGGAATAAGTTAATTTCTGAGATACAACTGTCCAATCAAAATGAACAGACATATGGCCATCATTGTAATAAAAGCACTAGGTACTGTGCAATAGGTGCATCTGATCGTATTTGAAGGCACGCGTGTCTCAACCCAAGAGATTTTAACACATTCTAATTTCAGTAATAAACATCAGTACCTACGATTTAAATACGATAGGTAATCAAACAGAAAATTTTGCAAGAGTTATCTTGACTTGTATACATTATTTTTTAATAAACAAACCTAATATTAATATACGGACTTTTCATATGCGCACATAAGCTATGGAGCTAACTGCACGAGCGTCGATGTTTAACCAAACATTACATGAGAACTATAAATAAATCTGTTTCACCAAATCAAAATGTGGGAAACGCGATAAAAACAAGTAAAACATCAGTCAACTAAATAGAAGCGCGTTAACGAGAACACGTTCCCGTAAACACGACTGTATCGAGTTTCATGGTCGTTACACAACAAACTATAAAATAAAAGTAAAGAATATCCGTTCTCGAAACGCTAAAAACAGTTTTGGAATATCAAAGCTTCGTAACGGGAACGCTTTGAAAGCATAACTTAGAAATATATTAAAGCCGGGGAAGAATAGAACCAGGTACAAATCATAGATAGCATAATAATCTGGTTGGAGCGTCTCCATACGATTAAAAACTTGAGTAAAATGAGACTCATAGTGATCAGACAGACCATACTTGACTAAACATACATTTTGTTAAATGACTCACGAAATCCATTTCCCGAATTTCTTTTCCGGTAAGAATTTTATATGTGGGTCACACAACATACTACGTCACAGCGAATATTTCTGAACATCAACTGGTATATATTTGGTTAAGCGTACAATTTTTTGCTCACTTTTTTGTTGTCAGAACGCGGTATAGATACCGCGTTGATTTTGATGCTTAGAATATACCTTAGAAGGTATAAGATAAAATCTAAGGTACAAATACAAATTAATAAATACAGTACAGTAATGAAACGCAAAGTTTGACTTGGCAACTTTTTTACCATTAGGCAAAATCATCATTACATCCAAACATCTCAGACACCATTGATCTATCGCGTAATAGCTGTTTTAAGTTTTCATGTAGGTATGTTAAGCAAACTCTAAAAACTGGCTAAATGCGAGTCGACTTCGCGCACCGAAGGTTCCGTACCACCCAAGAATGCATTATTATGTAAGTTATGTAAGTATTTACCTACTTAAAAAACGTGTTGGATGTAATGCCTTCACTCAACTGATTGTAATGTACCCATATATGTATGGTGATCCCCTCGAATTCAAACTTATTTTTATTATTAATTTGTCGTGTTAGGTGTCACAATATACAGGCTTGTGATGGACAAAAGGAAGTACAGCCAGAAAGATATTGTAGGTTCAATATTTATGCCTTGTTAAGAGACCCCTGGGCTATGATGTTATATGACAACGATAGATGTAAATCTGATCCTGGTTATTAATATGAAGTGATTTAAATGGGATACTGATAAACTATTCAATTTTATTAATAGTGAATCCTCATACAGAACCGCAAGTAAATTATTTTATTACTGTAGCTAATCTCAAACATATGAGCAGAAGTCATTCATTCAGTTCGGAAGTGCGTTGACCTTACATATCCAAACAGGGCAGCACACATAAATATGAGTCATGGAAGATTGATTTTGAATAGACAAAGTAAAGAACAAATTGATTATAATTTCATTGCTGTTTATTATAAACAGCGTTAAAGGGAATAATTTAATAAGAAAATCATGCGAATTAATAACAACAAGTCAAACCGAAGAGTCTGGTGAACTGAAATGTAGGTAAAATAAATTCGATGACGAAAAAAAAATCATATTCATTTATTTATAATATTGCTTTATAAGATGTCGCGCAAGTTAATGAATCGCTCATAAACCCTGTAAGGGCATAAAGTATACATTACTTAACTAAACTTAGTTCAACTCATCCACAACAAATTTTCCACATTGCATACAACAAACATATTCTGTTCGTCTTAATGTGAACCTATAGATTTTGGTATTATTGATTGTTCTATCTTAGTTAGTTTGGTAAGAATATGCGTTTTTGTGACACCTACCCAAGTCATGGTTTGGCAAACTTTCAAGTATATGTCTAGCATTCTGGGTAAGAGTCAGTAATTTCAATACTAGGATAATTTCCGATAATCACAATAATTTCAACTATAACATATTTACCTTGCATTAATTAGACTTGTATCTTAAAAGCATGCTTGAGCTCGGTACTTAGAACTTTGAGAGTTTGAGTTTGGTTTCAGTGCATTATTCATAGAATCTAATGTCCAAAACTAAAACCACGACAATAAAGGAAATCAACTTGCTTAAAAAGTAAAAATATCTATTCCAATGACGAGATAGCCGTGACATATGTAACCAAGTAAAGAAGCTTGACAACCTTGTTTTCCACTGCAAAAATATTACACAAGTGTACCAAGTATTTATATTTTACTCTTTTAGAAACTCTAGTTAGATTCATGCATTAAGAAATAAAAAAAAAGTATGTTTTGAAATTTGGTTGTGGATTTGAATCTAAATGGTAAATAGTTAAGACATTATTATTAATATAGATTTTTTTTTAAAACAGGAACCAGCTTAAAATTTTCAAACGATAGAAGGACCTCCTAAGAAAATTAAACAATGTATAGGTAGTTAATAAAAAAAAGGAACTGCACTTTTTGATATTAACAAGAGTTACCGCAATAAAAACAAAATATCTTCGTAAAAATATTTATATATGTATATATTATAAAGAATATTTAAGTATGTATATCAGTTGTCTAGTAACCCATAACACAAGCATAATACTTGCTTACTTTGGGACTAGATGACGCTGTGTGGAAAGTCCCATTTTATTATTATAATTATTATAAAAAAAAGATAAAAATGTCAACGCAGAAAAGTAAGTTATTAAGATTTCTTAAGATAGCTCAGTAAGGACTTGATTGGACAACATGACTAAGGACGGCCCTTAATGGTCCTTTGTTAACGCCAGGAAGCATTTTAATTAATGACTTCTTTTAAAACATAACATCATTAACTTTTCAATGTGGTGTTAATGATATAACTTTTTAGTGTCTCATGTAATAAAATCTTAGGGGTTTGACTGCGATGTCTCTGTTGGTAATTTTGTAGTTTTGCTGCTGAGTACTTTGTCTATTACTTATAATTGCTTTGATTATTTTTGATTGTTTAGATTAGATAAAAAATCAGTTTCATTAATATAGATGATTGTTTTTGTTTTATTTTTTAATTTGTGATGTTTAGTCTTAAATATTTGATGAAGTAAAATTATCATTGTTGTGTACACCTGTAAAGGTTTATAGCCTGGTCTGTTAATGTTGTTGTAATATATTTTTTTATAGCTATAGTTATGAACTGATGGTGTAACTTTAACTAATAAATAAATAAATAAATAGTGTCGAATGATTTCTCTGACATTTTTTGTTGTATTGTAATAAATGAATTTCTATACGTTAAATATTTCGTGGCATTACTTTATTCATACAAGATGATATATATCAGAATCAAAAGTAATATTTTGAGATTTAACAGAAAGGTGCTCAAACCCTGCATATTGTGGTCTTATAAAATAAACATTTACATTCCACTCGTGCAGTCAATACAGTAATAACAAATCTAAAAACAATATTGTCATATTAACAATGACAAACTGTCTTAACAGCCAACAATCGAAATTCGAGATTACAGATGAAAGGAACAGCAACAAAAGTTTAAATGTGTTTACATTCACCTATTAATAATGTAACGTCGAAATCTTCAACAAACTTGACGGCTAAACAACTAATCGCTTTTCTAACATGTATTAGGTACATACAGACAAGCGGACAAAAAGAAAGAACAGAGCTCCGTTTGGGCTCGTTTGAGTACGTTTTATTTGGTCAAATGCTTACCATACTGCATGGGAAGCAAATGTATAGAAAATGGCAGAATAAATAAAAGGAGAGTACAGTAAGCGAAAAGAATAATCCAATAATAATGTTAGTTTCCATGTGAACGTCTAATAAACTAAAAGTATTTATCTTTTTTATTTTAAACTAGCGGCCCGTCCCTGCTTCGTACTGGTGGACATTTATTATGCATTTCTATCAACTAATAAAATGTAAAAAAGAAGTTACAGGGACATGACTACAAACTATCTAAGAAATTTCAACAAAATCCATTTAGCTATTATTGAAATTAGTTTAGCCGTTTCGGAGAATAGTCAGAACAGACAGACAGACAAACAGATTGACGAAACGAAACTTACGTCACCCCTGACAACACTTTCTTCAAATCTGCAAAATTTCATTAAAATCGGTCAAACCGTTTCTGAGATTAACTCGGACAAACAGATAGATAGACAAACGCACAAACAAAAAGTAGCCTATGCCACTCCTGATAACCTCTTTTTTATGTGTACAATGTTTCATTGAAATCAATTTAGTAGTATTTGAGATTATTCGTTACAAACATACAAAAATATAAATCTTTCTTTTTTATAATATTAGTGTAGACAACGCAAACTGTGGATATCGAGTGCATACATGTGTGTTGTTGTTGTGTCACCCGTCTTTACAATGCAAACAATAATTATTGGGTTAGGTCCAGTAAATGACATAAATGATGTTTTTAGTATTTTAATTGTATGTATTGTATAATTTAAGTTCTAAACATATTTTGAAATGATTACACCTTAAGTTACATATACTATAAGATTTTTAATTTCATTGTTAGTTTTAGTTATTTAGTTATTCCCATTTTTAAACGACTTCAAAAAAATGAGGAGGTTTTACTCTTAATGATTTTCAGTGCATGCGTAATATTTTCACTAATAAATAATGAAAAAAGAAAATTACGTTTTATTTTCTGTTAAATATTAATATAATTATGTATAGCACAAGGCATGAAATAAAAATGAAATTTATGCATTCATAATACGGTTAGTAATTAAATGACAGCTATTGTACTTTTGTTTTTTTAATAAGAGAAGAAAACGAATATAGTTGATGTTTGACGATTGTGGCCGAAGGCAGTAATTTCTTGGAGACTATTGTATTAGTCACCGTGAATGTCCGAAATGATGCGTATCTAAGACACAAGAATGCATGTTCACATTTACCAAGCTTTATGGTGAAAGCCAGTTTCTTTTCTATTATGATTATTTCGGTTTTACACTAGGGCATTTGAAGATATATCACGACGACTTTTGATCAATTTAAAATTAAGCCACGATATAATGATAGTTCATTAATTTAAAATTGAATTCCTGCTTTCTGAACAACACCTGGGTAATATTATGGTTTACATGATTTTTGAATTGGTTCAAGAAATTGGTGATTGTTAACATACGCTGGTGCATTTTTACACTCTTCATCATCAGTCATTTATAGTAATGTATAGATATACCTCACAGTAGTTGATTCGGACTCGCCAATCATGACCGTGTTTGTGTTTAAACCTGACCATGATTGAATTTTACGAATACCAGATATTGTCAAAGGTTCATATCTGAATAACCGCATTATGCGCCACGCTTGTTTTTTGAGGTTGTAACCTACATACAAAACTTATTCTCCTCAGAGAATGATCTTAAAATAAACACGAATATTTCGTGTAAATATGTGTAAACATGTTAACACAGATGACGTAGACTGTTCATAATTCTATTATTTCCTCGCGGTCACTAACTACAATGTGAAATTTACTCACCCCTACCCACATTCGACCTAGATGACGTGAGAATCAACTTCGTTGTGCGTCTCAATATGATACTTTCTCTATGTTTCTATGTTTTCTTTGCCCCATAACCTTAGATAGCAAAATCATCAAGACAGAACGTCTCATATTTCGAATCGATCAAAAACCCTAGCAAAATACCAGACTTAGAAATGAGGCAGACTATACCTCATTATTACTGTTTGTTTTAGACAAACATTTTGCTATAAATTACACATGAAATGGAATTTCAAACTCGTTATTTGCCTCTCCAGTACGATTTTCACATGCAACACTAAATTCTACTTCACGGTGATTCACAGTAAAATTATGTCAAAACATCAAGTTGCTTATATTTACTCTGTGGTGTTTATTTTTTGTTCACATTTTTGGAGGCACGATGCGGTACCTCTATGTATATCAATGGCTCTGACTAACAAACATATTTCTATCATCATACAGCTCATGGAACCGATATGTACGACTTTGAAGTTAGTCACAAAAACGTCGCCGTAACATAATTTGTGAAGCTGGAAGTGAAGCGAGGTGAGGCTATGCAATCGGACATGCGCATAGCACTTCAAAGCCACACAGAACGGTAGCTAGTACTGTATCATCATCATCATCAGCCCATTTTTACCCCACTGCAGGGGCTTAGGCCTCCCCCAGGGTGATCTGTATGGATAGGATATTAATATCTACTAGTACTATTACTATTCGCTCGTAATTCTACTTCTTATTTTATCATCAGTTGCAACACTCCTATTCGACCTAGAACGCGTTTAGGTTGACCAAATTATTACTTGCAAACATTCAGGTCACAATACAGGCTTAATACCTTAATACTCAACCTGCACACTGACTGTTCTGATAAAACGACAGGTACTATTCAGTCCTTAAGTTAAAATCTCGTTCAATACGTAATCCCTCTAATAATATCTCGCTACCAGAACGCTATTGTGAAACAAGCTCAGACGTTCGAAACCAAGCCGCGAGTGTCGTTTTACTGCCGCAGGCGCCGGTATTATTAAGCTTTTCTGCTAAGTCACTAACTACCGATTCGATTTTAATTGGTGACTTTCACTAAACCGTAACTGTAAAGTACGAATCGGTTCCACGCACGCGACGACACACGACTATTTTCGGGGGAATTATTAGAACTACCAAAATAACTTTAATTCAAAATTGATATCTGGGAGTAATCGAAATACCTTTAGAATTTTTCATACTATCTCATTTCGTCCCTCTCTCCCTCCGCTAACTGTCGTAACTGACAAATTGACCTATCTATATCATCGCCATATAGAAGGTAATCACTTATTTTGTTTTACGTAACCACGCGTGTCTACTAATATATATATACCATAGAGGAGGAAAAATTATTCACTGGAAGACAAACAAATTTCTCATACCCAAGTATTGAGATTTACCTATTCATCGTATAGTTAAAAATGATCACAAACTGTAAAATTACTCTTACCTATAGGGTATAGTTACAGTAGGGTATAGGGTAATAGGGTATTCAGTTAAGTTTTTATCTAAAATATTTACATTATTTTCTTCATTGTAATTGTAATTGACTGGAAAAAAGTTCTCACAAATTCACGTATTTGCTTTAATAAGTATAAATAAATAGATGCGATAAAGTTGCATCATGATTTCAATAGACAGCTACAGTTAGTGAAAAATTAACCTGATTTTTCGGACAAAAAGTTGATTATTTCAAAAACGAAAGCTAATATGGTATAAAAAAAAGCTCCTGAGGCAGATAGATTTTCTATTGTTTGGAAAAAGAGATTTTTGAATCGGCCGTAAACTGTGGGCTGGGCAGGTGCTCTTTTCATTGAATAATTATCAGATTAGTTACCCCGGATAGTGAGATTCGGCTATATTTCAGAAAGTTATAAAGGTAGACGAAAGGCAGTAAGTCAAAAGATGCAGGAGCTCGCGGGGCATCGTATGGTACCAGATTTCCGAAAATTGGTCCATAACTTTTTTCGAAAAATTTAATAAAATTGTGTGACAAAAATATGTTATGAATTTTTACTTATTTATGTCTTCCGATAGTTGCGAGAAGTGCGAAATCTGTAGATTTTTTTTAAATAATAATATTTCTAAATACTGTCGATCACAAAACAATAGAAAATTTACTCACATCTGGATGTTCTTTGACTGGCACATATACTTTTTCCGTGAGTGTGGTGACCATGCCTTCCGGCTCTGGTAGTACAAGGGGTTCCTTTTTGACTCCATTTATTTGGAATAAACTTGCTCGCACTTTCGCTATTTCTGTAACAAAAATAATACGAAATAATTAATAAAATTGAATATAGTATTCTAAAGTTATGCGTATACAATAACGTATACAGTACATACGCGAGCGTAGCAAATCTAACATCATTATTAATATTGATACAAATCAGACAGATGCGGTTGTCCATCCCTGGAGTTAAATATTAAATCAAATTATATTCTAAAATTTAAAAAAAAGCGGTCATGTGCGTGTCAGGTCACACATAAGGTAAGGTTTCGTAGCTATGTCAACAAAAACTTCTTATAAATGATTATTATGGTTTGTTCAGAGTTCACTTGATCGGCTATAACTGGGGTATAACTATAACTCATGATAATTTTCGTAGTAAGTTCGTACTATGTATTAATGGTATTTTTTAGATTTCTCAAGACACTGTTCAAAAGTTAGCATAAAGGGGAGGGACATGTAAAAAAGTGCTGCTGTAAAAAAGCCCCATTAGAACTGAATATTTCATAAATGAGACCTAATTTAAAAATGTGATACCTAGACAAAATTTTTTTATTCAATATATTAAGACACACCTATGTATATCCCGGGTATAAATGTGTATAATAATGCCTTTCTGTTTGATAACACTAATAATTTGCGAGGAAACTGAATATAACATGCGGAAGTATATACAGACAAACTGACATGGAGTAACTATTACATTTCCTTTTCAACTACGGATCCCTATAAAACAAATGAGAAATACGTTTTTGAAAATTGTATAAAATTCAAATCTGATACATTCGTCGCAAGTATTCGAGAGTGATCTACCGTTTTGTCGATTTGTGTTAGACATATATAAAAATAGGAAACATCCTCGCAGTCAGTACACCGATGATGTCGAAGTTAAAACTTTGAGATTGAAAATAAGCGTGTTAGTTAACAATGTACAAGGCTTACAAATAAAATGCGTTTAATACGTAGTGGAATTGCTCACAGAAGTTACACTTGACTACAGAAAGAGCGATTTTAACGCAGACGGAACCGCAATTACAGTTATTGTAATATAAAAGCTTTCAAATTTTCTTGCTATTTTCCCTGAAAATCTCAGGCGGACTGTTCATTTATATATATTTTCTAAAACCGTGAATGCGTAGGTAGTAGTAGGTACGTTGAATGTTTTCTGTAACGCGACGTCTGGACTTCAAAAGGTTTCTTTTTGGAATTATTATACATGATATATTACAATTTGTTAATTCGCGTAACACACCGGACCCTCTTTATAACATGGAATCGGAACATTCTTTATTCTGGTCGAAGATTTTTATTTAATACAAATCTAAAGACAATCCCAAATTAAAGCATTATACGTCCATATTATCCACTTTAAAGTAAATAATTCCGAAGCTTAGCAATATAGAATTCCACGCATGCAAAGCAGAAGCTAATATAAACAGTAATTTAATACAAGTGACTATTTCAAAAATATTAAATTCTTCTAATATACAATCATCGCGCCGAACAAAATAGCTCACTAAAATTACCATAAAATTAATAGTCTAATAACTTGATGAGCTAAGTCCATTGAGTCAATAATTTCTATTCAAGGAGAATATCCATAAGACATGTGGTTGTTTTCCTACCAAGATTCATCATGATATCGCCACTATTTCCTTAAAATATTCTACTAGTTTCTACAATATTTAGAGTGAAGTGAACTACGCACCTCCGAAATGTTTATTCAACTTTTGTGTGTCATAAAATCGCGGCTACTTATAACATACAGCAGTATTTATTTACATGGGAATTATTTACGAACGCGATAGAACACGGTTTTTACTATGTTCGCGCAATTCATGTTTTATAGAACAAAATCCACTTTAGGTAAATTTATGTTTAGGTAGGTATAACATTCTGAATAAAATTGACGGATCTAATGTCACGTTACGGCTAAAAGTTTCGGAATTGGAAATAAGAAAATGACCAATGAAATATCGGCGGTACCGGGTCTTGGCTCTTACATGTGTGTGTGGTGTCTTCGCTTGGTACCCAAAACCTAATGCTTAGTTCGGGGCCTAGACGTTGTTGTGATGTATATGTTGTTGTTGTTATTAAATATTATTGACATTTATTCAGTGTAGTACAGATAACAGGTACAAAATAAGTCATAATCATTGCAACCAGTCAAGTGCGAGTCGAATTCGGGCCTCTAGGGTTCCGTACAGTTATAAATGATATTTATAGCTGTTTAGCATTACTCGCTGCAAGAACCCGTAGACACATATTTCAATTATTTTTTTAATTAAAAATTATTTTTTATGTTATATAGCTACAACATAACAACTTTCAGATTTTGTTTGTTTATCTTGTGCTTGTGTAGTAAATAATAAAAAAAAATGCGAATATTTATTACATACAATACAAATCTCTTTTAATTGATTTAAATTATGTACATGGGAAGTGGCCTGTTATGTATTAAAAAACATTAATTTATTAAATAATATACTATAATAATAATAATACATGGGACTTCCCACACAGCGCCATCTAGTCCCAAAGTAAGCAAGTATTATGCTTGTGTTATGGGTTACTAGACAACTGATATACATACTTAAATATTCTTTATAATATATACATATATAATTTTTTTTTTTTTTATGTATATAACAACCAAGACCCGGTACCAGTATCAATATTCATCATATTAATACTGACCCGACCTGGGATTCGAACCCGGGACCTCTAGCTTCGTAGGCAGGGTCGCTACCCACTAGGCTAAGCGGTCGTCAAATAAAATCTAATTAAAAAACTGAAAATACATACAAATTAAAAATACTATCTAAACAATGACAAATGAGAAAATTTTAAAGAGACGACGGGTTCAGAGTGCCAAGGATACTTGCTGCGTCACGCTGTATTGCGACACTGATACTCTGAACAAGGTATTCCTTGCTCTATGGATATCCTGTCAACAGACGCAGAGCGACACCTAAATCGTGAACAAGTAATTTGGCATCCTTGGACCAAGGGCCCATCGTCTCGACAGCGAAAGGAATGAAATGGTAACTTTATTTTCCTATGAGCTGCTGTCTCAGCAGCTGCTCCAATATTTTTTTATGTATTTTTAATAAAAAAAAGATTTGACCGTCTTACCAATGGCAAGTATAAAATAATTTATTTCTTAATATTTATGAAATTAAAGTAAATTTGTAACACGGCTTCTTATCACAGAAAATCATGATGTGCGGATCAATGAGTAAACAGCGCTTAATATTTCGTTTCCTAGTTACATCACAGGATGAACATCATTCCCAAAATTGTGAATTTGATTTTCATAACGATTTTCATAACTTTGTAAGTTTTGTGCGCTTTTGATTACACATCAAACTTTTAATACCCAAACCGAGGTTGATCACGTTCCAAAAAGGTATTTTAACGTTGTTATGACATCATCATATCTGTCATACTATTGATAGATCATCAGTGATGTTTTTTATAGGGTGACTCATTGTCATACATCGGTCACGGTCTCTGCTACTAATTACTTGCGATTGACACACATATTTTTAATGCTTTATTTTTATACCTCATAATAAAAAAAAAAACAAACAAATGAATCTAATAATGAATAATATGATTTTTACAATTATTTTTATGTTCATTATTAATTTTTATATTAATTTTCCAATGTTCCATGTTTGAAAAAGTATTAAATTCTATTCCACTTTCAACACATGGTTCGACAAATATAATTCCAGCTTATCTTACAGTTACTTCTCTTTATAAAATTCCTTCTTCTATCTTTTCATAGATTCTTTATTAAGGATTAATTACTACAGTAAGTACTACAATTGTCGTCTTGTTTATAAAGCGGTAATCTACTTTAGTACATTACACAAAACTATCGTTTTTGTGACCATGGTTGTGCTCATTTCCATGAAACTGATACATTTTGGAAGGCAAACGAATTACGTAAGTCCATAGGTTTATAATTTTTCTTCTTCTTCACTTCATCAGCCCATTTTTACCCCACTGCAGGGGCTTAGGCCTCCCCGGGGGTGAGGGGGGCTTATAATTATATTAATTTAATTATTTGTCTCGAAGGGAAGTACCTATGCGCCGTAGGAACTTCTCAATCCGATTTTAATTTCGTTATCTTTGTTTTACCCTTACTGCAGTTTGACTCGTTATTATTCGTTACCAGCAAAATGCCTGCTGAGACAGCTTGCAGGCCGTATCTCTTTATGTTTACACTTTATAAAAAATACACAGACCGAAACGAAACTTCGTAATGTATATAAAAAAAATTACAGCTAAACTTATACGCTCATGTTTTTCTTAAATTATTAAGGCTGAGACCGTTGTCAGGCCCTCGACTTTAAAAGCTGCTAACTGAAAAGCTTTTGGATGAAAAAATCTGAAAAAAATATATGTTGTTCTTCCATTCTTCCTGCAGTGAAATTAGTAGTATTGTTAGGAAAAACAAATGTTATCATATTTAAAAAAAAAGTTTTTAAAACCCATTTTCTCATCTTTCAATGCTTATATCTTGCCATTACTCTTCTAAATATTTTTTTTTTTCTTGAAGAAGCTGTTATAAATTTCTAGTTAATGTGGTAATCTTCAAAATTAAAAAAGGTATAAATAAAATAGTGCCTCCACGACCGAAATACGCTCGCAGCTCACCCGCAGCTCTTGGGCAGTTCGGACGTGCTATTTACGCCGAATTATTGTTTTCTTGATGATGTCTTAAAATATAAAGTGGAAAAACAACAGGTACGTTACGAAGATAGATGCTATAATAGTTTAGATGTGACAATTTTACAGCGGTAAATAAATTTCATCGAGAATTTACTGCCGTTATTCTGACGTAAACAACTGCGTTCTTTTCAATATAATAACTTGTCAAAATATTTACGAGTTTTGCTATTCAAAACAGTTTTGTATACCTCACACTTTACAAATTACAGAGTAGCTTTATACAATAAACTTTAATATATGCTATATATTTATTTTCTTCTTTGTTTAAGTATTCAAGATGGGAAATACATGGAAATACAAAGATCTATTAATAAAATCGAAAAGGAAAAAGGTTACGACATTAAAAACTTAAGGTTTCAACGAGATCTATGTGATCCCATCACCAAATTTTCAAAAGTTTATATTTTCGTAACCATCAAACGCAGACCTACCGTGTTGGTATTCAAACTTAATGTTTTAACGAAATCTATGTAACCACGTGACCAAATTGGAAAAAAATTACAAAGAGGAAATACAAAAGAAAAAGTTTAAAATAACAGCCAAAAAAAAAGAAGAACAAAACAGAGAAAAGGGAAACGAAATAACGAAGACAGATAAGGGGTAGGATATATTGTTCCAAAAACGAAACGAAAAAAAAAAACTGAATAGTGAGAATAAAAAAGGAAAAATACGAAATGAAGAAAGTATAGTAAATAATTATATCTGTAAAAATTTTTTTTCTACCTAAAATTATAAGTAGATATTGTTTCTGGTCTATAACGATTATTTTTATTTTGTTTCGTGTACGGTCCTTTTTTGATATACAAAACTAATTTACATTATAACCTATAGGTAGGTACATAATGCTCTTCCTATAATGAATACAACACGGTAACATAATAACGTCTTTTTGTACCGAAAGACACAGATGGACAACAATGTCATCGGGGATCTTAAAACATGTTCTTATTCGAAAAAATTCAATTAATATGTTATTTATTCCACTTCCAATTCCACCAGTCCTTTATGCCTTATTGCATAGGTTAGGCTTCCTCTCAGGTATAGGAACTTGGCTTGCTGAATAACGCGACCGAATATTTAGTCAGTTTTTATGGTTTTCATTAATGCGCAACTAATACTTAATTCTATGTCAAATTCATCCATTTTGCTTATGGTGTTTTTTTTTTGGTCACGATAACTAGTTTTTCAAGCGTCATATACAGTTAACGCAACCACTCTGCGCAGGCAGACTGACATATTTGTCATCAGAGAGTTGCCCTCTATCATGTCCACCCAGACTATGCCACTTTGGAAATTGTTACCAGATCTGTCGTGACCTCTTAGACTATAAAGCTAGAAGCGGGTTCGCTGCGCTTAGGTTATCACAATATTAATTTTTTGTAATATTAAATTAATATTGTGATCACACAATATTAAATTTTAAGTGCACACAAACATTTTATGTTCCGTAATATCTTTCAAAAAAATTACTTAATTATCACTGGTTTGAAAGTTTGTATTAAAATCAAGAAGACAAGTAAATGTTGGTAATAAAATTTCAATTATTTGAAATTCATATAAAAAATTATTCTTTTGTTGGCATGCAAGAATGACAACTATCATCAAATTAATTATTAAATATTAGATACGTACCGCCTTCAAGTTATTATTAGGTCTATGAATCATGTTAAGACAACGTGGCTCGCGAAACAGAAGCAAAGTTAGCGTTTAGCGAACCGAGCGCTCCCCTTTTAACCCCGCCGCATTGTCGTTTTTGATATTTTCCTGAGGCCCGCCTGACCCTTAATGATTGGAACGTGTGGTTTCCGGATTGAAAAGTTTAAGAAACCTGGTCAACTTTTGAATTAAACTTTTAAATAATATGAGACATAGAACTAGAAAGGGTTTATACATAAAAAATAAAATAAAATTCATGTATTTGATTTAGAAATGTGCTTGAGTGTCACGGCTTGCGATGCGATTTCTTTATAAGGCACCAAAGTCATAAAGTTTGCTTCAATATTCCTTTCATAAGCCTATAACTGTGCATTTCAAGTTTCTCGTTTTACAGTTGCATCTACTTCAGCAACCTGTTTTGTATCTGCAGCGAGTAAGTTCCAGGAGAAAAGGGTGATTAATAAAAATGAAAGCCAAACACGATTATCTAGGTGATAGACATCTATTGCTATAATTCAGTCTAATGTTTAAGATTAGTTGGTAGGTACATAAACATTAGAATGGACCACCAAAATATTAAAGACAGTATATCTGTCACGTAGATTATAGCGGCCAGCTTTTTTTTTATAGGTCATTTTTTAGTAGTCATTACATACGCAGATTCTGTTTCTGGACAGGCAGACCTTCCGTTTAAATCTTTTTTTCCATCCTTAAAAGGCTGGACCGAGATTTGATGATGATGGATTGTTTTTCCAAAAATACGTCTCGTGAATTGAATATACGGCCCTAGCGACAACAGGGAGCTTTGTTACTTTTTGTATAGCTAATCTGTTACACAATAAGTTTTTTTACCAAAACGGCGATCGTCCTGTTGAAAGTCGTCCAGTGTAAATAATGAGTCAGATATCCGGATATCGCAGGCGCCACATGTCGAGATATGCGTAAAGTGTGTCAGGCTGTGACCCAACCCCAGACAGTTATGTCCTGGAGACTGGTTTTAGTGTAGCGGATGCGGACGTGCGTCCAAAGTTTAAATCTGTCAATACAAACAAAGGTAATCCCAGACAATTCGAAAATGGTTTATACAATATTTTTTGCGATTACACAAATGACGCATAAGTCTTAGAATCTATGGAACTCGAGCTCGTATATTTTAAACACATTATTTCTCATATGAGTAAAATAGGTCGCTGTCTACATTGTCAGAATTTGGAATGTGATTGCCTATTATATGACGCGGATTTGCCTAAATAAGTTTTTTTTTTTGTTTTCATATATCATTACACTTTAAAACGTGCAATAAATATGTTTTTTGTATGATCAATAGAGTAAATGAATATTTTTTTAAATTATTTCATATGAAAGAGTTTTCTATATAGATACGTCATAACGGCGAAACATTAAAAAAAATCATTTGTAAAAAAGTTATAAATGTTTAAAATGTCCTGTTAGACAGAGAGGGCAATACCGCACGGCGTACTTAGCCGTCACGTCAGGCCATTTATAAGACAGAGAAAAAATTTAATAGCTTATAAGTTTCATATTCTTCAACCAAATATTATTTTATTTATGAATTTTGTTATCGTATGAAGTCTATTTTCGTATTTTCTTGATAAATATAATATTTTCAATATGAGTTACATACCGTATTATATGTGTATAATATGCCAATTATAGGTTTATAATAAAATTGTACTCCAGCATATAAGAAATCCGTCAAAGATCAATCAATTCAGCAACAAATAATGTCAGTTTTTATCTTCACAAATTCTTTAATAAGTTGTTAACTTTTTTTAATCATGATATTTTAATGACTGTAATTGTATAATTGAATATAATTATTGACATATAAATGTTACCAAAACACTCTTTGCTTTAACTTAAATTATTCAGTTTTTTTTTTGCATGATAAGATACTGGGGATCTATGGATCGATAATGATGAACCAGATCCAAAGTAATCATACTATAGCTTTGTTATACAGAAAGAAAACGACGACGACTGAATGGCTGAGTGGTTAGAGACCCTAACTGCGGAGCCAACGGTCGCGGGTTCGATTCCCGCCCGAGACAAATATTTGTGTGCATGAACATGTTTATTTCGTTCCGTGTCTGGGTGTATAATATTTATCTATGTATATATTATTTAAAAAAAAGTATTTAAGTATATATATCAGTTGTCTAGTAACCCATAACACAAGCATAATACTTGCTTACTTTGGGACTAGGTGGCGCTGTGTGGGTTGTCCCATGTATTATTATTATTATTATAAAACGCTCAAAAGCCTGTTAGATCTCGACTCATCATCATTTTATGGCAATAGATAATTTTCTGCAATATCTCTGGTTACACTTATTCCTTTTACTTAAATAATTTCATTTAATTTAAAAAAATATCTTTGACGCGATTTCATTACAACATTTTAAGTTTTTCTTTTACAATATTTTATTTTATTCAATGGCAGTAGACAATTACCTGTGTAAATTGTTAGGGTCTTGTAGTCAAAAAATGCCAACAGTGCCACTGCAAAACTGACTAAACCAAAAACGCAGTGCGTTCAATAGTCATGCCTCCAAACTCAAACATAGTCGCAAATTCCGAACTGTAATTTCAACGTGTCCATGTCTGCCCATCATCAAGCCTACCCCGTCTGTCTATTTGTCTGTCTATCTGTCCTACCTTTAAACGACTGTATCTTGTGAACCGTAGTAGGTAGCCTGTTGAAATTTTCACAGAATGTGTATTATTATGACGAAAATATATGTAGTTAAAATAAAAGGGAAGTTTCCATACAAGAAACATGCTTTTTGTTTCTGATTTATTGTATAAACAAACGGTACATAATACAAAGAATAACAGTGCAAAGTCTAAAGTAAAACAACAAACCGGTCAAGTGTGAGCCGGGCTTGAAATAAAGAACCTTGAAATACATAATACAAAAATAATAATACATGGGACATCCGACACAGCGCCATCTAGTTCCAAGGTAAGCAAGTATTATTACATTTTTTTAGTAAACACATTAAGTATACAAATATATTGTGTGGTGGTACGGGATCCTCGGTATGCATGTCTGACTCGCACTTGACCGGTATCTTTTTCTATTAACTGGGTTTTTGTACGGGAAAAATATCTAAATATTTCAACCATGGTTCTTCCGAATTTCCGTGTAGTTAATATACAATTTGATTTGTCAAGTAATCTGTTTCTTTCCATAAATAATAAAAAATTTGAACACGTAGTCATCAAGATGGAGCACAGAGCCGTAGAACGGACAACCGTTGGAGTAGACGAGTTCTCTATATAGTGGAGGCCACGTATCGGAAAGCGAAGCGTTGGACGAGGAGTTGGAGTTGGAGGTGAACTGATGACCCAAAACACCATACCGGGCGTAATTGGATGTGGAAGGCGGAGTACCGTGTGTGGTGGCGAGCCTTGGGAAAGGCCTATATCCTGCAGTGGAGACACACGGGCTCATGATGATGATGAAATCGGCAGACATAGATAGATATTAGACATTATTGTTTTAAACAAAAATATTGTTCAATAACAGATGAATTAAAATTATTTTCTTTTCCAGAACGAATTTTACATGTGG
Source organism: Luffia ferchaultella (assembly GCA_949709985.1). Taxonomy (NCBI): domain Eukaryota; kingdom Metazoa; phylum Arthropoda; class Insecta; order Lepidoptera; family Psychidae; genus Luffia; species Luffia ferchaultella. Next base: position 8,904,894 of record OX453248.1, read on the forward strand.
GTCACACAAAATTCTACTTCACAGCAAAGTATTTCAATACATCAAACTAGCGTATATTTGGTCTACATTGTATATTTTTTTACTCACCTTTTTGTTTTCACGACGCGGTATTCCTATGAACATCCATGGTTCTAATGTTGAAATGAACATCAGATTTTTATAATTATAAAAGTTTTTCGACAGAGAAATCCATATAAAAACAAACTTCTTTGGGAATAAAGAAGTACATCGTCTTGAAATAAAAATAAATGTTGTTTACTTGTCCTTCGCTAATTATTAGGTATTGAGTATTTAGTTTACAGTTAACACGAGTGCAGGAATTCTAATTCCGTATGCGGCCTTAAACTTTAGGTTTGTAAATATTTTGGCAACGTATAAGAAACCTAGTAGGAAAACATTTCTACATCATCTCTGAGGCACGTTCAAAGTATGAATTTAGAACAAGTTATGTGGTAACTCGCCTACCAAGCGTAATGATTATTGGATATTACAATTCCTTCAAACTTCAGTCAGACGCAATATACGATAAGGACAAGTTCCGTTATACTATTAAAAGCAAAGTACACGTAGGACCAAATGTAAAATATAGCCAGTATTCGCACAACCTTAAGCCAGAAATGTTTACAGCAGCCAAAAGATTCAATTAAAAAAACTGCAAAATACCAATTTAATTATAATAAATATCGAATTTAATGATTGATAAACTGATTTGAAAACGTACATTTCGGAAGACCAGGCTTTAATAAAAGGGATCGATTCCCCCCTTAGCCTTATGGACCTAAAAACTTATCAATTAAAACTTAAAAACAAATATCACAAGCACCGTCGACATCGCCACTTATCTATGACGCTGGTGGATACTACCCCTCATCTCGCACCGGACAAACATGGTTGAAAGGTGCTAATTAATAAAAGTAATGAAGGACTGTACTGCAATAATGGTTGAAGACTAGACAGTGCGTCAAGTATTCGTCCACGTCAGGCACCATTGGTCGCGTTATAAGAATTACCTACACTATACGCCACAACAGTCCTGTAGAATTTACCTTAATTCTATGTCGATGTACCAAATAACCGTTTCGAGACCTAAAAACGTTTTATAGGCTTACAAAACGAGCATGTACGAATAATGATCTCCCACAAAAGAGTTGGCAAGCGCCCGCGCGTGTTGCCGCATGTCCATAAAATCGTGGCGCGACAAAGCGACGGGCAGAACTTTCACGCCATATACGGAGGGCGAGTTGCCGATGACCCGCGCGTGTGATCGCAGATGGATTATATACTTAATTACTATGTACTGTGCACGAGAATATACGATTGATGATCGCCGACGGTGGAAAAATTTGAGGTAATTTTATTCAGGAGAGACGAATCGAGCGAAAGCGGTGATAAACGAAGCATATTTCAATTTATCGAGGTCACTTGAAATTTTTTGACATATTCGATAAAAGTTTAGGGGATTTGTGAATCGATTTAATACCCATCGAATCAAGAAGATTTTATTAAAACGATTGTATAATCGATTTTAAATTTTTCATATAATTATTCGGAGCTCATACAAAGCGATTTAGAATTCAGTCAGCGGCAATGGCTACCAGTTATTATAAATTGGAATTACTGGCTGCCGTTGCCTAGTTGTCAGCATAGTCATAGTCAGCAAATTATAAGGGCCAAATTTCATTTAAACAAAAACAAAGAAAGGTTATTGAATAAGCCTGTAAAATCTATGGAGTCACGTGACGATCCGTCAGAAAAATTAATGAACCATGTGCAACTATGGTGATGCTGCATCCATCTAATATCAATGGATACCAGGTTATTTGATTGTTCGATTCATTTTCTTTTCTTAATCAAAACGCAGCTACTGGTCATGATATAAGAAATTGTATGTATGAACTCGTATGAACACTGCGAATAGCAGTTGAACGTGTTATTTCTACCATCAGTTGAGCTTTCATTGGCAAAGTGGATACGGACTAATGAACAAAGTTTGAAATAACATAGTTTTACAAATTTGGAATTTTTTTTTTTTAGTTTGCGACTTTCAAAGATATTAATTCTTAGACACTATTTATTAATATAAATAATAAATAAAAATCAGAAACACTGAAATCCGTCAAAGAACTAAAGTTATCGACATAGCCGAAGCGATTAGCAAGCTGAAGTGGCAGTGGGCCGGTCATATTTGCCGTAGAACGGATAACCGATGGGGTAGACGAGTTCTCGAATGGAGGTCACGCATCGGAAAGCGAAGCGTTGGACGCCCCCCGGCCAGGTGGACAGATGACCTGAAGCACCATACCGGGGGTAGTTGGATGCGAAAGGCGGAGGACCGTGTGTAGTAGCGAGCCTTGGGAGAGGTCTATATCCTGCAGTGGAGAGACACGGGCTGATGATGATGATGACTATTCATTAATATCGATTAATAAAAGCTCTTTACATACGTCACGTGAACAACATATTGATAACATTCAACTTGTCGCGACGTTCTGCAACGCAAGGTCGCAGCGTAAAAAATGCCTCTCATACGTTGACAGGTGTCGAAACTATAACATTGTAACAATATAGGCGTGTATAGCAAACGAGTCGGCCGAACTAAAACAAAAAGGCTACATAATAGAAGTAACTTAACAGGTGATCAGCGAGGCTGTCTGTCCGTCACTCTTATATGGCGTATTAGATTAATGGATTCGCACTTGACGCGGACTAGTTTAGTCCGGGGACGATCGTAGTCAACTATTGGATGACTTACGCAATACGATAAGTGACCAGTACTCTAAATCCATACAAAGTGGAATATAAGCAGTTTATGTATTATGAAATATATTATATCATAGATGAGCCCTGCAGAGGTAATAGGTTGCGAAATTTCGCCTCACACCAACATTCCTTTACGCGTAAACACCGACTGACAATCGTATATAGGTACAGTAAGTACCAATGAGTGCAATTTTCTAGATTTGATAATTTTACAATCTATAAACCGCCCTCATGAATATGATAGAAATACACAATGAAAATGAATTAACTGATCAACTATTATTATTATTAGTAATTAACTACTAAAATGTTGAACCCCGCTTAATCTTATTTCACCCCCACCCTAAAAACGATGACACTAGTTTCTTTGACATCGATTACACCCTTCTAAAAGGAAAGTATAATCTGCGTTCACTACATACAAACTCGAATTGTATCCACTCAAATAGAATACCGAAAACGTCCGACTACCGGTAATTAGGAATGTTTTGAATCAAGAGGGAAATATATCTACGAATAATTTATGATGAAATATAGAGATAATATTAATTAAACTGGAAAAAAACGCAAACGAACCAGAAGGAAGTGCAGGAGAATCGGAAGGAGAAAGATGTAATATGTTTGGGTTCATAAAAAGTAGAGCGAAAAGCTTGAGATGTTGTCTAGGTGTCAAAATTACAATTTTCAATGCATGAACAAAAACAATGATTTGGGTTAAATAAAGCTTGATCCTCGAACTAAGAAAACGAAAAACATGTCCACCTATCCTTACTATGCCATGAAGTATATAGTAAAGACATAATTATCTTATTGTAATACGCACAAGTTTTATAACGAAAATAAGTATGAAATAAGTTATAAAACGCTTTTTGGCTCTAGTGTTATCATGAAGTAATTAATGTAGTTGAAATTATTTGAAATTACGTCAATGAAAAATTTGAAAATATTTCATAACGATTGTAATTTATCTGTTTTGTTCTATTAAAAACTTACTTAGTAATATATGAATCGATATCTTTGGACCTGCCGCGTCATTAAAATAATGCGTGACACTGTTTTATGGGGAAGTGATCGGCTTTGCAACTTAAGTATCACCGACGAGGTTACAAATTTACATTTCCTACGAGTTTACTGACTCAATTTCAAAACGTTTAGACCTGTCACCATAAATAATAAGCATTGTGCGTGCACAGGCGTGTATTAATTAATTATGGATTGTCTTTCGATACTAACAATCGTTCCCCAAGGCGATCGGTATAATGTTACAAGTAGAAGTTAGTAGCATTGTTTACCCACAGGCAGAAATTCGACAGATACATTTGGGCTATCTGTGTAAACCCATTTTGACAAAAGAATATGCAGATATAGATGCGCTTTATCTATGTACGTACAAACCAGTTGGGGTCATTGGGGGGGCCATTTGTCATTATAATATAATGTTATAGTTATTATTAGGAGAGCAGCCTGCACAGAATTCTCCCTGATAGGAGTAGTATTCTTTTTTGGTATACATATTCAGTTTAACAATAATTGATAAGCGAATTCTGATTATAGGGACAAACCAAAAATTAAAAAAAAAACTCTGCCGAATGCGTTCTGTGACTTCTCAAATAAAAGGGCTCGTTATGAGAAAGAAATATATAAGTCAAAGAAACATGAAAATACGGTCGCATGACTAGTGTTGCACTCGGTGTGGCCGGTTGCCTCTTGATTTACGATTATGTTACTTGTACGTTAACACACCTCGTTGAAAGTAGTGTCACTGACTACGCAGCAGTGATAAGAGCGCGACTGGACGTAAACAAATTGTCAAATGGTAGAACTGCGATCTCCTTTTTTTTTAGAGTTCCGTAGTCTATCTAACAAGGAAGTTTTTCAAAATTTACAAAATATTCGATTATAAAATGGCCTTTTCACATGAGTGCATGTCCCCCCTCTCTAACTCTTGAGACACGTCAAAAAATAAGAAAAATCCATAATAATAGTACAGACCCTGAATTCACAAAGAAAATTATCACGATTAGATATCTACACCCTACTCTGAACAACTCATTATATTAGTTGTTGATATGTGTGTTGTCGAGGAACCCTAGTTTGGACGTTTTTTAGTGTTCCGTAATCAAATTGCAGGAAACGGAAAACCCTTATAATTTTTTCCTACGTTTGTGTGTTAGTCCGTCTGTCACAGCTATTGTACTTGGAGACTATTTCCAATATTTGTTTCAAGGTGAAATATGTAAAGTAGATGTAATATATGAATCCCTGTACAATGGTGTGGTAAAAAGGGAAATAAAATTATTGGGGTTAGTGGTAACCGTGTCGTGATAGCCCAAAGCGCAACGAACCTGTCTCAAATTTATAAGGCCATAGGGCCTTGGTTCAAACCCGGGCGTGTACCAATGATTTTTCTAATTTAAGTACATAACTATCATTGACTCCGTGCCTCGGAGAGCACGTTAAGCAGTCGGTCTCAGGCGCTGTCAATAGATGGCGGTCATTACAATCCCAAACCCGCAGTGGAGCAGCGTGGTGGATTTAAGTTCCAAGCCCTCCTTCACCCTTGGGGAGGCCTAAGCCCCTGCAGTGGGGTAAAAATGAGCTGATGAAGTGAAGTAAAGAAGTGGTAACCGAGGGATGAAACAAAATTCATTAGTTAATAAATGACTTTATTTCATTCTTTTCATTGAAATCATTTCAGCCGAATGACATGCCATATCTCCATACGACGCGTCAAATTCTAATACGTATTTGATAAGTGTGGGCTGTTACTTTTTACGGTATTCTTTGATAGCATCGGAGCGCGAAGCGGAATTACGCCTGTACTTGGTTACATTACGTGAGGTGGTTTTTATGCTGCGCCCGCGCATTACATACTGCCCACACGACTCGATTGTAATTCGAGACCATGAAATAGGGGGCCGTATTTTTAGGCAATATCGCAGCAATAAGGTAGTAAAATGTGGTGTAGTTAAATAGGTGGTGAATTGGCTGAATAACGGAAGATTAAGTTATGGTATTTCCATGTGATATACCAAGTTATCTAACTAGTTTCGTTATGAAATATAAATATCAAAGTAGATCATAAAGTATTCTTTCTACCGTCACTTGGCTAGATCGCTAAGTATTTATGTAAAGAGCGGCGTCAGCAATCTTCCTAAAAGATAGTTTAATATTTTGATGAGCACCGTCTCTCCGCTGTTGTAGGTTTGATGAAATGTTCTAAATATCTAGATGATCTATACGTATTTGGTTTCCACATACATTTTAGGAGTCACAAATATTCTGTGCCACGAGACATTTCGTCAGGCAACATCACGAAAGGATAAAGGTCTCCTTTAGTCAACGCCTTATTTCCATGTACACTAAAAACCAACTTGAAGAAACATTTCCTGCAAATGTGTGTGCGTGTTTTTTTTTTCAGATCTTAACTTATCAAAAACATAAAACTTTCCCACCCGCACGTAATGAGGCGTATAGTTAATTTTAATTACAAATCAACTCAAATGGCGGTCGATTCGCTAGCTTTTGTTCGTAGCGAGACGTTATGATAGCTCTCGTATTCAGAATCACTTTCCGTTTCGGTTCCATAAAGCGCTGACTTTTAACGTTAACTGGTTTAAATAACGTAACTCTACCGTTTTAATTAACAGAAAACTACGTTGTTACACAATAACTATGTTACTCGTGATTGTACATATGGTCCGTAGTCTTGACAGAGAATTGTTAAAAGACATCTGCTGTTCGACGTAAGGTACGTAATTTAAAAGAATAATTTTAAAACAAGAGCTGCATTTTAACTTTCTGTTTAAAAAAGGCTAATTTCGAACCACAGGTTACACAAAATGTAATTGAGCGTGGCACGCATGTCTTCGAATGTGATTTTTAACCCCCGACGAAAAAATTGGGGTGTTATAAGCTTGAAGTGTGTGTGTATCTGTGTATTTGTCCGTGGCATCGTATCTCCTAAACGGATGAACCGATTTGGATGCGGATTTTTCGTGGCTTAGGTTTGATATATGTCTTCTTACAATCATTTCATAACGTTCGTAGAAATTTCTTGTGAAGCCAATAAAGAAATAATTTTTGAAAAAACAAAAAGAAGGACCACTCAAATATCAATCAAGTTAGAGGAACGTTTCGACAAAATACATTATTTTCTTCGACTGGATTAATTGTTCTATTAAATTATATTCCTCGAATATAAAAGGACGTTTAGACGAAGTAATAAATATTAAACGTAGAACTAGTGAATCGGTGAGTGAACGATGTACACGTCTATAGTTATTCACACGGGAAGCGGCGGTGCGTAAACGTTTCCACGATATATATTATACCCGACTCAGCAATCTGAGATGTATAACTTCAATTGTCTATATTAATAAAATTTTAGTGTCTGTCTGTCTGTCTATATGTATGTTCGAGCTAAACTTTTAAAGATTGTCAAAATAAGTTGTCAGGAGTGATTTAAGTAACTTTTTGTCCATGTGGTTGTCTGTCTGTATTTTTGTTCAGGCTAATCTCTAAAACGACTAAACCATTTCCATGAATCTTCGCAGACATAAAAGAAAGGTTATCAGGAGTGACAAAAGTTGGTTTTTGTCTGTGTGTTTGTCTGTTTGTTAGGGCTAATCGTCGAAACGGCTGATCCGACTTTACTGAAATTTTGCAAACATAAAGAGGGCGTTGTCAGGAGTGAAAAGCATTTTTTTTTTTTAATATATATACATATAAAAATCGTAGTGTCTGTTAGTCTGTCTGTCTGTTCCGGTTGATCTCCAAAACGACTAACTGTTTTTGGGACGGACTTGTGAATAGCTATTCTTCATGCTAAAATGGCTAATGGATTTTATGAAATTAGGTATAGAGATTTCTTAGATAGTCAAATTTCAGAATGTTCTAGAAAATGTTACAATGTTCTGGAGCGTCGCGTTCCTTTTACTATTCCGGTACAACTGTGTAGTCCACGCGAGCGAAGCCGCGGGTGGAAAACTAGTTGTAAATAAAAGAGACTAAACAAATCCTATGGAATAGATTAAGTTTTCTATATTTTTCGTAATTTTGTTAAAGCTGTTGCAAATACATTCAAATTAATAATCCTCCAATTCTGTTGGTATACCGACCCACAGTTATTGATTGTGATAGATATCATCTGATACATTTTCTATTACGTTGAAATTCTAAATCCATTTTTGGATTTCTTTTAATATAATAATAATATAATAATAACACGCACAATCACAACAACGTCTAGGTCCCAAACTAAGCATTAGCTTGCGTTTTGGGTACCAAGCGAAGACACCACATACATATAACAACCAAGACCCCGTGTCAGTATTAATATTCATCATATAAATACTGACCCGACCTGGGATTCGAACCCGGGACCTCCAGCTTCGCATAAATTTTAAACGTTTTCTGTTAGCATACATAGCGATTCGAGACGCTACTAGTGGTCCGCACAAATACAAGGAACAAACAGCCAACAAAGTAATATTGGTCAGCATTTAAGTTGTGTCTATATCTAATTAAATTTTGCAGCAATATTAATTATGAATGACTCGACATTTACAAAACTGTGAAATGAGCGCGTCCTCTTCAACAAACTTATGTATCATACGCTATTTCACACGCTGGAGTATATATAACAAACTAATGACTGTAATTTTTGAATTTCAGAAAAATACCTATAATTACCGGAGATATAACAAATCAAATTCATGTTTCTACAACCCGCTCGTGACGTCACTCGATGCCGCTATCTACAAATTATCCACGTTAGCCCATAGTAATGTAACCGAGTGACGTCATAGCACGATTTATTTTAAAAATTTGTATTTTCGACATTTTTGTAGATACCAATAAAACTCTTTCATTAATTAGTATTTCTTAATATATAATAAATATATAATATATCTATAATATATTTCCACAAAATGCAAAAATGACAAGACTCGCTCGTCGGTAAAAAGGCATTTTATAAACCTATGAAATGGATGTACTCAATTCGTAAAAACCGTGAGATATGGTATATACGATTTCAATAAATGAAGCTCACCTACGCATTATAACGCATATAAGCGCATTTCCTATGAGTTGATGATCCGTATGAGTATGAGTAGCCTGAAAATACCTGACAGTGAATGTATGCCACTAATAGTTAGTCTGATTATAACTGCTGATTAGTACGTTAATTACAGTCAATTTCAATAAGTTAAATAGGTTGTACATGGTGTTTGCAGGGACTATGTCTATAGGAGTGGGTCGAGTTATATGGCTACATCAGTCAGCTATCACGACCTATCATTTTGACTAAACTGGGTCTAAATCGATGTTCCTGAATTGGGCAGATAATCACTAGGGAGGTGTATTATCTCACCTACCTATCAAATATTCCATTTCATCAGCCCTTTTTTATACACCACTGCAGGGGCTTAGGCCTCCCCTCAAGATGAGGGAGCTTGGAGCTTAAATCCACCACGCTGCTCCAATGACGACCGCTTAGCCTAGTGGGCAGCGACCCTGCCTGCGAAGCTGGAGGTCCCGGGTTCGAATCCCAGGTCGGGTCAGTATTTATATGATGAATATTAATACTGGCACCGGGTCTTGGTTGTTATATGTATGTGGTGTCTTCGCTTGGTACCCAAAATACAAGCTAATGCTTAGTTTGGGACCTAGACGTTGTTGTGATTGTGTGTGTTATTATAAAAAAAAAATGCGGGTTGGCGGAATTTAACGATCGCCATCTATTGACAGCAACCGGGACCGACTGCTTAACGTGCTCTCCGAGGCACGGAGTCAGTGATAGTTAACGTACTTAAGTTAGAAAAACTCATTGGTACAGTTCCAATCAACCTTTATGGCGGATGTGAACATAGGCACAAGTCGCGTCGTAGTAAACAGTTTTAGGCCTAACGGGACGCAGTGGAGCGAGGGGCATATGACTGAACTTGCGCAAGCATGCATAAAGCGTTGTATTCCGATCCACCATAAACTTTGATTGGAACTATACATCATCATCAGCCCATTTTTACCCCACTGCAGGGGCTTAGGCCTCCCCCAGGTTGAGGGGGGGCTTGGAGCTTAAGTCCACCACGCTGCTCCACTGCGGGTTGGGAACTGTAACGACCGCCATCTATTGACAGCGTCCGGGACCGACTGCTTAACGTGCCCTCTGAAGCACGGTGTCAGTGATATTGTGTACTTAAGTCAGAAAAACTCATTGGTACACGCCCGGATTCGAACCATGACCCTATGGGGCCTTATAAATTTGAGACAGGTTCGTTGCGCTCTGGGCTATCACGACATACACTATACACGTAACGGTATTAATTATAGCAGCGTTACGTTAAATTAATCAGACCATCACAATAAATGACTAAAAATATATAAAACATGCTTAAACAAAACATAATTTTAAAAATATATTTTATAAATGTTACATAGAGCAATATAGGCCAATGAAATATTGACGCCATCTAAGTGAAGTTAATTTGTGACAAGAGGAAACAAAGAACACACATTTCCGGCGCCCATCGAAGTAGCCATTGTTGCATTGTTTTTTTGAGACAGAGGCCTGGCCCGCTATTTATTACGAGATAAGACCCGACTAACATTATTATTAAAGGAACTACGAGCGTTGTAATCGATGTTTCTAACAACGCGACAATGAATGGTTGGCAGAAAAACCTACTCATCAGACTTTTCATAATCATTTTCGAGTTTTTTTTTTAGTTTTTTCTGTTCGGACTTACTCTTTAGGGTTTTGTACATTCGAGATGAAAAAAACAGGACCTTCATAGTAACACTCTCGTGTCTGTATGTCCGTCTGTTACAGCCTGTTTTCGCAATCTACTGAAAAGGTTAAAAATACATATACGTAGTTAGGTGAACCAATCACAGACATATAGCGTGAATAAACAAACTTTGATTTTGGATTTAGTCGTGTTAATTTTATAAAGGGTTTGTGATGAGAAATGTAAACATTTTTGTAATTTTATAATGACTAGCGTTCCCCAGCGGTCGAAGTTCGACCGTACTCACTTTTTTAAAACCATCAATAAAAAATAGGCAAGATTAAGTCAATTGAACTGCATCAAACGACAGACTATTCAACTCGTATGGTTGACAGTATTTGTAACACATATTGGGTATATATAGATTTTAGCTTTAGGCACTCCTTTTCCATGCAAACTTTAACTATGTCAAATTTCACACTCCTCCGTACCCGTAATATGCTTTAAAAGGGTTACAAAATAGTTTCTTCACGTATTAATATATAGATTATCAAATTAACTGGTTTGATTCTTTGTTAAAGTAACAGATTTTTCAAAAGATCTGAATGGCTCTCTATTAGCTAATATCTAATTTCTTACACCAAATCGACGAAGTGTAAACACAGAATTCTTCAAGTGCACTAAAATTAAACACCATGACTTAAAAAACCGAATTCCATGAACTATAATCGTCAAAAACTTGAGCAAAGGCACTTGAGCGGAACGTCCGATTTTTTTACACGGTTTCTTAACGTGTAATTGTTAAACAAACTTCAAGTAAGTACTTATTGTACGTGAAACCGTTGCACGGGTCATGTTTAAGCTTCTTTACGCAATTAGACGAGTTCCAGCGACAAGAGCGTTGCCTTGTCTCATGTGGCCATGTTCTTCCGTTACCGGAAAACCAATACATAATAATAGAATCGAAACTTGGTTGTTAACATTCAAAAAAGCATAAATTTTGAAACACCTGATTAGTTAGTACCGCTTCCCAAAAAAATATTACTAGACGTAGTCATGCCAATTATACACACAAATCTTTATACATTTCAATGTATAATTAATAATTACTTAGACAAATATTAGAGAAAGATTAATACATAGGTCACTATATAAGTTTTGAGAAGCTCGAAATTTAAAAATGGTATGCAATTATATGCTATGTTTTTGAATAGAAAATTTATTTGAATATGGTACACGTAAGGACATTTACAATATAAAAAAATAATACATTTTTGGTATTTATTCTGTCATCACTTCTCACTTTTTTGTTTGCTACAATGAAGCTCAAGCGAGAACATTTTCGTATTATGACCTATTATGATTTTAAATTTTGTTTATCTGAAGCGTTAAAAAAGTTCAGCTTTAAACTTTAAAAATAAACTTTAGGCGAAGCTGCTCCTTCTCGGGCAACGATTTTTAGACGGTAAAAAGTTCAAATTCTTTTCTTTTTTCACAAACCCATTAAGGCTTATTACAACCATGTCATAGCCAGTGTTATTGAAGTTCAATTTGACGTAACCGATGTCCTTTACTGCTTAATTTACGCTGGAACAACAGAAAAACCAAGTACTACGCATCTTTTCTACTCACCTATTTTACTATCTACGCATATTATTATATAATTAGACATTTACAAAATTTACAATCTTTTTCAAATTATACAACACATTAAATAGAATACATTGCACTGTGACTCACTATTACCTTTGAATATAATTTTTTCCTTAAAAATAGGTCCCGTCTCGCCCACACCTTGCAGGTGGCAGGCGATATGGACTGGCTTAAAAACAGAAAAATTAACAACATCGCGCTACGCGAAGCATTAAAATAAAAAGTTTTGGGTGCAAAAAGTTGCTTTCATCTGCGATATTTTTAGAAGAAAAATATGACAGATGACAATAAGAATCAGATTAATTATATTTAAATACTGTGCTAAACTTATAATCTTATGAAATATCGTTAGGTAATTTCAAAAAAATATCACTTTGTGTATCTATTGTATAAGGTATCAATTTTCAATAGACGACAGGTAATTAATAGAAAACTTTATAGATACAAGATCAAACAAAACAGATTATTATGATGGATTGGAAACCAAACAATGACGACAAAATAGTAACAATAATATTGATGTAATCATCTCAAATTAATAACTGGAATAAACCTCATCTGTATGATAAAGTGCACAGTAATAAGACATATTCGTAGAACTTCAATAACTACGACCAGTGACTCATTTTTAATGAATGAAAAGAACATGTGTTACTTGTGTCACTACAAATGATCATTCAATTGTTAAACCAAATGCAGTTGACGCTTAACTGCATCATATTGTTGTAAAATTGCAACAATGTCCAGCTAGATATGGTGAACTGTTGAAAATGTCAGACTTTGAATCGACATCTGTGACTAAAAGGGTGAACTGTTTTATCTTGATATCTTATTCATAGAACAGCTTATTGGTAATAGAAATCTTGTTTGAATATTTTACACGTGAAGTGTTTTTAAGCGATGTAAACATACCCATGTTGGTACTGGCGTAATCACAGAGCCGTGCATTTAAACCAAAATGTCAGCTCTTATTCTTTATATTTATTAGATGAATAGTAGAACACTATTTAATACATGTCTCATGGGGTTTTCTTTTTAAACTTACTTACAGCTAGTTAATCGAATTTAAATACAAGCATATTTTTGAGTAACTGAACTCCAAACTTGGAAAGTTTATAAACAAGCCTTGTGAAAGGTCACAAATAAAAATGAAATAAATATTTATGAATGGTTCGAGAACCAGTCGTTTTTCGAGCGTGAGTGTGTGAATGAAAACGTAAACTTGATTTACATACCGCGGTGGCTAAAGTAAAGAAAATTTTCGCGCCTCAACGCGCTGGGAAATGAATACATTGACAAAAACCAAACGGATACGCATAATATCAATAGTAGGATAGTAATTCCAAGATACTGTATCGGGACAAAGGAAACGTCCTTTCGGATATCACGAACCTACCATATCAGTCAATAATTTATTATAGATAAAGACAAATCATAAAATTTTTGTTCTTCCATAGATGACACCAGTAATAATGCGTATTAGTACAGCTGCAGTATTATTGGTTATTCAGTACCCGATCAGATATAAATCAGTTTAATATGTCGCAACAAATAGTTATGACTTTATTAGTCGATGACCGCTTGGCCGATGGGCAAGAGACCCTAAATGCAGAGCCAATGATCGCGGGTTCGATTCCCGCCCGGGACAAATATTTGTGTGCATGAACATGTCTCTCGTTTCTGGACGTAAAATATCTATATATGTTATTTAAATATGTATATTAGTTATCTGGTACCCATAATACAAGCTTTGCTTAGTTTGGAACTAGATGGCGCAGTGTTGGATGTCCCAGGTATTATTATTACTAAGAGTTAGCATAAGTATGTGCGGCTAAATAGGAATTAAAATAGATTTTAATCGCAAATAGGCAAAATTCAGAGTACAATAATATTCATAATTTTTATCAAATAACAGAATATCCAGAGCGCAACGAACCTGTCTCAAATTTATAAGGCCCCATAGGGTCATGGTTCGAATCCGGGCGTGTACCAATGAGTTTTTCTGACTTAAGTACACAATATCACTGACACCGTGCTTCGGAGGGCACGTTAAGCAGTCGGTCCCGGACGCTGTCAATAGATGGCGGTCGTTAAATCCGCAGTGGAGCAGCGTGGTGGACTTAAGCTCCAAGCCCTCCTCCTCACCAATGGGCTGATGTAGATGTAGATCAAATAACAGACGAAATCCACTGTTTCACAACGCAGGTCGCCACGTCCTAAACTATTTATTCTTCGAACGCCGCTAGCGGTTGACGGTTCTTTTATTATAGCTATAAACCGTTGGAGTAAACTAGCGATTTTCACTGATTTATCGCCTAATATTTATTTTTCACGGTTCGTATGGGAGGCCCGTTTGTGTAACACGGTTTACAGCGGAAAAACTGAGGTTTCCTTTTTATGTTCGGAGCTTGTGCCAACGGAGAAATGTGACAAAAACGCGCATGTAACGTCGATATAAATCATAATTAAAAATACTTTCGGCATCATGGACTCAGGAAGTGAGCTTTTTACGCGCCATAAGCCACGACGAGCACTGGATAATAAAGATTGTTTATTGCTTCAAAGTCCGGGTCGAATTAATAGCATTGTCTATGCCAGTTATTAAGGTTAATGATCGAAATTATTATCAACGTCGGGTTAAGTTTCATATAGTAAAAACAATGATGGTATTATACTAAGAAAACAGTTATTACGAGAGACATCTGGCTCGGCGCAGACGAAAAAAATCAAGAAGCTGTGACAAAGAAAAAAACAACATAAATAAGGAATTTCAATGCCTTTTAGTTTTTTTTCAAATACCACTTTGCTGACCATACATTTTGTTTTAAATTCGTACATAATTTAGTAGTTTGAGTGTACTATTTTATTCATAAAACTTAGTTTAGGATGCAATAGAAGCCGATGCTAACCCTGTACTCTGCTCACATGTTCTCCTTAGGATGAGAATGTCGTAGTTGTGAAACTCAAAAACGAATTTCTATGAATTGCAGTCAATCGATTCAGATTACTCGTCGTGATAGCCCAGAGCGCAACGAACCTGTCTCAAATTTGTAAGGCCATAGGGCCATGGTTCGAATCCGGGCATGTACCAAAGAGTTTTTCTCACTTAAGTACATAAACTATCACTGACTCCGTGCCTCGGAGAGCACGTTAAGCAGTCGGTCCCGGACGCTGTCAATAGATGGCGGTCGTTACAATCCCCAACCCGCAGTGGAGTAGCGTGTGGATTTAAGCTCCAAACCCCCTCCTTACCCTGGGGGAGGCCTAAGCCCCTGCAGTGGTGTAAAATGGGCTGATGATGATGATTCAAATTACTACTACATTATACTCACTCCCTATTTTATAAAAAAAAGGTAAATAAAAATCGTCTGTTAATCTTAGGAAGCAGAATCATCCAGATGTAGCCGGTGGCATAAAAACATGTTATCCGATGTACGTATATTTTATTCAATTTATAATATTTAATTTATGACCATAAAGGTAAAACTTTCTTTGTGTTGAAACAGAAATATGTGACATTCCTTTCAGTTACTATTAAAAACATTAAACTATAAAACGATATTTTAAAATCGATACCCACTCAATAATATGCTTTCTAGTGGCAGCTAAGAAATATCAAATCAGATCGATAACAAAGAATAACTATCATTACAAACACCTTATTTTCATACCACAAAGGGAATTATTTCGAATGCATTAAGGAAATGTCGTCACCCACCATCGGTGTACCACACCCAGTAGGCGTTTCGGATCAACATAATAGTGAACGAAGGTACAGTGCGCACGCGTTCTTGATTGCTCGAAACAAATATTTGACAATAGCGGGCCGGGAGCGGCGACAATCGCGCTTGTCAAACGGCCATTGAAGTTGACATAACTCATACGCCCCTCGCGACTTCATGTCAAATCCCATTCAGCCCATCCGGCACCGTTTCTAATGTATGCGAAAGAAACACAGTTGCACGAAACACAAAACGTTTGATAATCGTTATTTAGCACTTGCTGAATGTTTTGAGTGTACGTGTTTTGTATGAAAACAGTTGTCAAAGAAATGTATTTAAAAATAGGAATTCAGGGTGTAGTGTATTTCTGTTGATGTCTTTCGTGATTACGTGCTACTTAAACGAATATTGTATCATTTCGCATAGCATATTTCCATAAATAATTGACAAGCCGCTTAGCCTAGTGGGTAGAAACCCTGCCGACGAAGCTGAAGGTCCCGGGTTCGAATCCCAGGTCGGCTCAGTATTTATATGACGAATATTAATACTGGTACGGAGTCTTGGTTGTTATATGTACCTATGTGGTGTCTTCGCTTGGTACCCAAAATACAAACTAATGCTCAGTTTGGAGCCTAGACGTTGTTGTGATGTATACGTTATTATTATTATTATGGCTATCAATCACATTAAACTTTTAGCCGCGGTATACCAATGCGGTATACAACAGTCACAAGTGTTCACTTGTGACTGTTGTATACCGCATTGACAATAACGGGTTAATTGTGATTAGGTAGCTAAGTATATTGCTATTTTTTTTTAATTATAATAATAATAATACACACAATCACAACAACGTCTATGTCCCAAACTAAGCATTAGCTTGTATTTTGGGTACCAAGCGAAGACACCACATACATATAACAACCAAGACCCGGTGCCAGTATTAATATTCATCATATAAATACTGACCCGACCTGGGATTCGAACCCGGGACCTCCAGCTTCGCAGGCAGGGTCGCTGCCCACTAGGCTAAGCGGTCGAATTATAATTATATAATATCTAATAACAACAGCGTTTAAAATAGCAGGTGTATGCGTTGACATAGTAAACGCTTAAGCGCTGAGCTAGTTTTATTGTCGTATTTAACGTCCCTAACCCAGAATACATGGAATGGCGTCATAATAATGAATGTACACGATTTGCATTGCGTTTCTACAAGACAGACTGCTTCCTTTGTCGGTCGCCGCTGCATACCGTTCCAACGGCACAGCCAACGGCGGGAATGCGAGGACTTTACTTAAAGACTTAGATATATAATTAATTATACTATTATCTGTCTTTGTCGTTTAGTTTTTACGAGTTTACCAATCATTAGCGTTTAAATATTGTTGGGTGTGGCAGAAACAGTCATATTTAAGAATTTTTATAAAATTCTCCATCCCTTCCAAAGATTCAGTGTACCTACGGTGTGGTATGCTATGGGTCCGCCAGTATTACCTGAAACAAAATAAAATTGAAGAACTTAATGGAATATAAACTAAAATAATACTGATATACTAAAAAAAATATTGTCCAAAACAAGATTTTAAAATTTAGAAGTCTCTGTTAATTTAATTTAAACCCTTGATTGTTTTCCCATTGCAAGAATGAAAATTTTATTTTCCATAAAATTAAATCTCAGATACCCACACTGGTATTGAGTTTACCACCGGAACATCGATTTCGAAATAGCGATACACAACGGACCTCACAAGCGGAGTGATTAAAACGATAAGCCCAACTTATCCATACTTTGGCTGACACAGTTTCAATCTGACTCGCGCGTAACATAGTGTAAAAAAAGTACAGTACACGAACCGCACATTTCACAAAATTTTCCAACGACTTAACCTATTTTTGACATTACGTTTATAGGGGGACGAGTAAATTTTACACGCTTTTTCACAAGAATGAGGTACATAACAAACCCTGTCTTTTTTAACTTTAAACGCAGTCACAGCACTTACACCATAATTATTCTTCGGTTGTTAGTAATATCGCTCTTTGACGTGATGCGAACTGAATACGAATGAGCGGACGCGATTGATGTTTTATTGACATACCACGAGCGCAATGAGATACATGTTTATACACTTTAGTGCTTTGATTAAAGACAGTAAGTTTTGCATACGTATATCTTCAATTTTAATATTATTATACAGGACTGAAAAGTCCTTGGTGGTGGAATCGCGGGTTCCTTGGTTTGTACATAGGTTTTTCGAATTATTTTTTTCGCCTGCTCCTTCATGGAGTATCGGTGAACAAATGTTTGGACATGCATGTTTTTAGGTAACTTTTTTATTTACATGAATATTTGGCAAGATATGAGTTCGTAAAATCGTCAACAATTTGTCTCTTCACGAACTTTTTAACGATATGATTAATAAGTCTGAAAAAATCAAAAAAAGTTAGGAATACTTTTAACGAAAATTGTTTTTAACAACATGTATTTACAAGTTATCTATGAGACGATTGCTTAACTTAAGTTAATGCTTGTCTGATATAAAACATGTTATAAAACAAAGACGTAAAATATTACAACAGCTTAGGTCCATCCAAAATGAAACTGGGACTGCTTGTTAGTTAAAAACACATAAAACCATTATTTTACTTGCCAAAACGTATTCACAGAATAAGAACAAGCGTTTAAACATTATTTCTCGAAATAAACTGTCCCTTTACTACCGACGTGTTAATTGCGTCTGGCACGCGCACTCGGCATTTAAACATTATATGTATGTTCTTGATGTGGTCTATAACCTAACAAACAATACGAATAACTTTAAAAAAAAACTAACCTTAAGATAAGATACAGCTTTAAATGAATCCGGATCGGGCATAGCAATTTTTGAATTAAAGTAAAGAAAAAAACAATGAAACACACGTGGGACAAGATACAATAATCCAGACCACAAGTCAAATACTATCGTTTAAAATTATTAAAAAAGCTATTATAATAGAATAATAATAATAAGAAAATATTTATTATTGACCAATAATAAAATCACCAAAATAAAAAGTAAGAATATTAAAAAAATTAAATAACTTGACAGCATTACAAAATATGTAAGAGATAGCGAAAAACAAACTCTATAATTTATAGAATGTAAATAAATACACTATCATGTATAAACTAAAGATTTCTAGTTTTTTTTTTATTCGGCTTAGTGCTGATTCCTTCTAATCCACAAACTTGATCAGTTCAAAGATATATATATCTGGAATCGTTTATTTATTAGCTTTCATTTCATACCCATATTGTTGTAATTCCAAAAAAACATTTATTACCACTCTCTTTTTTGATTCGTAGAAGCCAATATTTAAATATTATATACCCTATGTCACTCCCACAACGAAAACGAATCTAACGACCCTTATATGTTAAAGTCCTTCAAGACGTTTAGGCCATAGATCGTGCCAAAGAAATGCTTATACTCGTATCATCATCATCATCAGCCCATCTTTATCCCCCAGGCTTGGAGCTTAAATACCACCACGCTGCCCCACTGCGGGTTGGGGACTGTAACGACCGTCATCTATTGACAGCGTCCGGGACCGACTGCTTAACGTGCCCTCCGAAGCACGGTGTCGGTGACATTGTGTACTTAAGTCAGAAAAACTCATTGGTACACGCCCGGATTCGAACCTTGGCCCTATGGGGCCTTATAAATTTGAGACGGGTTCGTTGCGCTTTGGGCTATCACGACACTCGTATATACTCGACACTATACTCGTATATATAAACATATATTTTCGAATAACATTTACGTTTCGCAGTCGGGTAGTAAAACTTGATAATATAGATTCACCATATAAAACACAAATAAATTGATATAGGTACTCTAAAGATTTTTCAATAAAAAAAAATATAAACGAAAACGCAACATAATGTACATTTGCAATAATACCGCTCGAATGTAAATTTCAATAAAATTCGTGTGAAGACCCTGAAGCTGAAATTCTCGAGTTAATCGTTGTGTTTGTTCGAAAATTTCGCAAGTGTCGAGCGAAGCATTTCGTCAGGCGCGTCAAAAGATACAATGCGCGGTCATTTACTAGAAATAACACTTGTTCAAAGCCCGCCGGACGGTTATAGAGAATGTTCGAATTGTGTTAAAAGGTTTATCTAATTTGTGAGTGAACACATTGAAATAGAAAAACGAAAAGGATTAATTTGAAAAAGCACATTACGTTCAATTAAAAGAAAACACATGACAAATAAACGTGTAACGAAAACTGCTGTCAATAAATTAAAATTTGAAAATTTGGACCAGATTAGGCTTCACATAGTAATCGCTATAATATACCACTAACACAACAAGCCTGTTTATATAACTAATAAAAATGTTTGGAGATTTTTATCTCCAGTAAAAAATCAATTTATAACCGCCAAAAAGAAGTACAAGCACGAATAAATAGAGTCGCACATGTGTTGATAAAATCACATTTATTTATATTGGCAGAAAGAGGGCTTGATTATTGAAGAAGTTGGCTGTGGTCCGAGCACGAGAATATCAGACATGTTGACTGTATTATTATAACACTTGACATTGCTTTGTCTTCTATTACTATTAAGTACGAAATTACATTAAAGCTGTAGCTATCAGGTTTTATAAAAAATGTCAACCGGAAAATCATCATCATCATCATCATCAGCCCATTTTACCCCACTGCAGGGGCTTAGGCCTCCCCCAGGGTGAGGAGGGAGTTTGGAGCTTAAATCCACCACGCTACACCACTGCGGGTTGGGGATTGTAACGACCGCCATCTATTGACAGCGTCCGGGACCGTCTGCTTAACGTGCTCTCCGAGGCACGGAGTCAGTGATACTTAATGTACTTAAGTCAGAAAAACTCATTGGTAGGTACACGCCCGGATTGGAACCATGGCCCTGTGGCCTTATAAATTTGAGACAGGTTCGTTGCGCTCTGGACTATCACGACACAATCATCGACAAAATCATCTATGTTTTTAAACAAATTAAGATTATTATTCTTATTTATAGTTGCTTCAGACTGATTGCTGCATTATTCAAAGATGGAGTAAAGTAATTATATAAAGTCAATAGTTAATATGTCATCGATGTTGTAGTTACAGTTAATTGTAGCTTTACTCGGTTTTGCATTGAAAACCATGCATTTAATGGTCATTAGCTATCGAAGCTTGAAGGTATGATTGCAGTTTTTGCAAGACTTTACGTTTTATAAGAACAAAGTAATGTTCCAATAATTTCATATTGCAAACAATTTGTAATCAATACGATTATTAAATTAAATTGAGATTTAATAAATAGCGTTTGTAATAGAGACCTTCGGACCAAATGATAGACAAATTAATTAGTTCATTAACCAGGAGAGCATATACTCGTAAAAGTCGCTTAATTCCAGATGATTATATCGTTGGTGAATTCTGCATCTAATGAATACGCATAAGAGCGACTATCGTATAAAAGTTTTTCAGTGTTTATGCGTTTTAGGATTTTAAACCGGGACAAATATAATGACCACCAAAAAATATTTTAATACCCTCAGCTCTTTTACCAAAAGAATATAACAAACACCAAAAAAATAAAGTCTAAAATTACAATAGTTTTAGCTATTTTAGTCACGACTGCACTTCAAATTCTATTCAAAGACCAAATGTAGTAAATGATTACCAAATCTAAGCGAGCAAATTAATGTGCTTTTTCTGCCAAGATAAACCACTATAATTGCCATAAAATGTTGGCACATTACCAAATAAGGTATAATGATGCCAAATTAAGTTATGTCTCCAGCTTAAAAGCTCTTCCCGCGACACCGCATCGCACGCGCTGCGGCGTATATGGAAACCCTTCCAGTATTCAGAACCCCAGTAGTTCTGAGTTGCGGGAGGGTTTACGAGCATTAATTCACAGAAAGTTACCTAAAACCATTCCGCTACTCAGCGTTGCGAATGATCTGGATTCGGATATGGTTTCCGGTGTAGTATTCAAGACTTTCTTACTTTTTGTAATTTTTCACTCCTTATTGTGTTACACAAGTCATTTATCAATGGTCTATTTAGGAGCCTGTAATCAATTTCCAATTAGGTTAATTTAGGTTAATAGTCTATTTTTTGAAATAATGATGTTAGGTTAGGTTAGGTTAGGTTATATATGTCGGTATAGGTGAGGTTGGTTTATGTCGATGTGAGGAGCGAAGCGGAGCGGAGCGACGAGCCATTCAGAAGCCTATTCATAAATTCCGAATTAGTTTTGTTTAGGTTAATGGTCTATTTAGGAGTCTGTTGATCAATTTCGAAAATAAGCTTCTGAATGACATGAAAATATTTGCATGTCATTTTTGGATGCATTGGATTTGTTTGGAGTCATTTGCTTTAATAGGATAGCAAACCTTGGTTAAAATTTCACATTGAAATGCGATTTTAATTTAGGTGGTCATTTACTATTTTTGACATAATAATTTACTACATCTGGTGATAAATTAAACATTAGCCATTTTAAACATCATTACGTTGTTGGAATAAAGATAATACCTGGGACATCCCACACTGCGTCATCTAGCCCCAAAGTAAGCAAGTATTATGCTTTTATTATGGGTGCTAGAGAACTGATATACATACTAAAATATTCTTCATAATATATACATATATACATTACGACGACCGCTTAGCCTAGTAGGTAGCGACCCTGTCTACGAAGCTGGAGGTCCCGGGTTCGAATCCCAGGCCGGGTCAGTATTTATATGATTAATATTAATACTGTTACCAGGTCTTGGTTGTTATATGTATGTGGTGTCTTCGCTTGGTACCCAAAACACAAGCTAATGCTTAGTTTGGGGCCTAGACCTTGTTGTGATGTATACGTTACTATTATTAGTATTATATATAGATACTTTTACACTCAGATACGGAACAAATAGACATATTAATGCACACAAATTTGTACCGGGCGGGTATGGAACCCGCAAGATTTAATGTTAGTTTTTTTATTCTATCCTCAAAATCCCCATATTCTTTTAATTCAGTGCAACATCATATAAAAAGGATTTAATGCACTTCATGACATAAGGACATTTTTCTGTTTTCTTCTTTATTTTCAAATTTCAGATGTTTTGTGATTATAATTTTAATAAAATAATATGATATAACTATGATCACAAAACATGGAAACACCTAAAAGCATTCGCGAAAAAAAAATTTCACACACTCGTTTATAAAATGTAGCTTTCTAGAACATTTTTGTTGCAGAAGTTTGATAGCGATCATCTCGGATTCATTATAACCCAATTTAAACTTAACCCTTCAATTGTGCCAACAGAATATTTTTGGATTGTATATATAAGCTCCATCTAATAAAGCTCTATAGATTCTTCGAGCACTTTTGTTCATTCTGTCGAGATATTATGCTATGCAATTACAAGGTGCTTTCAATACCTGTCAAGACTTTGACACTGACACCAAGACGTTATTGGTTATAGGGCCAAAGACCAAGTCAGACCACCCGCGGACGGTGTCCGAACTAATTAAGTTTAGAGGTCTATTGTGCAGCAGCAACACAGGTCATAGGTCCGTGGATTAAATGTCAATCAATACGGTTTTTGTCAGGCAATTTGTACTGTGGGAACGCGATATTGAAAAATACGATGATGCATCACTGACAGCTTTGATTATAGGTATATGGCATAGACATAAAGTCAGGACAGGCCGTATAGAACATTTCACAATACGAACGGCGGCCTCAGATCGTAATTGTTACATAACGCCATCTGTTATTATTCATTAGAACTACGTAGTCGGTTAGCAATCAACCTATTATTGAGACATCGATGTATCCTTGTCGGGACGTACTTAATTGAATGTAAACGTCTACATACATAATTATGTATTAACATTAAAGGAAACGTTTCACAGTGTATGGGCATCTGGGCTAGGACATTGTACAGTACTTCAAAAATACATAATCAAGGAAATTAACAAGTTTTACTACGAATTCCAGCAATCTGGCATGTTTTGTAGCCGCACAAAATGTTTTTTAAGTTAAACAATTAAAACACTCTGACATGAAAATGGTGGTATATAGAATGACAAACAAAACTGTCACATATCTGCAATCACCTTATAGAGCGACTTTATATTTTGTAATTTTTTTTTCCATAAAATTTGTTAATCCATAAAATTTTATCAAAATTAATATAAACGATTATTATTAATATTATTATATTATATTCAATATTATTAATGATAGGTTATTTAGGTATGATTTTTTCTTCATATAAGTACGTTAAGAAACCAGAAAGAACTTAATTTTAGAACGAAAAATACGTATATTATGATTTTTTATTACAAAAGAAAATATTATAGTGTGTTATCATTGGCCTTCAAATAAAACTAGTTCTTTAGATTTTTGTAATGTTCACTATAATATGTACCTATTAGTTCAAATCTTTATTCCTAACTACATACAAGGACGAGACGCCCTTACAAGGTTAAACCGTATGCAGTGTAGACGCGCGGTGCGTGGCTGTGCAGTGGTTCTCTGACCGAACATATTTTTTGTCGAGATAAGTTTCCTACATCTCTTTCACACATGAAACGTGTCCTGCGTGTGTGAAAGAGATGGACGCCTAACGGACGAACAAAAAATTTGTTCGGAGTAGATTTACTGTGCTATGGCGAACGATAAAACTCGAAAATAGTATTTAATCAATAACAAGTTAAGAGGGTACTATTTGTACATATTTTTTTCTCACCGATGATAAGAAATGTAATTTTTTTTGTTTATTGACCTTCCTATCATAGTTTGTGCAACCTAACACAACTTAATTTGGCATTTTTACGAATTAACAACGACGTGCACGCGACGATGTTCCGAGCGTGACTGAGTTGACGAGTGTCCTAAAAGTGGAAATTAGGACACTTAACGTGGAGACATTGAGACGCGTTGTTCGGCCGGTCCTTTATTTATGTCTATGGTATATGGTTACTTTAATTCAATTCGTCGGTGATTACGTGTTACTTTAGATGTTTTGGCCTTTATATTGTGACGATAACAAAATAATTGAAAGATTTATTCTTTAAAAATAAAGTTGTTTAAGAATAAAAAATAAAAAATTTGCAAAAAGATAATTACATTTTTTTTAAATTTACGTCTTGTTATCGACAATTCAACGAGCAAACTAACTGCTACACGAAAATCCTATGCAAGGTGGTACTATAAAAAAAGCCGGCGAAGTGCGAGTCCGAATCGCGTGTAGAGTTTTCCTTACTATAAATTTGTAGTATTGCCTACTGTTTTTTAATCGGATGTAAATTTTCAGCTAGAATTCCCCGACTCCTTCGCTTATGTTAGCTACTATAGTAACCACTAGACCGATTGAAATGAAAAGTATTAGATTTCGGCGAAATTGAGAAACCCATTTTATACGCATTTTCTTTCACAAAATTTCCCTCGTGAACAAACGTTTTCCTGTAAACTATGAGTGAAGCTCTACATTCCGTACATTTTTCAAAACGTTGAGCTCCGTAATTTTGGCGAAAAAGGGAAAGTGGTCGATATTTGTTATACTTTTTTTAATTAACTTTTAAACAATGCGTTCTTAAACACAAAGAAAAATATGTTTGTCATTTCCTGATAGCACCCCAAAAGCAGAAAAATATGTTTTCCGTGGGAATTTAAAGGGTTAGTATTTTCGTTTAGGTTTCCTAGTAAACTCTGAGTAAGGCAATTTGTATTGTTTTTTCAAAATTTTACGCTCAGGATAGTTTTGAACTTAAGGAGGGGAATACTCCACATTCGTAAATTTTCCTCAATACCTATTATACTATGCAATTTATAATTGTGAGGTTTCGAATTGGCCCCCTCATGAAAGTGAAAAATGAGAATTCGTTTATTTACACTATACGTCTGTGATTGGGTCACCAAACTCTGTACATGCATTACATGTACAGAGTTTGGTCAATGTCAACTTATTTCGTCCAGTACCGTCGGAGAAAATATACTGTGATATACGCACAGACAGACACCAGAGTGATCTTATAAGGGTTCTGTTTTGTTATCTTGATGTACGGAACTCTAGAATTTATGCTATAAGATTATATGTAAATGTAAAATTAATCGCTGTAATCAATCAAACAATCATTTACGCGTTTAGAAGCTGCTTCTGTTTACAGTGCAATCGGGAACAGGTTTAATAAAATAAGATATTGTAAAAAAGTGAATTAGGTACCTACTTATAAATTCTTGCTTTTTAATTTTTTGTGAATTGTCTTGTGGTCAGAGAGAGGCACAATGGTACATTTTACCCAAATGCCAAATTATTAATCTAGGTGATTAAGAAAATTGAACATGTTTTTAATAGTGCTAATTTTGTTGACCAATTGACTTCGATTGATAGCAGGTCTCCCTTTAAATATATGTCTTCAGCAAATATAAAAACATTGAATCATACTGAAATGTGCTTTAACCATAGACAAACAAACATAGAACTCTAAACAAATTATTTACGAAACTAGTTGTAAGTAAAACAATTTTAGAAGAAATTATATTTTAATAATTAAAATTGAAACAAAAGTCGTCGTTCACAATGAAAAATTAGTTAGACCACTACCTTCTATAGTTACAAGCCGGGTTATTAGATTTGGCAACGTCGCATTATCTGTCACAGGTAGACCAATTCACTTCGTCAGATGACAAGATGTCATGATTAAATAATTGAAAATATGGGATTTAAATAACTAAATATTGAATTATAGATAGATTTTGAAGAAAATAGAAATAAGATTACCTATTATATGATATTAGCACCTGCCCGCGACTTTGGTCGCTATAACACGCCAACGAAGTCTCGGGCAGGTGGTGGAAGTGGATTTTACGAATGGAATATAGAATGAATGCTTATTGTATCTCATTTCGGTTAGTGTTATTATGGTTTTGTGCATTTATCACAGGCTACATATATCTTACAAGCTAGTTGTATTTTATAATGTTCTACGGGGATGCACCATTCTCTTGCAGTTTCTTCCTCTCCCTGGGTTCTACGTGATCTCGCCGGACCTGCTGGTGGCTAGCATGCGGTTAAAGTGACCATGACAGGTGTAAGAATAGTTCCCAGGGATCCTCCAGATTCCATATCCTCGAACGTACTCGAAAAATGATAAGAATTTATTGTAATTTCCACCCAAACGTGTCAAGAGTATGACGTGAAAGGAAAAACGATTATGGTGAAAATATCAACTTGTCTTGCTAATTACAAATAAACACGATGTAACAAGTAAATTTTAACACTAACTTATATTTTTTAATGAATATCTCTGTTTACATAACGTTTAAATAATAATAATAATAATAACACACACAATTACAACAACGTCTAGGTCCCAAACTAAGCATTAGCTTGTATTTTGGGTACCAAGCGAAGACACAAATGGAAGAGAACGTCAACTACTAGCCTGACGGATACCAAAGCTCGGACTACACGTTGCCAAATTTCAATAGCACGGCTCACATAAAAAAGATGTTGCCCTTCAAGGCAGACAATAAATGTTACCAGCTATTGGCTAATTGGCACTATATTTTATGTTGAGCTCTAGTTTTTGGAATCACTTCTTGGAATTTATTGAAATAATACAGGAAGGTATCTTCTGAATCCGTACTAAATACTAGTGACCCATGATTTTGTAAATTTCAACTAATTAGTTTTTCGACGTCCCTATAATAAGTTCAATTGAAGACATGTTACCTTTTCAATGATTCTACGTCATTCTTTGCGGTTCCGTACATTAGAGATAAAAAAAACTATTATAGGATCAGGATCACTTTGGTGTCTTGCTTGTCTATTTGTCCGTCTGTCATGTCTGTGTTTCTCCGAATCTATTGAAACGTTGAAATTTGCTACATTTACAAAGTTGGGTGACCCAATAACGAAAGTATAAAGTAAATAAACTAAGTCTCATTTTGAGGGGCAAATTAACAGAAAATCGAGTAGGTTAGAGGAGCCATGTGACTATAATTGTTCAGAGACACGTGTCCCAAAAATTATTACTCACACAACGAATTTAAGTAAAAATGTTACGCTTACTTAAATAGTTTTGTCTCAGATGTATATAATTTTAGAAAGTGGTTAAGTCGTTCATCCATTTCACTTACATCTTTCGTATGATTTGATCTCACATTTTAGAGTTCAGGTTATGAGATTTGTATTAAGTATGCAAAATATTGCATAGTTAAGGGGGACAGCGTATTCGTCTACATGCCAACAGCACTAAAGCAGGTTGGCTTTAATGCTGTGGGCAAATTTTCACACAACAAAAAAAAATTCTCAAGTGTATTATGTAACTATTATGAGAAATAAAAAAATTTAAGTAAAATTTTAAAACTCATAGTTTATTATTATACTCCAATAGAAGCAGTGACGTCTATGGGATACTTAAACGCAAGCATAATAATTTCACTAAATAATATCACACAAAATACAACACAAAGGCCTATAGCCGATGATTGATTCCTAGACCGAACTTTAGCGTAATGAAACTACATAATTATGTCATCTCTTTATAAATAAACATGAATGGTGCGCCGTGTTCTTGAATATGGAACTCAAGTAGGCACTCCCGCGCAACTTACGTGAAATTAAAATAACTCGGTAAGTTAAAGCACTTGACGTATTTAACGTGAACAGCTATCCATTACGGTAGCTGCTTGTAAGCTATTAGTTTTAGTAAGGTTGTAATATTCAGTGGAATGTTTTATTTTCTTTAGAAATATAATATTTTTCAGAGAGCCATTTATTGGCTTACAACATCAGTTGCCGTGTATTTTTTTTTTTGAAACAGCAATGTCAGCTTATTTTAAAAGCCTGAGTATTCAGGATATATCGGGTGCCATTATCCCATGGCAGTCGTAAAAATCCACCAACCCGCACTGGAGCAGTGTGGTGGATTAAACTCCGAACGCCCTCTTCCCTCGAGATCTAAGCCCCTTCAATTGGGCACAATGGACTTATATGATTATGCTGTAATTATGTATTAAAAAACGGCTTTTTCGTCTCTCGAGCTCGTTCGTGATTATCAATTTTAATTAAAAAATCTACCGTTTATTTCAAAACATGTACCTAACTAACAAGTTCAAAACTATTGAACTAGACAAACAGGTAGGTATAATAAAAGCGTGATAACAGGTTAATAAGAAATAATAACTGTTATCATTAAACCGACATTAAATTACGGTGTCAGGTTTAATAGAAGCAGGTAAGTGCAGTGTGCTAACATAATAATTCAATGACGCCAAGTGAAGTTAAAAGAAAAGTATAATGACGGCTAAGAGATTACGCGCTTATTCACAAAGGCCGACTACACCTATAGACATGTATACTATAAGGAAATTACCGTGGCATGAGAAGCCTGACAACGCCCACACCGATTCATATGCATTGCGCGCCCTCATTTATTTATGTGTAATTAAACTACTGACTTCTATGCTGTGGTACAACATGTACTGACATAATCGTTCAACGTAGAAGGTGAATCGGTTCCGCCTACACAGTACAGTAAAAAAAAAGCTAACTTTTATACCTACGAAGGTTGTGATTCGCTGAACGTTAGTCAGACCGCCCCGCATTGACTATTAAGGACATTTGCTTGATCGCGTGGGATACACAAGTTCGTTTAAAGATCGAACGAGATGACGTTTAATTACTTTTTTTATGAGATGACGCAAAGGTTTCCTTTTTTAGGATTATTAATTATGTATTTTCATACGAACACAATACATTGTGGTATTGGGCAACATTAAAAGAGCTGAAGTTAATGTGATGATGGATGCAGCTTATAATATCTAATAATAATATTTGGGCCATTTCACACACGTTCGTATAGTCCCAAACTAGGCAGAGGGTTGTACTATGGGTACTAGACAACTGATATACATACTTAAGTTTATGCCTATAATACATACATATACTTTGTAATCCGTCTGATTACAGACGGCTTCATCAGTTTCTAATCTTTCATTTTCATACACACAAATATTTGTCCCTGTCGGAAATCGAACCTACCTTCGATTTGTGACCTTCGGATCTGCCGTCGGCGTCTCGAACCACTCGATCAGTCGGTCAGTCAAATTATTTAATAATACTGTTAAATAATATGTCATATAAGTTGCATTTCAACACGTATTTGATTTTTTAAACAGGATTAATAAAAATATAAATTGAATAGTCAGACGAAACTAAACATGATATATTATGAGCGAGGAGTCAAAAGAGCCGCGTGGGCAACGCTTAGGATCCAACCAGTCCCCTGCCCTTATTAGGTGTTACGAAATTATCTAAAACACATGAGTGTATAAACATGCTGGCAGTCGCAGCCTTATTTGTCCACAAGACGCAAACGACACTTCACCAAGAGAAAATATTGATGTAGATGATATAGCAAGCAAATGACCAATACGTTCCAAGATTGTGTAAAATTAGAATATATTATGTATATACATTATACACCGAAAATGAATGTATCAAACAAAACATTTGAAATTCAAAAAGATTTATTTATTTATTTTATTATTTTTTATGATTAGGCAATGATCAAGATGCTATTCCAATATGAACGAGACTTAACAGCAATTCCCCGAAACTTTCCAATCAAAACTATTTTACCAGCAACACAACTCATATCAAAGTATCTTCACTTTACTTCATCAGCCCATTTTTACCCCACTGCAGGGGCTTAGGCCTCCCCCAGGGTGAGGAGGGGGGCTGGGAGCTTAAATCCACCACGCTGCTCCACTGCGGGTTGGGGACTGTAAAGACCGCCATCTATTGACAGCGTCCGGGACCGACTGCTTAACGTGCTCTCCGAAGCACGGAGTCAGTGATAGTTATGTACTTAAGTTAGAAAAACTCTTTGGTACACGCCCGGATTCGAACCATGTCTCTATGGACTTATAAATTTGAGACAGGTTCGTTACGCTTTGGGCTATCACGACACCAAAGTATAAGAAACTCAAATAGGTTTACTTCAAAAGGTTTTTAAATAGAAATTTCAATAACTTCGGTTTAAGGTTGGTTTACTTCTTGATCACTTCTAAATCAATTCTGTCTCCCAATTTTTAAATAGACTCGAACTAAATACTTATTTATAATGTATTCACCGTAAAAAACGTAACACCAAGTTCGGTACTAAAGACTTCAAATACCGACATCATCAAGGTCAAAAAAAACTTATCGATATGAAAATAGCATGTATCGATGGTGCCATGTTCGATATAGGTATCTACTAACCTTACGAGAGGCTATATTTCACGCGACATACAGCCTATTGTGGCAGTCTGTGACAAATTGGCGACACGTCATCCGCAATACTGTTGCGGTGACAAATAACTTGATTGGACTGCGATATTGTCGCTCGTGCGCTATCGAATTAAACGAATATATTATCGCTTTAAAACAGATAAAATCGCAAGAAACTATCCGCACACGTTGGTATTTTGTACGTTGTACCATTCTATATTTAAAAATAGGCACTTGATCATAGCCTGCTAAAGTATAACATAATTCTTCTGCTTCTTAGTCGTACACTCCTGACGGAGAGGTGGTCCTCCTGGATGACAAATAGTGACAGTGGTTTCCCGTTGCCTTCTGCTCCAGTACTTTTAGAGATTATAGCATTTTATCCCTACCAACTGATAACTAAGATTCGTTTCTCGGTCTGCATAGGTATACAATTTAGTGCTGAATATTTTCACCAAGTGAGTGTAATAAAGTGTAGTCGATAAAAATTACAAGTTTTAAGGGAAAATAACACGGTTCCGAAAAATAGAAGCACTTTGGTTGAAAGAAGCAGAAGTGGCCACATTAAATAATTCACCTGTAAGTTTATATGTTTTGATCACTTTAATTCGAAAATTAAGGAACTGATGAATAAAATGATTTTTAAAACTTTTAAAAAGCTCTGATTTTAGAACCACGGTAGAAGCACAAATGGTCCAAAATTAAAAGTTAATAGTCAGTAAAGCCATTGATGTCGTGATAGCCGAATGATAGCGAGCCCGCTTCTTGTTTAGAAGGCCGTGACTCGAATCCCAGGGCACGTACCAATGAGTTTTTTTCTAACTTATGTACTAACTACCTATCACTGACTGTGCCTCGGTGAGCACGTTACGCCGTCGGTTCCCGTTGCCAACCAAGGATGGCAAAATTCGTTAAAATTCATCAACCCGCACTAGAGCAGCGTAGTGGATTGAACTCCAAGCCCTCTTATTCTAAGGGGAGGTCTAGGCCCCTGCAGTGGAATATTAATGGGCTGATGGTATAGTATGGTATAGTAAAGCAATTAAGTTATTTACCTGAAACAGCCCACGTTAGCGTTAAATCAGAGTTTATAAACAAATATAGGACAAAATAATGAGGGCATGAATCATGTTACGTGTACGAATATTTAAATCTTAATAACAACAGGGCTGAGACGAAATACCAGAAAGGTGATGTCACAACACATAGTATAGATAAAAGGATCAAAAGCGGTAGCAAATAGCGAGGTCGCTTGAAGCAGTTTTGAATAAGTAAACTATTAACAAAATTCAAATTTATAATGTATTGTTATGCTTCAAAGACATAAACGAAGATTCATTTTAAAATACGTAATTACAAATATGAAAAGAGTTAAGTAAAAACAACGAATAACTAAATTATGTCATGTGTTTTAATCTTGAAAAATTATGTTAAAATGGTAGAAAACAATTTAATAAATTAAAACTGGGAATAATTAACAAAAATGTGCCAAGGATCACATACAATATTGTTTTCATTACACACTGATTTATTTCACTTACATTCAATATAAGCAAAGGTCGACTCGACCCCTTCTAAAAAAAATTATATGTGGACCAATAAACAAATATTGTGCGACACGAGATAATCAAATTATGCCCATGGGCATGTCACGATCTTAATCCGATTTCATACTAATAAGCGTTACCGTATCAAGCCACGATTTGTCGTTAGGATTAGTATTTCGATACCTGAATATTCTACGAAAACGAAGGTCAAATCATATAAATTTTGGAACAAGAATGACTGTATAGTTACGAACACTGAGTTCTATACTACAGATGCTTATGGAAGTTGTCGATAAGTTTCGTAACAGCACTGCTAATTCGAGTTTCAAATGCTTTAAAACTGTCGATACTCTCTAGCGACGGCGTATGTGAATTGTTAGTATGTATTTATAGTTTTTCTCGGCAACACTACCTAGAGACACTGCATAATTACTTTATACAAATCTTTTACGTCCTCGCTAGCGAGCAAACCACTTGAAAGTCCTGGTACTCCTGCAGATTTGTTAAAAGTCCAGAATAAACAATATATATGTATATATAGCCTATGGCCGACCGACCATAAAACCGACGACGCTAAGATTTCTTTCATTGAAATTCCGTAGCACTTGCGTGTAGCGCTGACAAACGAGGCCTTCGAAAATATCCTAGGTGTTACTTGAGGTGATCCAAACAATGTCTCAATAAGATAACCTTCTGATATTCACGCCTTTTGAATAGTTTTAACCTATGCAGTACACATTAACCCAATTGGGTCAGATCGAAAGTCATGAGCCATTTAATTGACAGAGACAATTGATTGATAATGATTGATGACAAGTCAAAAGGTTAATGCAATTATTTAATAAATCGTTGAACGTTTTAAGAGGTGAAAACCTTATTTCAAAAACTTTAAAAAAAAGTAAATAGTCAATAGGCGCATTATTCAATTCAATTTTTTTATTTTCTTGTAAACGAAAATTAAAAATAAAGAAACAAAAAAGCTTTCCTTTTGATGTTTAGTAGTTTTAAGCTTCAGAAGTTTCGGCTCGGCGATGAATTTGTCAGTATATGCCTTTTTGTGTGTATACATACTAGATGATGTATCTATGGTCAGGACCAAAACTTAAAAGGGTAGTGGCACCGCTACAGGACTATTATAAGGATATTGTGGGGTATGAATAAACACAAAGTTAACTAATGTTTATAACAAGACAAGTATCAAGAGCAAGTATTGTCATAAAACAACAAACAATTTTTGTTATACCTAATTATCTGCAAATAACTGTACAACCATACTTATAACCTAAAGGCTATCTTTGTGAGGCAACATGTGGTCAATTAGAGAGTAAATCAGTAGAGAGTATTTATTGTTCACACTTATTGGCTAGTTATACATATAGCAATACAAAAAGAACTACCTATTCATTTAACAATATACATGTGCTCGTAACTAGAAACCTTTGGACCTCGCCGAGAATATGCTTTGCCCCACAATAAAAATGACTGAAATAAAATAGATCTTATTACTTTACTAATTGAATTCATTGTCGATGCAACCCAGGAAACAAAACTATAGATGTCGTGCAATAGAAATTGAATTTTATTTCAATGCCGTAAGTTTTATTTCGTATTAATAAAATATTACGGTTCGGGGCTATTGGATTGAGTACTTGTGACATAGACGTTTTAAATAATAACACAAAATTAAAAACAATCACAAAAATTATCTATATCTCCACCACAGAAAAGAATTATTACAAGCTTTGGTTATATAATGTTTTGATAGAGAGTTGCGTCAAAAAAAGTAGAAAAAAATATCACCTAACCGTTCGGTTATAATTGACGCATGCAGAGGCGGTTTGTTCATAGTTAGTATGGCGTAGCGAGAATATGTGGTCCGTTGAGTTACGCACACAAGAATGTAAAAGTTGGCCAGTCAGTTTTGTTGACATTGTATTGTGAGGGTCCATCGAAACGTTATATAAGTGTTATATAAAGACTACGAGTAATATAACGTAATATAATCCCTGAAATTGCCTTTTTAGACTGTCACTGAAGTGAACGCTGCTGACAGCATGCTTAATACAATTTTCTTCAAGGTTGAAATTTTATGTTGACACATGTGTATGGGAACGGATGTTGCCGGTTTTCTTTGGATAGGTAGATTTGTAATTGGGTCGCAAGTTATCTTTCGGTTTTGGTGAAACTATTGTTTAATAAGACAATATTTCGGTACATAGGGACTATGCATTAGGCACATATGATCGCATATTTTGTGGTCGACCTTTAACATTTATATGACGATAGATTTTATTTCAAATTAGCACCGTAATTTTAACCTACAAAATGAGAATTATTCTATGTACGCAATGCGTCCGTGATTGAGTCACCTAACTCTGTATATGTACCTAATTTCAAATTTTCTCAGATACCAGACAAGCAGATACCAGAGTCATCCTTTAAGAGTTTCAAAATGTATCTCATGAAAAAAGCTTACTATAACAGAAATAAATATCATGGACATCATTGTATTAATTTCAAAAATAACCGGGTTTCAGTTATCCGCCCGAATTTATTTTACATGGTCGTAAATCAATATTTACACAATTTACTCTAACACATCTGTCTCACGCTTCGGAACATATTCTACGTTGCGCAGTGAATCAAATCAAGTCTGTTGACAGCCGTATTAATAGTTTATGACATGAATATATTTCGATGTACTAATAAAAGCAAAATATTAAACGTGTCGTAAATTCAAACAAAGTACCTATATGCTAAAGACCGTAAAACCTCAAGGTGAACAAAATATAAATTTTACATGTAAACGTATAATAGCAAACATACATTATTCTTCACAGATATTAGTCCACACATTTTTTAAAGAATCAGGCTTTTATAAGCCCAAGTCGAGTAAAAACAATAAAGAACTTAAGTTTTTTGGAGTTGAATAGTTAAATAAAGCAGTAATATAAACAAACT
Source organism: Luffia ferchaultella (assembly GCA_949709985.1). Taxonomy (NCBI): domain Eukaryota; kingdom Metazoa; phylum Arthropoda; class Insecta; order Lepidoptera; family Psychidae; genus Luffia; species Luffia ferchaultella. The sequence goes on from OX453248.1 coordinate 8,940,575, forward strand.
AAAAACCCACTTCCTTAAAAAATTATTAACTGAGAAGAGAAAAACAAGCTTTATATAATCCATAAAGTAAATTAATTTGACAGCAACGTTTGGTTTTAAAGTAGTCATAAAAGTCAGTTAACAGTATTGAGGTGACGTTGAAACCGGCGTGCAGGGATTTCTTGGGGGTAAACGGGCGGGGACCTTGCGCACTGAAACTTGGACTAAAATTCGCCCTCTTACACCAGCTACCTATAGTATGAGTGGTTAGACGGTAAACACAGATGCAATGTAACGCAAATGCATAATTAATAGTGTATTTTATTAACATTCTACAGATTATATCATAAAAGTTCGAATTGACTAGAAGCCCTCTTCTGCATTTACCGTCTAACCACTCATACTCTAGCTACCTGGTGTAAGATGGCGAGTTGCAGCACAGTTTTAGTCCGCGAGGTCCCGCGCATCAATATTCATCAATACAACCCCTCGAAATTGCATTTGACATTTTCGATATTGTGAAGTGACATTTATGACTCAATCAAAATCAAGCCTTGAATGTTACATAAAGTGTTGCAGGCGGGGATGATAAAAAATCTTTTAAAAATTTTACTTAGAGATACCACCAAACATATTTTAATAATTGGTTTGTCTCTGTCTGCAATACACATAACAAGTGAAGTCATATTTATATGATAGTGAAGTTTATTCATTTTCTATAGGTTATAGAGCTGGTTTTTCTATTTTCAGTTATTAATTTTCTTGAGGGCTGCTTTACGACAAATTATTTTTCAAAGTACCGGCCTGAAACTTGAATCGCATACCCAAAAAAACAGATCAAATACGAATTGGACTCGCGCACCGATCATTCCGAACCACCTATTATTTCATGATTCTGGGTCAACGGGGAGTACTTATTGGTTACGATCAATGAATTTGCGAAAATTCATATAATTAATATGTGACACAAATGGCAGTATCTTTTGATTACGTTATCTTTGGAACTCGAATTTTTTTACACTTCCACAAGGCACCGTGGACCTCATTAATTGATATTAATTTAAACTTCATATCTCTACCCATTTCTCAGAAAAAGGACTTGGACAGACGGACGGATGGACAACAAAGTGATCCTATAAGAGTTCCGTGTTTTTCCTTTTGTGATATGTTACATTAAAAATTTTAAAAAAAAATCTAAAAAGAAATCTCAGTCCTTATACGTGTATATTAATACCATTAAATCCTATCCTAAAGAGAAATGATGTACATGAAAATACATATCCTTCGTCGTAGACAAAACAAGTTTTAAAAAACGTGTATACATTAGAAAACAATGAGGTAACGGTCAGCCCTTTGTCTGCTAAGGGACACTCCCGCGGTTGCACAACTCGATTGTTTCAGAGATAATTACAAGCGCGTACGCGTGACGACCGGACGCAATCAACCACTGAAGACATTATACCTTTACCATTCAACAAAACAATTAGAAACAAAGGAAAAATTATATCATATTATTAAGGATATGTGAAATAGTAGATTGTTTACCGAGGGAAGAAAGTGACCGATTACCGCTGAGCGGGAGTTTGAAACGTTAAAATCACGAAGCGGAAATCGTATTTTCTCTAGTAATACATACTACTTTATACTACACCTACGAGAAACATGAAACAAATAAAATGTTTAAAGTTAATATAAGATTACTACAATTATTAAAACTTAAAGCAATGCTTTTACCCGGCTCCAACAAGTTGTGAATAACAGCTTGAGCAGCTTCTTTTAATTCTATTAATTCTATTTGGACGACCGCTTAGTCTAGTGGGCAGCGACCCTGCCTACGAAGCTGGAAGTCCCGGGTTCGAATCCCAGGTCGGATCAGTATTTATATCATGAATATTAATACTGGCCCCGGGTCTTGGTTGTTATATGTATGTGGTGTCTACGCTTGGTACCCAAAATACAAGCTAATGCTTAGTTTGGAACCTAGGCGTTGTTGTGATTGTATGTGTTTATTATTATTATTTATTATTGGAGTCAACAATTGGTCACTATCGCTTCTAGAGGACATTTTTAGTGAATATCTTATGCAAATTAAGCAATTTATATATCACTAAAAGAAATCCGCTTGCTTTTTTATATAGATTGACGCATTTTGACAGCTCTGTGGTTTTTTTGAAATTTTATTCAGAATAAAAAGTAAGTGGCCAGTACCATTTTGCGTCTTCATATGAAAGATTCGTATTTTAATATTAGAAAAGATAGCGGGAGTAATAATAATAATAATAATAACGTATACATGACAACAACGTCTAGGCCCCTGGAAAATGGAATGGATTTATAATAATAAAGAAATGGATTTTCATACATTATTCTCTACCACGGGGATAAAGAAGGACTTTCCGCCTTCTTCTTAAAGAGTATTAGAACGCTTTCCGAGCAGGTGTACTATAAATAATTTTCCGCCCGTGACTTCGTCCGCGTGGTATTTTCTATCTATATAAGTAATATGAATTGGAAGTCAAAACAGTTTAGTACCGTTTCCTCCGTTGTTTGTGAACCGATTTTTTTTAAATTTTGTTTAGTGGCTATTGACGAGCTTTAGTGTTAGCAATAAAAAAATTTGGGAACAGTTTCTTTCCCCACCTTCGACGCAGAGTCGAAGCCTTTATTTAAAAGTTTCTATAGCCATTGTCTTAAACAAAGGAACCTCAAAAACGTTCAATTTAAAAAAAAAAATAATGAATTAGTGTCGATTTTGAACCACTGAAACCACTGAACGACCACTATAATAAGTATAAAAACACCTAGGACATATCACACACGGCCATTTAGTCCAAAACTAGCCAAAGTCTGTATTTTGAGTACTAAACAATAATATACCGACATGACGTTTTACTTTTAGATTTACGAATTTATGCCCTTTTCTCGCCCGGTTAGAAATTGTATTTTGAAAATTGGTAAAACACTTAAGTATTTAGTTATTTGTATAGAGATTCATGCAAGATCTCCAAATTGAAACGTGCACAAACTTTAGAATCCTTTTACACCCTTATAGAGGCTAAATTTTGAAATAGTAGAAGCTTAATGGCAACTTACGTAGTATAAAGAATTTTTGTATAAAATTTCAATATTTTTAGACCCAGCGCACGTTGACTTGCAAACTATAACAGCACTCTTCACCTCGTAAGTGATGGGAACTTCAAAAATCCGTAAATCACGGGTTTACTCATTTATATAACAGATACACCCATTTTCAGTACTTCAAAGTTCGAATATTGTATAACAGATACACCCATTTTCAGTACTTCAAAGTTCGAATATTGATAAATCCTTCTTTAGTGCTTCCCTGCGCTAAATAACTGTTAAAAATTTCAAGTTTCTAGACCCCCACCGGTTTATTTAGACTGTAATTTGTCTGTCATTCCGTCAGTCAGTGAAGTAATAATGTTCTATAAGTATAGATGAAGTTAGCATTATCAATTTAAAATCCTAATTAAAAGATATCAAACAAAAAAGAGAACATTCTTTGGTATCCAAATATTGCCATATATTAATATTCGTAACCTACCTATACAGTATTTATTGTATAGGCAGTGTATTGTTTTTAAACATTTTGTTGGCTTCCAGTATTTTGTGATTTCAAATAAAAAAAGGAGTTTCCACTAAGAAAATTAAACACTAAAAAGTTTTTCATGTTTGTAGGGGGTATTTTCTAGCATTATTATACCACAATATATTTGTTAGTTTATTTAAAGTAAACCAAGCTGGTGTTATTTTTTTGCTAGTGACTACAATGACGTAAATGAAGAATGCTTGAGAAACTAAACAATTCAATTTGATTTTTACCTAAACATCCAAGTGCGTTGTTTAGGAGCACATTTTAAGGGCTACAAACGAAATCATTGGGAATTTAATAAAATTCTCATTCAACTTAAACCAGACAGGGCAAGCTGGTACAAAATAGTGTACCTACGCAATCTAAGTAAGTATCTCATTTTATTTAATATTCACATCTGTGTTTAAATTTCATTTCTGATTAGCGTGTCATTTATTCATAGACTGTGAAATAGGTTTAAAACAGCGTATATTTCAATGTCAAGTATATAAAATAAATTATTTAAAAAATAATATTTTCTGTACTAACCAAGGATCTTTTTGCCATCAAGCATAATTAAAATCATACAAATGGAAAATTTAATTATCCCAATCGAGGTTCAACAATGCGTTTTTAGCTTGCAAGATAAAATTTTATTAATAAAACAATAAACTCAGGAACTACAGCGTTAATAGCACCTAATGAGATTTCGCAGATTCACAGAGAAGTATCGAAAAAAATCGTGAGCTAAACAAAACAAAGATTACCTCATTGAGGCGCTCCCAACGTGACGTCACGCTAGTAACTTGACACCAAACAACGATAGGGTTGGTTTGTGCGTACAGGACAAAACTCAACCTGTTTTTCCTAATAGGTAGTTTTAGTTTGAACCAGTTTAGTGTAGTGAACGTGAGAAATTACACCATATGTGTACCCAGTTTTCTGTTACAGTAGAAAAACTACAGTTAAATATTTGGTAGATTATTTGAGCATTTTTCACATAAAAACACTACATCGTTAAACGTGCGAATCTAACAAAGTACGTACCTAGAAAAGTACTCATTTTTTCATGGCATAGCTCAATAACGATATATCATTGACTTTGACTTTTGTATATAGTTTATATGACGTCTTGTATTATTTTGTAGAAAAATACGGAGCTCTTATTATGTACGTTCCAACTCGCACTTTACCGGTTTTAAAATATTGCTCCGATCTCAACTTCATCCGTGCTAAAGTCCATTCCGTATATTAAGAAACAGTACACTTAAAAGCACCAACGTACGTTGCTATAATGGTTGCTATGTACGTTGTTTCTTAATATACGGAACTCACTTTAATCTTACTATGATATCCACAGAACATAGAACAGGTTAGAAATGTCAAATACATGCGTACCTTCAAATTTAATCAGATATGCCTATGTATGAATGCCATCGTTGCCCGGCCTAAGCTTGACGCCTGTATATATAGAATTAATTAATTTCATAGCGAAATTATACCACATACAGTAGTAGTTACCGACATGCAAAACTAAAGATAATTTGCAAGCATTAGCTAATCCATCCAAAGGAAACCAGCGATACCCGTTGCATACAAATGTGTCTAGATAACATTTAAATAGATAGTCCTATACGCACTTATATTTGTCAATAAAATTTAAAGTTCTAGAATCTGTGATGTTTCGGAAAATTACATAGCTGGGAAAAATCGCCAAGAAACTTAACGATATGTCTAAAAATAATAAAACAAATATAAAAACTATAAGTGTACAATATATAGATGATAGCTGCGTGAGCTAAATTAAATCTGTAACCATGTACATCTATTTTAAATAATCTCTAACAGTATACCACGCTTTTTAATTGTCAAATCAAATCAAATCAAATCAAAATATCTTTATTTCGTAGTTATGTAACATAATCTTGAAATACGTCTTAAGAGTGAATTTTATTACTTTGTGGAAAAACGTCACCACAAAGGCGCATTCAAAAATGCTGGTTCCTTTCAGAAGAATACGCAAGAAACTGAGGGACGCTCTTTTTAAAAAAATTATAAAAAAAAAATAACAATAAGTGCTTAAAGAATAATATTATTGAAACAAACTGATAGGCGAGCGGCTTACACCCATGGATTTTTATCATCTAAGTAGTCTGATACTTTATAATAAGCTTTTGTCTTACTGCTAACCTGATTTTGCTCCACAACAAGGTCAATATATCATCAAGAATTTTAGTACCTACACATGTGCATGATATTGCTCCACAAAATATGCTAAGTATAGCATTTTGTAAAAGCATGTTTATTGCTATTTTTTGTATAATGACGTAGGTAAGTAGATTTTCTCATTCATTAGATACAAAGCCTATTTATATTATAACAAGTGAAACCTAAGATTAGGTAAGTACATAGCGATGGTTCTTTATTGTATAGACTAATGCAATTAGGTCCAAAATGGTATAATATGAAAAACTAAACGTCAAAGGAAAACAGTGAAAAGTTTCAAAAAAATACGTTTGAAAATATCGGCGTTTAAATTAATGGACGCGTGGATGGACGAACGAACAAACTACCATTCTAGATTTATAAAGTAACAGCGGTACTTAACAATAAGATAATATTTTTGGAAATTTTAACTCAAATTTAGTATAGAATACGTAGAAAATTTAAGTATGTAGAACTCAATTAATTCATTATTTTCTCTTAAATTTTTTTTTAAACTTCTAAGCCCTAAACTAAGCATTAGCTTGTGTTCTGGGTACCAAGCGTAGACGCCACATACATATAACAACCAAGACCCGGTGTCAATATCAATATTCATCATATAAGTACTGACCCGACCTGGGATTCGAACCCGGGACCCCCAGCTTCGTAGGCAGGGTCGCTACACACTAGGCCAAGTGGTCGTCAAGCAGTTCTGAAGCGAAAACGAACATTGGTGAAAATTGTTTCGTTTTTAAAATTTCGGGACTAAATGCAAAGACAGAGCCCATATAGTTTCGTCATGTACGCTTGTCTACGCCTACCCTATCTCACACCCAATTTTTTTTTCTTTTCCCATCTTATAAAATGAAATAGAGTTTCTATAGATAACTTTTTATATTAGCCCCACGTTTAGCGATGTAGCTTTTCCTGCGTACCCAATAAAATTTTTGAAGCATTTCAAAACATGAAAAAAATACGTAAGGCGTTATTAATTAGATTTATTATTAAAAAAATTTCTAGTAACTTTAATACATTAAGTAGTTTCGGCATAAAAGAAAAAAAAACTACAAATATTTATATGTTGACTTAACATTTAAGTAATAACCACTAGGTATTTACCAAGTGTTTATTTTAATATTTATGAACATAATAATTATATTTTATTATTTTTACACTAATTATTACACTACTATCGTTCAAACTACAAAAACCAACACGTTCTGTGGCATATTTTTTTTTTAAACACGTGATTTACTGTTGTACTAAAACTGTTTACATAATTAGTGACTTTAACACTGGACGTAAGTGGCATGATGTCATTCCTTATACATTCGGACTACACATATGAGGTGCTAGCGTTCTCGGCACTTCTATTTTTCTGCTTTAATAACTATAAATGCAACGATGAGAAAAAAAGAAAAAAGAGAAAAAAAAAAGAATATAATGTTTAAGTCACAAGATATGGTAGGTGCTTAATCTAATAATATAGGTCACTCCACTAAATACATTGTCGGAATATTTATGTAATATAGGTATCAATTAGAAGATATTTTTTCTATTTTTAACTTCCCGCTATCCAAGGGAAGTTATTGATTTGGGTCCGATTTTCGAAAATCGAGTTTTCATCAGATCTCCACGTTTTGAAGTCCTGGGAAGCCATTCTGACCATTTGCAGCTGGACGTCCGTATGTGTGTGTAACATTTTTTTGTCGTACGATATCCTGAGAACGGATTGACCGATTTTAAGACCCACGATACGGCGTTTGAAAGGGTTCATCGAGACTTAGATCTGATTTGATTTTGAAATCAACATTATAATATTATATCATATCAATATTATATAATATTAAAATATTCAAAAAATATTATTTTTTTAAGGTTTTTGTTAAATAACTTTGAGATTTTCCAACCGATCATTTATCACAAATATAAAATATTATTTATGAATTATGCTTTATTTTACCTGTATAGTTTTAAAATATCTATCGAATAATTTGCAAACTATAGTCAAAGGTAAATAGAATGGTAATATTATAGAAAGGTAGACTTGGCTCTTGGATCTCAAACAATTTTTACGGTGAAAGGGCTGCGCGACTTGGCATAATTGTTTGTTGGCATGTTTTTTAATTTGATCTCATTTCTTTTTGAAAACAATCCTTTTTTCTTCTTGTTGGTTCCATATCATACACGATGGGTACAAAACTAATTTTCATAGGTATTAGTTTCCTTAGAATTTTCTATGGATATTTAGTCTGTCAACCGCAAGGAAATAATTTTCTGACAATTTCTCATCTAAGAAAATAATTAATCATTTTAGACTTTCTTTGTCTTTTTTTTTTTGTCTAGAATTGTATTAATTGTATACCGAATTTCAAGTTTGTAGGTCTGCTATAAGTACCTTAGAACTTTGATAACTGGTGAATGAGTGTGTGAGGAAATAACGAAACTTTGATGGCACATCGATTCTAAACTATCTTTATTAGAAACTAGTAATTTGGGAATTTATAAATTTTTTGCCTTTTGCTTGCATTTGTAACCGAGATAGAAAAGGGTTTTCGGTGGCGGCCGTTTGCTTAATTTAGCAGGGCAACCAATGTGAAAAATTACATAAGTACTCGTATTATAATCATGAATATTTTATTTTCATAAAACCGAAATGATCGTAAAAATAAAGGTGATACGTCAATAACCGAGGCGGTAGCAAGTTCAAGGCAAATAGATTGAACGTTTCAAAACTGCAATGATTGTTATTACGGGCACGACGACGGATCGAGCGAACGGCGAATACCGTTACATGCAGAACTGACCTAGTGTTCGCAAGAACCGGCTTAGCTGTTGTTTTGGTTTCTTTGCGATTAATTATAAAGGTCTATCGCGCACTATCCAACTTTTACAACTTTTGTTGCAACCAGCGACCAGGGGAGGTATAAATAATAGCCAAGGAATGCGTTTCATTAGTTAATAGACCGATGTTGCTTCTAGATGACGTTAGGTCAGATATATAAATATATGCTATTAAATACTACTCTCTGTCACCAAATGTACCAACAAAAAGACGTATTTAATTTAGATAGTACGTGAAATGTCTAAAAAGGTTCAAAAAACGCGAGATGTTTTAACCGACAACAAGGGCGAATTTTCTATTTTATTTAAGATTTAGAAGCAGAGAAATGAAAAGAAAATTCAAATATTATACTTTATCGTATTACTCGCAAGTATATGAATGTACACCGAGAAGTATTAAGGTCTGACGGATTATCTTATCTGACTTTTCGCTTAAGTAGTTAGGTATTACGAAAGTAAAGCGAGAAAGTTTAATTTAAAGTGAGGTTTTTAGTTAAAATGGCAGTGAAAACTAAAAAAAATATCAATATAATTTCACTGAAGTTCCTTGGCGTTAGAACTTAGAAATCGTTTGCTTGTTTTGTTTTCAAGTGTCCGCATTTGCGATCAGTCGCCAGAGGTCTACTTATCAAATAGCCCATTTCTCATTTTCACTACTTCTCTAGGTGACTACTTCGCTATCGGCCCACTTAGCAAACGGTCTATTTAGCATTCTGCCCAATTATCAATGTGTCTACTTCGTAAACCGTCTATTTTTTTCTGTAACGTCATTATCGGACAGTTAAATAGATAAGTAAAATACTAATAATAAAACTTCAGTGCGAGAGAAAAACTGACAGCGACAAATTGTTATAATTTCCTTAATTAAATTTTGCTAATAGCCATGGCGCACCCAAAATCGAAGAATACTAAGAAGCATGCATCTAAAATCGATGCAAATAAAGTTAAAAACAGAGAACAAACAGGCTAATAGAAGTCAATTTAGTAAAAAATCATTGCAATCGGCTTACGAGAACCCAGCCAACCAAACCTCCGAAGTTTAGTGCGACAAGTTAATGGGTCTATTTTACTTGTCTCTTCACTAAAACAATCGTTTTGTAAACGCGTTAACATTAATTCGAGAGGATTTTTGACAGAGAACCTTGTCTTCCACGCTCGGTATGGCAAGGGCGCTGGCCACAATGTAGATTATCGGGTTCGATGTTTAAAAGTTACAGGCACGACCCGTTTGTGCTTTTTAAATACGCTCTTTGTGTATAACGGAATTTTAAAACGCGATTTTCACCCACGTTCACTGAAAATATTGAGCTGAGATTTGGAAGACATATGTAACTTTGATGACAATACACTAAAATGATAAACATAACCTGATGCTGCAGCCAGGATTGTCTCCTTATGAGGACACTTCTCAACGGTCAAGAGCACGAACACGAAACTTTGCATATAGTTGCATTTTGATAAAATTAACCACCACGAATTAGTACTGAAGTCAAGAATATCTCCTCATGGGGACACTCATCAACGGTTGATAGCACAAACACGAAACTTTGTATATAAGTTCATCATTTTAGAGGTAATTCTGAATTCCACTTGTTTGTATGTTTGTAAATTTTGATGGAATGTATAATAGTTTAAAAAAGTTTAAAACAAAAATGAAAACATGAATTATAGTTAAAAAAAAAAACAAAAATATATATGCTTTAATAGGAAACCATATATAATATATATTTTTCACAATGACAATAGTTTTCTCGTTAAATTTATTCTTATACTAAAAGTTATTTTCTTTTTTTAAGTTCAATTTCTTATTAAAACGTATTTTTTTAGTTTTTTTAATATATTCAGAAGAATGATTTTTTAAATGTTGCATTTAAATAACTGTATTAAAATAGTTGGATGCTACATTTTTCTTTTAATTAACTGCGTACCTATCAATGATTAGAGTTCAGTACAGTTCCAATCAAACTTTATGGCGGATGTGAACATAGGCACATGTCGCGTCGCAATAACTAGTTTTAGGTGTAGCGGGACGCAGTGGAGCGAGGGGTATATGACTGTACCTGCGCAAGCACGCTTAAAGCGTTGTATTCAGATCCGCCATAAAGTTTAAAGCTAACTATACCTAGCTACCTAAAATCCTCGCTGTACTGGGAGAGATAGACTCAAACAGTTTTTCGATTGATTGTACTTTAGTCGTTATTTGACAAGTAGACGGTTTACGAAGTAGACACTTTGAGAATTGGACAGAATGCTAAATAGACCGTTTGCTAAGTGGGCCGATAGCGAAGTAGTCACCTAGAGAAGTAGTCAAAATGAGAAATGGGCTATTTGATAAGTAGACCTCTGGCGCCTGATAGCGCATTTGATATGCGAAAAATGGAATTTATTTAATAATATCTGTGCTTGACTTCGTGTTCAAATATAAGGTTCAAAATTTAAAAGTTCAAGATTTACTTAACATATGGTATAAAAAATAGTGGCTGTGATAGACACGATAGGCAGAGATGACATACATGCCTAGGCGCCATGAGGTTTACTGAAATAGGTATGATTGGTTGATCCCATGTTACAATGTAGTCTTACTGAAATACTGCATACAATATCATCTCGCAAGTTACGTCCCTCAATAAAGTATACTTTTCTGTATCGCTCCTGTCCATCATAGCTACAGTGATACGCACGGATCTTTGCCGCTCTGAGTTACCTGCGAGTGACTCTATGCCGCGCGGGCAGCGAGAGGTAGTAAGTAGGAGGTGGACGCCGCCCACAATATATACGACCTCTCCTCCATCTCTATTTTACTTTACTGTGACGCTTTCTGGAAATAACTTCACAGCGCCAAATATGCGTACGTAGTACTCACTTACTCACTATCTAAAAAAAGAGATATGTTTACTAAAATGTCGCGTATTTAATTTAAATAAGAATCAATGTAAATTTTAGGGTTCCGAAAATAACAAAAAACTGAGTCGTCATGTCATTCTGTACGTCCATCCGTTTGTCTTGATTGTTACACCCTCGTATTTTCTATTTTGCATTATATTGAACAGAGTTAATATTTTACTAGTCTCTTATTCCATCATGTAGGGTACCATGAGAAAGCTCTTTTTAAATGACATTGAAGTTCTTTAGGCTTTTTTTATTTTAACCCCTCGTTACTGAAACGTTCAGCTCGTAAAATACCTAGCTCAGCGTGTACCTCACTGACATTTTTAAACGAAAACATTTGAAAATTTGAAAAATGAGAAATGGACTTGCACATAGTGAGATAAAGATCAGGAAGTTGCAGTAACTTCAATACATAAGATTCAGAATAATTTGAGCATGAAACCAGTTAAAAAAAATACATAGACACCTTACACACGGCCATCTAGTACCAAATTAGAGAACGCCTGTATTATGGGTATTCAACAACTGATAAACATACTGAGATTTTTTTTTTGTAATATATGGGTTCATATACAGATATTTTACACCCAGACCCAGAACAAATGTACATGTTCATGCAAACAAATATTTGTCCCGGACGGGAATTGAACCCGCGACCTTTACTTCCGCAGTAAGGGTCTCTATATATACATCCAATCGATCTACCGGTTAGTAATGCGCTAAACATGACTATATGCATACAGTAGTACTGGCTACAGAACCCCAGACTGCGGGTGGGCTGACACGCACTTGGCCGCTTTTATGCCTTAATATTAATCAATCAGTGGTTCATGTGCTTATTCCTAAAAATTGATTCCAGGCTATTAAATTAAACATTAAGATTTTATCATGTCACGAGCACAAAATTAGTTCGTGTTAAATATAAATTAGAATTAAAATATGCAATTATCTTTTTTTATCAACAGTAAAATACGTAATTAGTTATAATATTTAGCCACGCATAGACCTTCATTGATATTCGGGTTGCATGTGCGCCTTTAATTTAGAGATGTATTAAGAAGGGCTTCACTGTGTCGGGTCGTGATGTCGTGATAGCCCGAACGCAGCGAACCTGTTTCAAATTTATAAGGCCATGTGTCCACGGTTCGAATCCTGGCGTGTACCAATGAGTTATTTCTGACTTAAGCACATAAACTATCACTGACTCCGTGCCTCGGAGAGTACGTTAAGCAGTCGGTCCCGGTTGCTGTCAATAAATGGCGGTTGTTACAATTCGCCATCCCGCATTGGACCGTCGTGGTGGATTTAAGCTCCAAGCCCGCCTCATCTTGAAGGGAGGCCTAAGCCCCTGCAGTGGGGTATAAAAAGAGCTGATGCAATGGAAGTAGAAGCTTCCCGCGTGACAGCCCATAGAAATGCTCTGAAACGATTACGACATTAATACGGATTTAATGTTTTAAATTATAATCACATTTGTGTTAGAATTAGGTTTGTTTAGAGCCAAAAGAGTTTGTATAGGATTTTTATAAACATCCTAATTATAGAAATTTCGTAATAGTTATAGAAACAAAGAGATAGCGAAGCTCCCCACTTCCCTCCCCACTAGAGACACGGTAAGACATTTACTATGTATGAAACGTAGCGTTCCATTTAGCGGGGGTGTGAGACGCGTTTGCGCGGGGAAGTGTCCACACAATTTCATGCTTGCACATAAAAATTTACACCACTCAACGCATTTTTTTTTTGTTTTTACGTGTTTTTACTGCATAAATTGATGTTTTTGCAATGAAATATTTGCTAACAGGCATTTGCCGACTAACGACCGGTGGTGATATAAACTACTAACGCGGTGTTTCGAAGTTTCTATAGGATGTTGTATAGAAATTTCAGTTTTGGTTCTATACAAATGCACATGCAAGGAGCACACTGCATTTTTAGCGATCTAACTAAATTTTGGTATGTTAAAAAGGATACGTTATTTAAAATGTCCATAATTAGGAAAGAAAAAAAAACTATTACAGAATATACGCTGTCTAACAGAGGGCCAAGTGCGAGTTCTTTTACTATTAACTGTGTAGTTTGCGTTTTCCGTAATTTGTATGGAAACTCGTAGTTACCTAAAACGACCGCTAGATGTGCTGTACGAGTTTCCATACAAATTATAAAAAACGCAAACTACATAGTTAATAGTAAAAAACTCACACTTGGCCCTCAGTTCCTATTTCTCCGACATGATTGTATTTTAAACAGCTCGCAGTCGTAAACTAGACAATACGGAAATCAAGAAGCAATCGATTATCATTTAAAATATCAGGTGCGTTAGATATATCTTGTTTTCGTTTTATTTCTTGATCTTAATTTTATAAAAATTTAATTTTTCTTTCATTACTGGACTTTACAGAAATTCAAAACAAGTGACTTAAACCATTAGGATGGATTACACGCATAGTGACACATTTTGGCTACGCAAAATGACATGCCTGAAAAAAGATAGATACATATAGGATACTTAAAATTGTGTATAACGTAATGGCAAGTCTGTGGCGCGTAGATTTGTAGTAATTATTAATTTATGCGTCATATTGTCACGTTTTCAAAACAGAAACAAGAAAATATTATCAAACAGATTGGTCAGCTCTAAGAAGTACCTATACAAACTTTAAGTTTAATTATTGAAACCATTGATGATTGAAACCATGATTAGATCTTAGCTGAAGGCTGCAAGGAAAATGGCGTGATGGCTATTTACAACTGCCAACACGCCCAGGAGCTATAGGGAGTCTTTCCAAATGCTTTCTACACACAAGATAGAATTGAGCGAACTGTAAAATTAGAAATCATGCTGATGGCTGTGAAATATGATGAATCAACGTAATACGAAATTACACGCAAGACGATCAGTAAAAGACTGGAAGCTCGTGCCATCAAAATTACATTGCGACTGATTAAAAGCTAATCACACGTCGCAGTAAAGTCAATACTAAAGGCATCTTTGCTGCCGGAAGTCAATACTAATCTTCCGGCAGCAAGGATGCTTGCTGCTGCCCCATGCGTATGTCATTCTGCATGGTCACAATATGTCATTATGCGTAAGAGATGAAGATATGTCATTATGCGTATTATCCATTAGGATGATCGCGTCTTACGCAGAGGAAATATAAGTCTCGTGGACTAAATTTGTAATTAAGTACCTAGCTATCATACCAGGTCAAGTTAATCATTCGTGTACAGTTCAAAGAATTGAATACTAATCAAGTGTATCTTACTAGAAATATTGATTACATGGAATATTTAAAATGCGTCTATATAATGATGCCCATAGGGCAGATAACGTCATCTTCAAAGCACTGTAGTTATGTTAATATCAGCCGATTAGATGGCCTTTAGTAACAAAAGACTTCAAAATCAAAGGTCACAAAAACTATATAAATTCTTTTAAAAGAGGCGTGTCTAGTATCAAATTATGAATGACACAATAAGAATTTATACATATGGCAACATGTTTATGTTAATATAACATTTTTTTTTTCTGACCGTAGTATCGTGGCATAAACGAGAGACTCCAGTTTGTTTATTTCATACGACCTACACTTCAGCTTTCACCATATCCCGTGCATGAACTTAGAAATACTACGAAGTAGCATCGCGAACTAACAACCGACGCATCCCTGTTAAGCCAACTACTAATGTAGGTACCTACACGTCAACTTGAACAGACTTATACCATAGTAAGTTGACAGACAGCCAAGCACACTGCTACATACTTACACCACATACGCATAGTCCAGTTCCATTCACACATACTTAGGCGGCCGCCATTGCAGTTCTTCACTAATTGTTCAGTGACAGAAAGTCTAGAGTTTTTATTACGTCTGTTATCCCGTGTGAGGGAAGTTACCAGGCATCGCGTTAGAGACATATTTATTTCTAATTTATATCTCTCTAATATAAATCACTACATGTGCCCATAGATTTCGATCACAAAAGACTTCGGCGGAAACAGTATACGGACAAATCTATAGTAACATCAAAGTACTTATGTCTTACCTTTACTTTGACACTACAAAAATGGAAACAATAAGTCCAAACAAATACGTTCCCACGCTTTGTTGGAAATTGTTACCAGGCGAAAAAAAAAACTGAAACAATGACCGTAACGTTAATAAAATTACTGAAGGCGACATTTTTTTTATTGTCCTTGGTTGAATATTTTCGTTATGAATTTGTGACACCGAATGCTCAAGTATTAAAATCTTGCCTACGCCTTAATGAAGATGAATACCTTAATATATTCCCAGTGAATAAGAAAATCCCGAATTTTAAGCTTTTTTTCCGTACGACAGCCGTATAATTTGGTCAGTCACCGGCTGGTTCGTACGACGAACGAAGTCTCTAAATGATCATTAATTAGATGTAAGTGGAACTGATTCAATTGTTCAGTTCGTTGTATCGCCTTGTAAGAAACTGTGGCCATGGGTATGGAACATTTATATACGATATATCCCGAATTCATTTTTTCACATCTATGTCGTGAATGAATGGAATTTTTGTGATACATTATTATGAAGTAATTCCTTAAGAAATCCTGTCTTCTTATATTACGAGGATAACTTATTACAAAAAGAAATTAATGAAATTGTCCAGAAGGGTATAGACGGTAAGAGTAGATTTGCCATATTGGAACGAATGGAAACGTAATCGTCACAATTTGACTGGCCGATTGGCCTAATGGTTAGAGGCCCTAACTGCAGAAACAAAGGTCGCGCATTCGGTTTCTGCCTGGGACCAATATTTTGTATGAACATGTATATTTGTTTCCGTGTTTGGGTGTAAATATCTATATATGTACATATTATAAAATATATTTATGTATGTATACCTCTAGTTGTCTAGTACGCATTATACAAGCTCTGCTTAGTTTGGGACTAGATAGCGCTGTGTGGAATGTCCCAAATATTATTATTATATTTCACAAGTCAAAAGTATTATGCTGATTTTCATAGTGTAGCAGTTGTCGGCTTAGTTTCAATTCTAGCATATGCAAGCAAAACACGAGCGTTTTTCATAAACGAAATTAAATTAATGCAACTGTACAGTACCACAATCTGTAATAAATCTGTAAACACCATCTGCGTAGATGCTAGGATCCGGCAAATTTTTAAATATCTATCACCAGTGTTTATAAGTCCATCATAGAAGAAATTCAAGTCAACAGCAGCGTTGAAACAGCTTCGGGTTTCGTGCTGAAACAAGGCATCAAGACAGGGAGTTCCCGACGCGTGTAGTCGCGTATTTATAGCTGAGCGGGGTCGATGCTCCAAGCCGCATCAATCGGCCAGACGCCTCAGCCATGCACACCAACGCTGAGAATAACGGATATTGGTACAATATTGCATTAGAGTTGTGCTGTAGAAGTTGAGCATAAGGCCTTAAGAGAAGCTGATATACTTGATGAAGACACTATGCAAGATACCAACGTGATAGAAGTACTTCAAGTTTACATAGAAAATAGTAGATTTTTTGTAGATGAAACTATTAGATATAAATGAAGAAATTTTACGAATGACGCGAAGAACCTGTTGGGACATGCTACACGCCTTACCTGACTTTATCCTTTTTGAAACTTTTTGGAACCCCGTTGGAAAATTCGGATACGAACCCCAAAGGTTTCAGTGGAGCATCGCAATCACTATTGTGTCAGAGGCTTTCAATTCGTAAACGGGATGTAATAGAAATCACAGATTATCACAACGAAAGATAATTGCGTCAAAGCCGAATATTTAATTTTTTCACTACATGTATGGAGGTGTTAATGCAAAAGACATTTTGAGTAAATAGTTTGACGACATAGTTTTTTTTTTTTTTTTTTTTTTTTTTTAATTTTGATGAGCGATTTCATGTATGAAGGGGCGTTTAATTGATTCATTATATAGATTTTCGTCAATCCCCTTCAACTAAAGAGTATGAATCAAATCTTGAATTTCTTTTCATTGAACGACAAATACAGAAAAAAATCTTTATGTATTTTGGAAATGTTTTTTATACAAATTTTCGCATTTTCGCTTAAAGTCGTTTTTGTATTAGTGCATTATTACATTTGTATATGTTTGCTAAACACACAAGACACAATGCGATTTATTTATTAAAAATAAGTACAAAATTCAGAAGATCGATATCGATTCGATGGATTCGCGCGCGATTTTGACCAGCATTTCACCAATTTCTTTTACATTTGTAATTAAAAAAAAATGCTGTTTGTAATATATGGCAACGGAAGAACTACTCATGATCCATCACAGCTGGTGGTTCCCATTTTTTTGTTTCTTAAGTTAGATATTAAATTAGGATAACCAGATAGCCTGCGTAAACAAAATTAGTTAGATAGATCGATACGTAGATTATATGACAGATAAATAAATCATAGTTTTCGTATTTACCTACAGCGGAAAATGTCAATAAAAAAAAAGAAAAATCCAATTCCTGGAACATTAGTTTCAGTCGCAAATTTAAATATCACCTAGATCGGGTTTAAAGAACTCAGTTTTTGGATCATCTGAAAAGCTATTTAGTGTACAGGTAAATAGATTCATTTATACGGCAGATGGATGGCTTGTGCGTGCGTCGCCTATTATGGAAGTGATGCCAAACTCATTATGGATACACATTTTGTTTTATAGCCAAAAGTTTCACGTTCAAGTTAGGAGAGTTGAGTAAAACTAAGAAGCTGTAATTGAAACTAAAAAAATGCTTTAAATTATGAGTTTAATATTTAAACAATTTCAGATACCACGTCCACCTTTATAGTATTTACATTTATTAGGATTTGATATTATTTATCGACCCGTTGAATAAATTTCACACTCATCAACCAAAATTAAGAACGAAATTGTAGTAATTTTTAACCATCAGTCTAATTTCACACGAAATAGTTTTATCCATTCTGAAGTAGATTGTGGGATGCGCAGAAAAGAGAGAGAAAAACAACAATCGTCAAGCCCCATTCATAATCTGAGTAGCGTTCCGAATATTCGGATTAAAAATAGCAGAAGTGTCTACGATAATGAAAAACGAGGCAGGTGATCCCGCCAGAGACACGTCGGCCAACAATCTGAGGAGATGGGCATTGAACTCGGAACTTGGGAGTCATTGAAACGTCTGTACCGAAAGCATAACAGAATGGAGTGCAATGAATGGTGAAGAAAACAGCACATTAAAATCTGAAAGTTACAAGTAAAAACGAAACGTAAACGTTAATTAAAAGGAATTTAAACATCTTCATATGTTACGTTTAATAAAAGAAATAAAGAAAATGATAGTCTATTAACTTATTATTATAATATATTCCGAAGTAAGAACTGCCAAGAAAAGAGATCATATTGTACATAATTTAAACTGTGTTTAGTGCACATCTGTAATGGTGTCACTGAGATTTAAATAGAAGTTCATAGTGTCATTAAATATGTTTATGTTTGTGTAAGAAAACTGTTTCAGCTTTTATATGTATAATTTAGATAATATAGATTGACAATGCATTTAAGTCATATTTCACGCTCTCATATAGTTGAACATTATTTCTCAAAATTTGAGTTTTATGAAACTATTTTACTAAGACTCCGTGGTGCTAATAATTTTGGATAAAATATGTTTGGAATGAGAATAATAGAAGTATCGTCGTCTAAAAATAGTTTTAATTAAATAACTTATCGTTACTCGCCTTATCTTTAAAGCTACGTCCCTTTAAAGAGTAACTTCCAAAAAATTGGAAAAGACATAATACATACTTGCAATTTAGCATATTTCTATGAGTAACGGCAGATGTTGCTTTCGGACTTTTTTTGCTTGTCTCTAGTTTCATTTACAAATAACAGTGCTCACTATAGACAAGGGCGCAATTTTTACCACGTACTTAAGTCACTATGTGAGACCCAAGAGATTAGATGCTGGATTGTACCAGACGCATAGAGATAGCAAAGCTCACCGCGCTCCTCTCAACTAGAGACACGGTAAGACATTTACTGCACGAAATACCGCGTTTCATTAAGCGGGGGTATGAGATGCGTTTGCGGGGGGAAGCGTCCACACAATTTCATATATAATTACACGGGAAAAGTTACACCATTCAACGTTAGTTTTTGTTCTTGGACGTGTTTTTACAACATTCGACTCCATAATTCGGTATTTTCGCGATGATGAAATACTTGCTATCGAGCATTTGCCGACTAACTACCGGTGGTGGCATACACTACTAGCAAGGTGTACGAGTGGTGGACTTGTCGATAACGTGCTGTCGTTCTAGTGAGGAGCGGGCCAGAGCGTTTCGCTACTTCTATGACCACTGACCAGAACTAACGCATATTGTCGCTATCGTTACATCGTCACCGATTCATTAAAGCTCAATACTTGGTTAACAAAACAAATAAAATTAAATCCACTAGGTCTGTTGGTTAAAATTTAAATCATGAGACGAATGAGAAAATGTTCAGGGTTTCATTTATAATGACTTGTTTAAAGGATGCGACATTTCAATTTATTTTTTATGTACGATGAAGAAATTTTGTACGAAATTCTGTTCGTTATACGAACGCGATTTTAATCTGTCATAAAAATTATCATGTTCAAAGCTATACAGTGGAATTGGTGGCAGTCATCGCACTAATTAAAGAAATATGACAAATGTTTCAGTGACATTTTATTTTTGCTGCGTCTGGGCCAATAAAAAAATAAAATTCATTATTTCTGTATTGTTTTTTTAGTTATTGTAGATCTGAAGCAAATATTTAAATAAAACATATAGAATGCTAAATTTACATTATAGATCAAGACATCATCACGTCGATTCCTTCTGACGTTAATATAGGGTGCCAGAAATGTTTTCTTGGATTGCCCTTCACGCGCCCCGCTACTAACATAATTACGAGGGATAGAATCACATGTCACCTCCTAATTGATGTTTGGAAGGTCTCCCAACAGATGAACACCTAAAATACCCGCCAAAAATACACAAGATGGCGACGAGTTCATAATAAAACAATTTAATGGGCCAGCGCGCTTCCCGCGGTGACGAAATAGCGCCGACGCATACTGGTTACGTAAACTGAAACGAGATCTTTGCAAGAGAAAACTGTTTTAAGGTCGAAACAATTATAATGCAGCCGCTGAACTTATCAGCCGAGATTGTATTGCCTAATAGACTTGAATTCCTTCATAATTTCCAGGTGATTTTTAATATTTATGATGACAGGGTGGTTACACTTCGTCATTTCGAAAATTCGTAATGCATTATACGTAGTAAATTCTTATATTAACAAAGAATATAATTTAATGATTTTTAAAAGTATCGACCTGCAACAAGATGCTGTAATATATAATCTGTAATAAGCAAAACTGATAGAATCAATAATCCGATTACTGAAAATAAATATTTAAGTTATTTAAGATCTTCTATGATTGAGACAGATTATACACTTCTATATTTCAGAAGACATACATTTTATTATTTTCACATAAGGATACAGCCAAGACTGCTTTTGTTATCGGCGGTTCCTTTTGTTAGACTAGTACCTCTACGAGTAATAACACTTCTCTTTTTCTGTTAGTGAACGTCCGTGACATCGTTTGCGTGGTGTTCACAATTTTTTAGTTTTTTTTTTTTAGTTTATCAAAGAACCCTAAATATTTCTGAATTAAAAAGTAGATTATAATGTTCTCTTAAAAGTCCTCTATTTGCAAGTGAAAGTTCCGTCAAAGTTGGTTCAGCCGTATAGGAGATTACCTCGGACAAAACAAACAGATAGACATAAATTAAAAAAAAAAAACGCGTATTTTGGTTTTGTTTAAATCACGTGTAATGAGTATAAGAAAAAGTCTTTATTCTGACATCACAGGCATACCCTACAATTTTATATATTTGTATAGATAAGCCTGAATCTGACTTCTAAGGATTCATATCTAAGGACTTCTAAGGACAACACCCTCAATTTCGAAGTTGCGGAACTAAATATTGTATTGAATGTAAGCTCCTAAGACAAAAAAAATTCTATCTTTAATGATTAATACGATATAACATTTAGAACTAAACTATGGAGGTTAACAGGTAATAAGCGCAACGAACGCTAATTGTTTGATTGTCGTTGCGGGGAACTGTAATCAGTAAATCGTATCAAGTCGGGTGCGGTCGGAAACGGCCGGCGGAACTCCGCGTGAATAGCGCCCCTCGGCCCTCTCGATCATGATCTTGACTGCAGTCGATCGATCAAAACCGACAATAGTTGACTAATTCCTAATATCAATAACGAACGCACTCCTGTGTTTTCCGGAGCTTGTAAGTCGGAGTTAGAAAAAACACTAGGAGAAAACTGTAATGAAAAACCAGCACATTCTTGGGACATAATAGCTCGAAATGTTTGTCGTCCCGAACGTAAGCTAGGTGAAAAACGTAAAGATCGCCTACGAGGTTCCTCTTTTGCGTTTGAGAAAGGCTGATAAGAAAATTATTGTAGTGAAAAATAACAGCCATTGGCATTTTCAGAACATTCAGCCCTGCCCTGAACAGCATGTTTTAAATGTATTATCATAAATTATTTTTCAAAATAAATTTATTATCAACATATACAGTTTTAATAAGATTTCTACTATACTTATAGAATATATTTCAAAATCCGTGTTAATTATGAAGCTTTTGAACGTCTATCATTGATATGTATTATTTCCACTTATTTTTTCTTTAAAACAACTTATAAATATAAGTTCACACTTGTTTCCGAGAGTGGTAGGCAAGTTATAGACCTCGACTTGTTGCGGTTCTTACATCATATCTCTTTAATCATCATCAGCCCATGTCTCTCCCCTACAGGATTCAAGCCTATATCAAGGCCCGCCGCCGTTTTTCGCATCCAACTACCCCCGGTATGGAGCTTCAGATCATTTGTCCATCTGGCCGGGGGGCATTCATCGTTTCGCATCTGGGTACATGGCTTCCACTCAAGAATTCGTCTACTTCATCAGTCATCGGTTCTACGGCAAATATGACCGACCCATTGCCACTTCAGCTTGCTGATCGCTTCGGTTGTTGTCGACATATCTCTTTGGCTTCATCGAAATATTCAAACGTTTTATACACGCTCTGTTCTGTATATATTTCCTTTGTTACTGTAAGTTCAATAAGAGCAAATCTAAGCATACCTTCTACATGTTTCTTTTTCAGATCTTCGTCTCACATCATCATTCCTCCATTTATCTTTCAAAAATACTCACAGAGATCGCATCTCTACTGCTTTAATTCTAATTTCGTACATAAGTGCATAAGAAACCAGAACTCCGCTATGGATAGCTTAGCGTGCTTGTCGCTTAATATTATAAACACATATTTTTTATAATAGATTTGAGCCAAGAAAATTTACAAACAAATAGAATATTGAAAGTATTTTCATATTTGCAACCATTTAAAGTTAGCTAATCTATTCTTACGTTTTGAAGTAGTATTTACTACTTCACAATACAGTACAAGCAAGCTTTTTTACACCCTTTTTCAATTATTATTTTACAAGCTTTCTCGTTTTTATTGCTATCAGTCTTTTTTTGCTTATATGTACACTATACCTTCATTTCCAGTAGTCACCTACCATAGTTCATTTGTATATGAATTATGAACATACCTGAAAATAAAAAACCAACAATTACTTTGGTTATAAAGATATTTTTCATTTAAATTATTAACAAGAGTCTTAGTGAAAATCTTGTATATTGCATAGTAGACAACTATCTCCAATGAGAATTATGAAAACCCTAAAAACTTACACGTAAGTATACCTACGTGTATGACAAATCGACAAGACGAAGAACTTTTATTTAAATCAATGAAATAGTCTAAAATCGTTAAATTGTTTAAAAACTTTCTAGAATCGTTTATATTTACATATAAGAGTTACATACACGAGTCTTCTGCGTTCCATCCGTTACTATAAATATTCTACTGCGTATCATTAAAAATGCCCAATTAATTCTTATTATGTTTTTAGAATTCAAATGTGATGCATTATAAACTCTATGACAACAGACGAAGAGTTGATTTTTAGGTAACCAAATAGCACTCTGCTTTTAACAATAAAATGTGGAACTGCTACTGAATACAAGGGCTATTTTTAAAATAGTTTTTTTTTTTTTTAAATTTACGTACCATTTCTACTACTACAAGAACTCAAATTCAATATAGTAAAAATAAAAAATAGAGCTATAAACCACACAACTAGGCGAAATCTTTATTTTCACAACTCAATTTTACATGTACAGTTAGATAAAAAATAATCAAAACACGTTCTTGTTACGGATCAAACATAAATTCTAAATCGTTAAAATATTATGTCGTAAGTGTTAGAAGTGTCAAAAAGAGAAGATTTTAGCATAGCCATGATAATCATCAAACTTGGTTGGGTTACCGTTAAAAGCAATTTGAGCATGAAAGGGGGTGCCGTCAGTTATACGGGTACCTATTACGATAATGTGTGTTCCCGATAAAAAATATTTAGAACTACTTACTAGGAATTGGTAATTGTTATTTCTCTACCATTATATTCACTTAATAGTAAACAAAATATTAGATGTGGAATTACAAGATTATGTTCCAAAGTATTACCTAGTATGTTTAATTTATTATACTTACTTCCGAATCACACAATTAAAATACAAAATCAAGAGTCAAAGACTGCGACTCATAATTATTTAAATTATTGCGTTAAACTATATTCAGAATAGAACTTGCGACCAATTTATGACCTATTTAATTTATGATGACTGCGCAAAGATGAGTGTTAAGTGTTTAATATAATTACCTACCTACACCTATTTTGAAGATTTTGGCCTAAAGAATTTCTAAGCTCTATTATAAATACACACACGTTCCAGCTTATGAGTCCAATAACACACGAAAAGCCCACAATAACTCAAACTTCACTCCGGTGTTTTATGGTTCCGAACTAAGGTTTTCTAGTCGGATTTTAGTTCTATCTTTTATTTACTTTGTGTGTATATAATAATAGTAATATCTGGGATACCCCACACGGCAGCGCCATCTAGTCCCAAACTAAGCAAAGCTTGTATTATGGGTACCAGACAACTGATATACATACTTAAATATTCTTTATAATACATATAGATATAGATATTTCACACCCAAATATGGAACAAACAGACATGTTCGTGCATACAAATATTTGTCACGGGCGAGACTATTTTCATTTGCACGTAGAAACTTCTATAATTATAGTGAAACTATGTAGTATTTGGTGGAGGAGTGAACGAGAAGAAATTCGGTAGACAATACAGTTTTTGGACTTTTACACATGTCTAAGTAATTATCACCCCGAAGGAAATATACTAAAGTAAAGCTTTACAAGAACTCAAAGTATATAGGCATATAATATTGAGTATGGACTATCGTAAGTGATGTGCTAGGGTTAGTTTATGGAAATTTTACTTAAAATTTATTTACTGTTCAATACAAAAAGTCAAATTTATTAGGTATAGTTACTTACTGTCTGCTTACCTTTTCATATATTGAAAATTGTCTGACTGACCGATTGGCCAAGTGGTTAAAGACCCTAACTGCGGAACCAAGGGTCGCACGTTCGATTCCCGCCCAAGACAAATATTTGTATGCATGAACATGTCTATTTGTTCCGTGTCTGGGTGTGAAATATCCATATGTATATATTATGAAGAATATTAAGTGTGCATATCAGCTGTCGGGTGTCATAATACAAGCTTTGCTTAGTTTGGCACTAGATGGCGCTGTGTGGAATGTCCTAGGTATTATTATTATTACTATATTTTTTGAATTTAAACTTTTAAGTTTATTTCCATTTTATTTTATTACAATAAAACATGATTTCATAAGACGCCCTAGAATTCCTGTGTGATAAATTCGTTTGCCTACGCTTTTCCCTTGTCGGAACTAGTAAAATTTGAATAGAAAAACATATAGTAGTAACATATTTAGTAGATCGAAATAGAAATTTATCTAGCCAGTTCTTGTCAAATTTATGAGAAATTTGTAAAATAAATGGTGCAATTAAATATCACTGGACGACCGCCAGATCGCATTAACTCGGTTTCGAATTTGGTGTCCCTGTGAGTTATTTGAATACACATCAATGAATGGATTGGGCGAAGAAACTGTGTCGTTAGTGTAATCTTTAAGAAATTATTTTCTAGAAATCAAATTAAACAGAATTTGCAACTCGAAACACGCCGAAAGTGTATGTAAAAACAAATTAACAGGCGTTTTTAATTCTAACGCTACAAAATAATGCTACAAGATAAAACTATACCGATGACTCTATACAGGTTAGGCAAAAATTTCCCTTCAGGGTAGAAAAATGAATCAAGAGAGAGATTCTACATCTTTTTCATTCGATTTCGTTTTATGCGTAAGTGGATAGTTTTCGAGATATACAGTTTTTTGAAAAACTTTAGAAAATACACGTAAATGTTTTGCTGAAGTCTTAACAATTAATTTTACTAATTATGTCACGAGTAAATTGTACCACAATTCAAAAAGTTATTGTACTCAAAATCAGAACAAAAAAAAATTTATAAAATGAAAAATTGAAATCTTGAAAGTCATATTTTTCTCATGGTAAAATTACTGTAATAATTTGTACTTTTTGTGGAGGTCGAATTTCGTATATTTTCTTTATAAACGATGTATTTTAAAAATATACTTAAATAAAATACTTCTGTATTTCTCTATTATGCACTTCCATTTTTATATGTCTAAAATTAACCCCTAAAATGGAAATTCGTTTACTTACTCTATATACACGTAGTCGTCGGTCACCAAACTTTGTATATGTAAGTATAGGTACTTAATTTCATCTTTTCTCGTTCTATAGAATCAATGGAAATAGGCTGTTACAGACGGACATATATCAGAGTGAGCCTATCCCTTTTTCACCTTGGACGTAAAAATGAAGACAATTGCATTTTCAAAAATCCTCCATGAAGCAAATGCAAAAAACCATGCGAGCTGTCTTCGTATTTGTATAAGATTTTTTAAATAAGCGATGTGCATGTGAATAAGTACACTTTTTTCTACAATGAGGTCATGCGCTTTTATTTTGTTTAGATACTTACTCCGAAAATGTCTTCAGAAATAATGAAAATCAATTTTTCAAAAATTTGTATTTCCCATTTTTTGTGTTTTTTTGGCGATATTCGTATGGTAACAAAAATTGAAATCTATTTTGTTTAAAGATATACATATTTAAAATGCCATATTTCGGGTACTATTTACCTATTAGACGTACAAAACTGTCGTTGGACTTTAAAAAATTTTACTACACGCCTTGGGATTTTAATTTCTAAATGCAATAACATATAACGTTCTTTCTATACCTCAAAAATACCTATATGTTTCGCAGACCCTTTTCTGCAACTGTACTAATTACATGTTCTACTTAATTTCTTGGGTTCTGCTCTTACTGCTTTTCCATCTCACAACTCACGGCTTTACTCGTAATTGATTTCGAATTTTGATTAGTTTTTGTTCTAAGGGGACTTTCGATCAAGATATACCTACAGTAGTCCATGTTAGTGGCCGCCATGCAGCTACTCCAGTGCAAAAAGTCCGTCGTTTGGTTGCTCCATTAAGATTTAAAGTTTTAGTACAGGAAAAGAAACAACACACGTTTAGTAATTAATTATTGATAAAAGACATTTTTTTTAAATGTAACTATGTAATCATGTAACCATGCTAAAACGAATTACTTTTTGCATAATAAACGCGTAAAAGTTGCTACACGAAAAATCCTACTTTCAATAATTTATTTCATTCGTAACTATTTCCTTTCGTTCTAATTTTGAGAGCAACTACTTTTGGAACGGTTTATTCCAAATAATTGATAAAAATAATTTTTACGAAGTAAGCAATTCTATAGGAAATGAAGTAATTTAAGTAAACGTATATTTTATATGTTTTTTTTTTAAAGATTCTGTATCTCGAAAATCGTAAACTTCTGCTACGAAAGGGGGTCAAAATGAGTCAGGACCTCTACCTCAATTCGAGGGCGAAATTTTTTGCCCACCCGCATATAAATTAAATAAAAACCTACAGAATATAATATTAGAAGATACATATATGTGCGCTTTTAGATTTGTAAAGAAAAATCAGTTCATACAAAAAGTATAATAGTTTCTAAAGATAACAACACTGTTTAGCCGAATTCAAGCCAAGTCACGTTTTTTCCAAACAGAAAAAGAAAACATTGGCAAACATGTTGAACATTTCAGCAAAGCAACGACTTTTCTGTTGCATGAAACTCATGATTGTACACGTATCACACAAAGTACGCCTATTAATTTTCTTTTAGAACTTTGGTCTCTTAATTCATGTTTTGAAGCAAAAACTTCAATAGGTTTGGACTTAATAATAATAACAACACACACAATCACAACAACGTCTAGGTCCCAAACTAAGCATTAGCTTGTATTTTGGGTACCAAGCGAAGACATCACATACATGTAACAACCAAGACCCGGTGTCAGTATTAATATTCATCATATAAATACTGACCCGACCTGGGATTCGAACCCGAGACCTCCAGCTTCGTAGGCAGGGTCGCTGCCCACTAGGCTAAGTCGTCAAAGATTAGACTAGATTTTTAAATTTTTTTATTGCAGTCAATTTTGCCTCCGCAAACCTAGAACAAATATTTATATAAATCTAATAGAGACACCGCGTTAGATAAGTGGAACTATTAAGTAGAATAGGCAATACATTCAACATATAATCACATAACAAAGCAAAATACATTATCAATAATAACTACTAAATTGATGATAAGACTCATAGAGCCCACTGACCTGAGGTCGACTAGTATACGGCCTTCGTGTTATTGTCATTGGGGCAGGTTCGTTAATTAGATAAATACACTGAGTATGCAAGCAACAAAAGTCTTATACATTAGAACGACTGATTAACACGTATGTAAAAGGTTAAAGATTGTCCTTAGCACCAAGATATCTAATAATTGCAACGATTATAAGTGGCATACATGCGGTTAAGCTCCTGTTTTAAGTATTACGTTGTTCTCGCATTGACAGCATATCATTGACTATATGGTTACGTTGCGTTGGCCATATATTGACTAAGAAAAGACTATCTGTTCGAACCTAGGTAATACGTAAATTATTCGCCAATTGAGGTCATAAAGTTGTTTGCGCCGCGATTGAACGACTGTAAGTGATTATGTACCTATTTTAATAAGTTCATATTGAATTATATGATTAAAATTAAGAAAGATTAAAATAAAAATTTAAAGAGTTATCCGGCATTCACGTGGCATTTTTTTATTTGTAGTCCATAAAAAGAAGCACGTGTTAAACGGTCAACATCTGGATAGAAACACCCCCACGAAGATAATTTTTGAGAAACGTAACCTTAAACCGTCTCTGTAACGTATTTTTCGTTAGTCGTTCCAGGTACTTTTAAACGCTGTGACGAATCCTATATAAATTACTTATAAAAGTAGTGAATTCAATATATAATGTAAAAAACACTGAATACGTTTAAGCGTTGAGCACTAAGATCCCATGACCATGCTGCTTTACTAATTAAATTAACAAATGGCGCCGCACAGGAGGGAACACATGCGATGAATAGACAAGGACAACAATATACGTAAAAGCACGAAGAGAGTGAGACTTTGTTGATCTGTCAGCGTCGTCTCCGAAGATGACATTAGCAGCCGACTTCGCGTTGGTGACTCACGTTTTCACGAGATTTTAAGGTTTAAATTTAGAACATGCTATTTGATTACTCCTCTGGAATTAGGAATGAAGCGTTTATTGTTTTCTAGAAACGAAAGCAGTTTGTGTTTTTTAGTGCATGTTTTTCCCTTTCCTCGGCTCTTAATTTGACTTTATAAGTAACTTGTTTTTTTATTAGTTTACTCGTGGTTTACTCTTATCGTCTGTAAACTAACGCAATATTAAAAAACCAAGTAATTTATGCATTTTTCTTCGTTAAATAAGTGTCAACTTAACCTACTTGACGCACCTATCTAGGTGTTGTCTGTCTCCCATCGATTCGTACAAAGTATTGGTTTAGTGGTTACCCAATTTGTCGGTTAAACGGTTCAAATCGAGCATCGACCATTGCACAATTACGTGAATGAATCGCTAAATGTTGTGCTCTCAACGTATTGCACCATTCGACAATGAATGGAGCTTTTAAGGCGAACGATCGCTGTTAAGTCTGCCCTATTTAGTTTAACATATTTCATAGGAATACACGTCAAACACGGGTTAACGTAGCAGCTATTTTTATACGCGTATGTAGACCACTGTATTAACCAAAGTACTCCCGATGTATTTGCACAAAAATCAAGTAGGTACCTTTTCGAATTAAAGTTTCTAATTCATGTATAAACATAGGTTCTAATTATGTATATTTATTATAAATAAATCTAGCAGCATACTTATAACTATCGTGTCAGATATGCGATTATAAATAGATAAATAAATAAAATAAATAAAAATATATTATCTTTCATTAATTCATTTGCATAGAATCCAGCTTAAACCAAAGCTTGTGTCTCTTAACACTGTCACGGGATCTTGGCAGGCGTGTCGTTTTCAGTTAGACATATGTGGTCCACAATGATAACACTATCTGAGACAACCCACACACTGTCATCTGGTCTGAAATAGGCAACCTGTACTACGGATACTATATAACTTAGGTATATAACCTATGACATAGGTGCATACTTTTTTTAAGTATATACATATTTTACGTCCAGACGTGAAATAAATAGACATGTTCACGTACACAAATATTTGTCCTGGGCTGGAATCGAACCTGCGACCTTTGGATCTACAGTCGCCTCCGAATACTCGACTCGACCGACCGGTCTGTCTGCCCATATCTAAGCTTGATACGCATCGACCCATAAGTTTACGTAATAGTCGTCGATTCGTACTGGTCTTAAACCAAAGTCGTCGTATGGCGTCGCGCAGACGCCGGTGCATCCCACACGTGTGTCACAACCACGGAGGCACTTTCGTCATTCACTAAACGTACTGTTTGTGCTGTTCATTACTGTAACCCTGTCTCGCCGGCGATCGTCATGCGAAACAACGTTTAGTGTGTTACTGACAATTTCTAAGGGCTATAATACCGTGTGAAAATCATCGAAATCGATATCCCACTCGATTTTTTTTTTAGTGAGCACCCTGACGAAAAAACTGACCACACCGTTCGTTCATTTTCACTACAGATGACATTTTTGGAAATACAAAGTAAACTTTGTACAGTATTTCTAAAATTAGTAGGAACTTAATATTATACAAATTCCAGAAGTAGGTACCTACAGAATTTAATGAGCCTAAAGGAAATGTGTAAACACAAAAGTAAAATAGTTTTATTCATATTTAAAGTAATACGTCAGCATCTAGAGACTCGTAAACTACAAAATGTTGTCAATGTGGATAAAATGGCGGTTGTCAAAGCCATTAAGGTGGTGTGGCGCCTCGTCGGGCCTCCGGCTACCACCTACGTAGCGCGTAGAAAGTTGAGCACAACTAGACCGACCATGTTTGGACGAATTACGAAATTGCTTACACTCACACAAACTGTTTTTTCTCTCGTGAGAAGCGAATGCCATAAACAGGTAGTGTTTATATTTCAGAAAATACTCATTACCAAAATTTGTGTATTTCATTTAGATTTTCATTATTTATATTTGTTAATAAATAATAAAATTTACGATTACGATCTAAACTAAATTTTACGATTATCAGTTAAGTAATTAATAATATTTTGAACAACCTTTTTCTTCTACACTTGTTTTGTCATTAAACTAATCATTTATTGAATATAAGGACCGCACGCGTAAACTACATGTTTAAGTTTAAACAAATCCGTTTAGCCACTTTAGCACGGAGAATCGCTATACCATAGGAATCGTGTATTTTTCCGGAATTAAATTCATCTAGCTTGTTAATCCTAGCCTTACAATGCGTTCCTTTTAAATTTCACCAAAATCCTTTCAACCGTTTTATGAAAAAACATCCTACAGGAATCGTGCCTTTTTCCAGGATAAAAAGTTGCCTAAATGTTATTTTGATGTACAAGCTATATTACTGTAAGCTTTTGTCCAAATACGTTCCGCTGTTTTCGCGTGATTGAGTAACAAACATACAAATTTTCTAATTTATTGTACAATATTAGTAAGATAAGAAAAAGTATTTTGTGTATCGATGGAAAGAGATATCAAAAGTAGTTAAAATCTACCTATGCATGAGGTAAGGGCCTGTAGACAAGTGACTTTCTAATATCGTGGGCGCCAGTAGAATAGTAGAACAGAATAAAATGGTAAATGTATGGGATTGACATCAGCTAACGATATGTCACGTAATCTAAAGTATAGAAATTGTTTGTAGAAATAGAAACGCTTCGAAGCGTTTGCCATTTGTCTATGGTGTCTGAGCTCGATTAGCTAACATCTAGTAAGATTATTTTCATGTTTTAAATCATAGAATTTAATGTCCGTGTGTTATGGTCTCGTAAAAACACCACAAAACAAAGGTTCACGGACGAATAACCATTAAATAAATACTGGTTGAGGTAACGACAACATAACAAGCATTTTGATTATTAGCGATAATCAAATATTATTTGTTGCAAAAAGAAAGAGTGCCCGCCAAAGCTGCCTAGAGAAATCAAGTGTAAACGGGATACTCACGGCAGTACTTAATTTTTGGTAAACGAGTTATATATATCGTAGGATATGATAATTAGATTTTTTGCGAAAACACGGATAATAAGACAGTGGCTAAAAGTTTGCAAATCTTACTGGAAAACGATAGGGTTTTTGCAAAAACGCGAGTCGCTCGAATTAGTTATGAAAAGTTAGAAACAACAATATCGATTTATAGAAACTTTTGCACACTTTTAACCACACTTTAAGCAAAAGATTGCTCTCAAAAATACAAAAAAAAAACAATGTGCTTCAATTATTGACATTTAAAACGTCAACCAATCAGAGTAGGTCTCGATGTGGGCGCTCTTCATGTTCTTATTTCATAATAGCTAACGTTTCGTTTCGCAAAACTACTATAGCGGCTAGTGTTTTTTGTAAAATCCCTAACTTTTTCTAGTGAAATTGAGAAATGTTTTACCATTGTCTAATTATCCAAGTTTTTGCAAAATCTAGGGTTTTCGCGAAAATTCGAATTATCAAATCATCCTGCGACATACACATGGTAACAACAAATAATACAATAACAGTTTTCATTTTTACAATGGGGCTTCTTTAATAATTGTCATGTCAATCACAAACCATGAATTTTAATTGAAATGAATTAATGAATTTCATGCTTTCTTTTTTTCAAATATCTATAAAACCCCCTATTTTATATATTGTAATTATACTTAGATTATTTCTTTACAAGGACCAGGTATTTCATACGCAACAGTTGGTCCATCGCCCTCACTAATCATTGAACCCATCTTTGAACCATTTTGAAAAGGCAAAAGTAGTATTCAAGGTGGCTCTCATTCTTTAGTAATTTTGTTACGATCAGTGGGATTGTACACATAAATATCATATGAAATTACATTAAATGTACACAAATACCCGTGGCATGTGGCACGCCGCGATTAAACTTAAGCGTGAAGGTCGTGCATTTAGTAACGTTATCGTAACAAATGTAAACGCGTAAACAGTAAAAATATAGTTCGTCCAAGCGCAGTGACTTTGTGAATTTAGGCCATTGTGTGAGCTATTGTTAAATTGTTACCGGCCAGTACTACTTTCCAACAGTTCATCAGTTAATCATAAAGCAAAAACTTCACCTGTGAGAACCTATTTTTTTTAAATGAAGCTGTTAAAAGTATTGCTCTTCACAAATTTTAAACAAGCGTGACAAATAGTTCTGCAGTACAATAATAAGACTAAATGAAGGACCAGGAAACCAGAAATACTCAAATCAGTCTTAAATTTTTTATGCCTTACCATTTTTAGGATATTTTTTAGTCAGGCCAAGGGTAATAACTGTACGGAGTCTTGCTATCTGTGATATTTTGGCAAATATGGCGAGATGAGTATTTGTCGGAGCTTCGCAACGGTCAAAATGGCGAATCAATGGTCCACAAATTGGTGGTGGAGACTTGGTGGCCCTAAAAGAAGATTCAATGTCTCCACTCAAATGGCGTCTAGGACGTATCCATCACTTATATCCGGGATCAGACGACGAGTTGCGGACGCAAAGACGACAAAGAGCATGATTAGAAGAGCGATGAATAAAATGTGCCCACTGCTTCCAGATCCATTTACTTCTACATGTTCACTCGAATTTACAGTCTTCGAGAGGAGGAAGGACGTACGGACCCAGGCGCAGCCGGATAAAGAGAGGGAGGTGTCATAGCGAGCGCCAACCGCCGCGCGCATTCACTTCACTGCATGTTATGGAAACGATAACATATATTTTGTAACTTTCTTTCGTATACATAAATTTAAAATCTACTGGATTTTATGTTCCTATCCCGAACATAAATTGGATGTGTGAGAAGTCCCATGTATTATTATTATTATTATATATCTTCTAGTATTTTCTATGTAGTACACCAATAATGATGATGTCATGGACTTTCCCATAAAAAAATAGCCACAGAACATTTAAAATTCGGATGACACATGATTTCACTGATCTAGATTCTGGTCCAAAATTATACTTAAAAGTATGACACACTCAAGCCACTGTCACGACCGCGCTGCAGATAACGGTACTTCTAACATACAAAACGTTAGTATGATTGATTTAGGCTTCAACAAGTACATAATAAACAAATAAATAATGTTTGTGTTTTTCAATGTCAACTAGATACCTAAAAGCTATCAATATCAAAACAACACGATTCATCTACTCTGCATTTACCACCATTAAGTCAAGATACAGTTTACGTAACATGCCGAAATTCTGTAGATTGCAAAAAATTACAGCATAATTCAGGTCAGTTATAAATGTGAAATTATTAATTAATCAAATAAAAAAACTCATATATGATGTAGATGCGAAATGCTTTACAGTATTACATTTTATAGCTTTATTTATTGTGTCACTACTGTTACATGTTATTAAAAAAGTTATATCTATATGGTACGAAAATTTCATATTTAGTTTTACCATATGTCAATACAATAATTTTGAGTTCTCATATTATTATCTAATAGGTATTTCTCAACTGTGCAGATTGACTCGCCCACGTTGTTATTTTAAACATTAAATTTAATTGATTGATTGAAGGCAAAATGTTTTTTTTTTATAAAATAAAAAATAATTTCGTTTGTTTTACAAAATACTTGCTCAGTTGGCTATTGGGCTACAGCGCAAAGAAGCGTCTTTTGCTTAAAGTGCAATACGAACAAAACGGAAATAGAATGAATAATTGGCAAATGTCTTCAGTTTGATAGCTACCAAGAAACAGATAATTAGGTCGTGTTGATATTTCTATGTATCATAACACTAACAAGTACAGTACCCGGCAATAAATATTGCACATCGGCAATAATCCCATTTGCGAATACAGACGAATGCCAATATTATTTAAATAATATTTACTCCTTTTCAACATGTATAGTATACCAACGAAATTAATAAAAATAAAAACAAAATAAAATACATCTTCAACCGACTTCCAAAAATGAGGAGGTTCTTATTTTCGACAATTAGGTATGCAACTAAAATTAATATTTATCTGACGAATGACGAAGTTTTCCGAGAGACATTAAGAAAATAGAAGCACTGTAATGTAATTGTATTTCTGTTTTATCCTTTGAGCGAAGCGTATTTATTTTTTGTAAATATGTGTTATGTTATTACTGTTCCCTAGTAGTATGTTCATAGTGTAAATAAAATAAATAATTTCTGTTTTTAGGTCAGGGAAAAATAAGATATGCAAAAACAGTAAAAATTATGTTTATATTATGTTTTAATCAGAAAAACTCTCAATTCCTTCCATTTCACCATCTGTGCTCTCATTAAGGTCAATATCACTGTCACTATCAGCCGTATTTATCATTAGTTATCTTTTTCCACTCTTCAGCCCCGATCATGTTTACTTTTTCAGTCAATAATTTTTTTATTGAAGTTATATTCATATCCACGTTTCTAGCAGCTAGTGCAGCTACATAGCCTTTCAGTTGAGACCATATATTTTGAATGGGATTTAAATCCGGATGGTATGGTGGCAATCGCAACACAGTGTGCCCTAGTTCGGTAAGTATCTTGTCCACGGAAAACTCTGTTAACCTCTCATTGTGCTGGCATATAATAGCTGGGGTGTCGTCAATTTTGGATCAACTGGAATTTCGTGTCTTTGTAACCAGTTGATCATTTCCTGCTTAATTGTATTGGAATTGGGGGGTCTTCTAACATATTTATTGTGATAGGGTGCGTTGACGACAACCAGAACAGAATCACTGGGTATATTGGGGATTAATTGATTAACCAGTTATTTCTCGTAGTTATCGTTATTCATTTTTTTATAATAATTGCCGGTAGTGTCCGTGGATTTATACGTTAAAAGGCTCCAAATACAAAGCCTTTTTGGTTTCCTTTAAGAACTATAATCATACGTTGACCTTTTGAAATCAGCTTTTTTACTCCTTTTTCCATATCATCACTCTAAGTTCTGCCTTTAGTGTGGGATGTATGTATGTAGGACCCATCCATACACATTATATTTTTTGCTTCTCCGCGAAATTTGCGCATTTTATCTAAGTATTCAATTCGTTTGAGTTGTGCATCGTGCTTTTCCATTAGAACTTTGCGATTATCTCTCATTTTAGTGAACTGAAATCCCATCTTATGTAGTATTTTTCTCAACGTCTTTTTAGACCCACTATAACTAATAGCCTCAGATAATTTAGCTATTAATGATTTTACAGTCGGTAGTTCCTTAAAACGCAAGTGAAAATCGTACACCATTCTTTGAACAACATCATAATCAAAATCGTCCATATCTAAACTAAATTGTTTTATTGGTCTCCCTTGTTTCGGAGAGCTGAACTTAATTGCACTGAAATGTGTCTCAGTACTTACTTCGTTTAATATATTGTTCAAAATTCTTCTTGATATTCCAGTGGCATTTGCAACTCTCTCTTGACCCTTTTTAAAATAATTACTTAAATTGTCATCCTCATTTTTTTTTAAATCTGTCGGCTTTGCAAAATATTTATAAACATCGTAGGTGATTTCGCGTGACTGGCTTCGTAAAGATTTCCCTTTTCTCCTATAGATGCCATCGTACAACTTAAAATGATTTATAGTTTGGGGTTTTACCAACTCTATATATGTATATATTTAACTGGACGCGGCCGCACTCTATCACATTTGAACCACGACTAACAAACGTCATATAGGTAGTATGCAATAGAGATAACGCTCTAAGAATCCGAAATTAGCCGATTGTCTGAATTTGTAGAAGATGGAGTTTAAAACAAAGATGTTGTCATCTTATTAGTAGTGTTGATGTACTTTTGATGTGGCTATGAAAACCACATAAATGTTGTTACAGCCTTGTTGCAAGATGCAAATATTTTTAGTAAATTTTTCGTAAATATATCTTTGATTACGCCTACTTTTTTAATTTCGTGTCCAAATCAAACTAAACTTATACTGAAAAAAATGTTTCTCAATGTGACGTCTCACTTTTTTTTTCTAATTTCAAATAAATAATAAATTCAATTCAATAAAAATTTCAATAATAATTTCAAATAAAATAATAAAGTAAATTTCAAAGTCTTTTTTATTAATTTTTCCGAGTTCAGATTTCAGTCACGCACTATAGGAGTTTGGTAACACGTAATGTATTAATAATGAACTATAATTCCTGCTTAAATATTAAAGTATAATTCAACCAGATCCTACGGAACTTCAAATAAGCTTTTGCCCACGATGTTTTAACGAGAACGCTTTACTAAAAGCAATGCTTGTTTTTTTGTTTGCTTTTAAATTTACGCAATGTTAGTTAGTATGTTTGTGTACGTGCTGCTGTATTTGTTTTACAAAGACTTATCGATATATCATTCACCTGACGTCGGCTTACTACTTTGATCTCGTTCAAATCTGGCAGTAGCATGCTCGTGTCCAGTCGAGCGTGCGATAGATACATCAAAACATAAATAAGTATGACGACTTCGTAATACGAAGTTAAAAACATATTCCTACTTACGCGGTTCGACTTGGTATTTACGACAAAATGAAATCACGTTGCCTGAGATGCCTGACATTTAGTGTGTATATGTACGTGAACCACGTTTACTCACTTATCAATACTTCGACTACTGGTCTCTTGTATTTATACTATGATTTCACAGCGCACACCTATAACACTCCTTATTTGGACGAGATAACGAGTTGAGACACATCCGCCGGATTGTGAAGACGGCAAACGTACTTTACGCGGCGACAAACCTAACATGTTTTCGCAATGCATCATATGCATACGGTTCCTTCCTCAAACATATTATTTTAAGGTGAATTATTGTTTGGCTTCCAACACGGATTGTTTCAATAAAGACAAAAAAATTATTAAGAGAGATTTCATGAAAGAATCTTATAAGGTTTGATTGGGTTTATCATAACTATACCTATAATAAAACCACTATAATGTACTGGACGAGCTTAGGAGGGGAGAGTGGTTGCAATGAGAAACGTTGTGTTATAGTTTGACCGAAACCGCTGCACCGCGCCTTAGGTATGTGCGCGGCGAGGAGGGAATGCAGCTCCTAAGCTAAACGTTAACGACGGACTGACATAGCAGATCTGCCTCCCTCCGCGCCGCGCACATACCTAAGGCGCGGTACAGCGGTTCCGGTCAAACTATAGTTTAAAAGTTGTAATGCAACTGACTTACTGGCTAACATGCATACATGCATGTACTTATATGCACAACAAAAATAAGTACCTACTACGGGCGGCAATTAAAACAAACTATATGTCGTTCATGAAAAGGAAACAGGTATCAGATTTAAATTAGTTAAAAATAATTTTCGCACCAAATACACGGCAAGACAAATTGCTGTTACACATAATTAATCGGCATTTAGTTGAAAATCGCCCACGTTAGACGTGAAGGTGACTTGTTAGATTGATTGTAATTCTTGCTGTAACCAAAGACATACTTATGCCTTGTTATCCCTTTAAACAGCTTTAGATACTCCTATTTAAAACAACAATAGTTACATTTTGACTCTTTCCAAAGTTAATCATTACACGTTAGGAGACAATCAGTTGTTGTAACAGCAAGGGTTTCAAAGCAACAGGTCCAGCGAGTCACCTTCGCAACCCACGTGGGCGCTGGTCAACCCACGTCACATGGTATAGCATTAGCATCGTAACATTAAAGATAACCAGTTGAGTAATAAAGCGTTTATGTTTGCTAATTTTATTATCAGGGAAGCAAATCAAAAAGGTCGGTATATGTTAGAAAATTGCTGTGGTTTTTTTTATTACTAGTGTAAAAATCTATGTCACAAATGCCTCTTCTTTTTCCGTGTAGCCTAGTTTTGCTTATGGTTCCTTAAAATACCACACTGTATAAAGTTGAAAACGATATAAGCATTGTAAAGTGTCGCAACTCTACTACAAGCAATAGAGTTATGCATGTATTAGGTTCGGGCGAAAGTCTTCTCATATTTAGTTCGTATGAAGTCGTATTAAAATATCTTTGGTTGTACTGTTTGTAACTAGATGAATGGATCATAACAAAGGTTAAACTTGAAAAAATAACACTTTAAAAATTTATTTCCCACCATCATTCAAGTGAAAAATACTCTGTACCGTTTATGAATCCAATACAGTGTCAGTAAGAGTAGCACGAAGTTGGTTCAAACGTTTTTGAAATCTTAATGTTAAGGATGGAGTTCGCTCTGGTCGCTCTCCTACGCATAAAATTGGCGCTATTTAAGGAAAAGTGGAGCAAGATCGGTAGTAGTAATTACCATAATGCTGAAGAACTGGGCATTAGTCACTTCTTCAGCATTATCGTTTTGACTCATTTGTCACGTCAAAAAGAAGCTCGATGTTTGGGTGCCACACAAACTCACAACTAACAACTAAACCTAATGAATCACGTACTTATTTGTGATTTTTTAATAAAACATAATGGACGTGTACAGTTTTTGAAAAGACTGATCACTGATGTCGTGATAGCCCAAAGCGCAACGAACCTGTCTCAAATTTATAGGGCCCCATAGGGCCATGGTTCGAAACCTGGCATGTACCAATGAGTTTTTCTGACTTAAGTACATAACTATCACTGACTCCGTGCTTCGGAGAGCACGTTAGGCAGTCGGTCCCGGACGCTGTCAATAGATGGCGGTCGTTACAGTCCCCAACCCGCAGTAGAGCAGCGTGGTGGATTTAAGCTCCAAGCCCCCCTCCTCACCCTGGGGGAGGCCTAAGCCCCTGCAGTGGGGTAAAAATGGGATGATGATGAAGAAGAAGTTCACTGATGATAAAAAGTGGATCACTGACGATAAGGAAGTACGCAAAAGATCATGGTCAAAGTGCGGCCAAGCTCCATAGACTAAGGAAAAATGCGGGTTAACGCGCAAATAACGTGGTGTTGAAAGTATGGTGGGATCGCAAGGGCATCGCTCATCATGAGCTTTTGCTGCCGGGCACAACCATCAATT
Organism: Luffia ferchaultella; assembly: GCA_949709985.1. NCBI lineage: Eukaryota > Metazoa > Arthropoda > Insecta > Lepidoptera > Psychidae > Luffia > Luffia ferchaultella. The sequence goes on from OX453248.1 coordinate 8,980,784, forward strand.
CGGATGTTTACTGCCAACATCTGATAAGACTAAAGCATTTGATCAATAAAAAGAGTGTCTTTCATCATAATCACCAGACTACACATATCTTTAGCCAGTTGGGAAAAATTGGGACAGTTTGACTGGGAAGTGTCGATACAACCATATAGCCTTGACCGTGTACCTTCGGACTTCCACTTGTTTCGGTTTCTTCAGAATTCTCTAGGTAGTGTAAGATTAACATAAAGAGAAGACTGTCGAAACTACTTGTTGCATTTTTTTAACCACATGCTTCAAAATCTATACAACAACAAGATCATGCCACTACCTCATCAATGCACTACGTACTATTCTATATTATGTATCCGTGGTTCTGATTAAATTTATTTCTTTCTTACAAGATGGCAACAAGTTATCGACCAAAACAGCACGTATATACTTTACAATTATACTATGAAAAAAAAATCGTCTTGAATTTGTTCATAAAATAAATACTTTCTAAACCAATAAAAGAAGAAGGCGAGGAATTATCATTCAAAAGAAACACGTGTAACGTGTGATCCAATTTAGTTTACTATCGGTTGTGAAATTAAGATGTGTTACCGTTTTCGATCAATAAATTAGACTATATACCAACAATGCTTTTAATTGTTACTTTCGAACTGTAGCCTCAGGTGACGCAGTAAATCATAACACATCCCACGTAGGAATCGAACAGGAAGTGTCTGACAACTTCGATATTTTTGAAATCATTTATAACTTTTAGGGTTGCCATAATACACATATAGTGTCTAGAGTTATGTCATTGCCGTAACGGATAACATATGTATTTTTGCAGAGAGGCTTTTCTGACGTGGACGAACTTATTAAGGAACTCTTTTATGATTGGTAATCGTAAATCATTTAATTTCATACCCTCAATCAAACTGCATAATAAATTTTGTTTTCAACCCCATGCTCTAGCATCCTTTCTCAGATCTGGTCAGTTACTCCGAACCCTGGCTGTACTTACCCCTAGTTAGCTCTTGTTTCCATCTGTGATGAATTCATTTACCATGTAATATTGATGTCTACTTATCAAGTAATTAAATGACATTCCGAAAATCGTAACCCTGCTCCCAGCACGTATAGTAAGGCCAAGTGGCGCAGTCACCACCGCCCACAGGACTGGTTCTATTCGAGGTTCGTTCAAAACCGATTGATTTTCATTTCAAATTACAGAGCGCCCTGCCCACGCGCCCTTACAACGCATTCTTTGTACGTTGACGTACTAGAAGGTAGTTTTTTAATAGGTAGCTTTGATTAAAAATTATGTAATAAAGTGTCGAATAGGTATACAAATCAAGCCAAACTTTATGGCCGATCCGAACATAACGTCTTCTAGTGTCGCAGTAGCAAATTTTAATAGCTAGAGGTTGTGAGCGAGGGTTAAATTTTAGCAAAGTTCGACTTAGAAACTCCTCTAGTAGGTACATCCGTTTTTTTTTCTATTTTTTACTGTTATAGTTTCACTTTTGTTTTAATGCGAAAATAAAAATAGCTTTTGTAAGTTTAACCTAGCACAAACTCTAATTTTTAGATCTATGCATTCGTTAGATCTAATTCAAGAAATCAAATTTTTCACTTTGTACTATGATCGACATAGCCGAAGCGATCAGCAAGCTGAAGTGGCAATGGGCCGGTCACATTTGCCGTAGCACTGATAACCGATGGGGTAGACGAGTTCTCGAATGGAGGCCACGTACCGGAAAGCGAAGCGTTGGACGCCCCCCGGCCAGGTGGACAGATGACCTGAAGCACCATACCGGGGGTAGTTGGATGCGAAAGGCGGAAGAGCGTGTGTGGTGGCGAGCCATGGGAGAGGCCTATATCCTGCATTGGAGAGACACGGGCTGATGATGATGATGATGACTATGATCGATAAGACGAAATATCGAAAATTATAAGTGAATCAAAGAAATAAATACAATCCGGGGTGCGGGTACCAATTATTAAAGCGTTTTGTCTATCACATCGACGTTATTGAGACGGTATTCAACTCAATCGAATCTACACTAGTCCATACACGAAGAGACCGGAGCGTATCTAACGTGGGAACGGATGAAGAATAGACGCTGCGTATGATCCAGTTTTCTAGAAATGCACGCGGTGTTATCGAGGTCGCAAGATAATGAGTCCCGGAGTCAATATTTGCCGAGTTTCACTGCAGCCGAACTTCCCAGCGATCACGATATACACACTATTGTTCTTGGTTTTCCCATCAAATGCTAAGGTTAAGGTTTTGTAACGTTTCCTAACCAACAAGATACAATATGTATAGTTCAAAAATTGTGTTGGTTAATAAAATAACATCGAAGGGCTTAAAACCAAAAACGTATATATTAAAACCTATGTTTATTATTTAATTTAAATTATTATACTCTGCATACTGTTCGCATAATATTATTGTTCAAATTTCATTCTGATTAAGAGGATGGTGTAGTGGCAAATTTCCATACAAACGGCGTTAACGGTCGCACCTCATTAAACCTTAACCAATTGGCGCAAGAACATTATGTGGTATTCAGATCAGCAAAAACTAGGTTTGTAAGTTTTAATTTTTTTAAATATTTTGATAAATACATCATAAGAAAAAAAAACTTAAACGCGCGGGTTTTTTCGAAATTTAAAAAACCAAAACGGATAAACTAAGTTTTTTTTAATAGGAATACCATATCATTTTTTATTTTCTTTGCCAATTAGTTTAGGATTAATGGGGTGCAACCGCTAACGCCGTTTGTATTGAGATTTGTCACTACACACTTCTCTTAAGTACTGATATGAATTCAATGAGCAAGTTAGTACTATAGAAAATTAATGAAATCTGATTGTGAAATCTACTTTCTATGCTTGATTATACGTAACGAGAATTAAAAAATTTAAGCGAAGACAACAAAGTTATTGTAATTACATGACTAACACCGGATATAGTCTAATATAATAAAACAAAAGGTCATATTGAAATCAGGCGACAATAACGTAGCAAATGGTCGTATATTTCTAGTATTTTAATTGAGCAAGCCAGTAGTCGAGTATCACAACCTGTTGAGAGCGGGAGGGACCTTGCAGGCCGCCTCCATTCTACCCACGGCTACCCTCATTTGGACATCGTGGGTTGACACGAGGTAACATTAGCTATACAACCTTAAACACGACCTGGCAAAGCTCACTTTTGTTAGGGTTGCGGAACTTCAAACGTGGGCGGCGCCTACCTACGCGATAATTGCAATATTATTATTTATTAGTCATTCAATATTGTTTTGATAGTTACGAACGCGGTCGATCCGTGATTACTAAAAACGTGGCGTATGTTAAAATCAAATGTTAGAACACGTTGCGCTGTTAGAATACATCGCCAGCCAATGCTTCCATCTAAACATTCGTATATGATGAAAAAAAATGGAACTGGCAACTGTACCACATAGATTCAAATGCTCCAAAATAGTGTTCAGAATGTGTCTCAAAGATGTGTACTCGTAAATTATATTATGTAAAATAATTCAACAGCATTCTGCCTGTTCCATATTCTAATGTAACCACAACAAAGCATCTTAACAGATATTTAACACGTTAAACGCCGTAGCACCCACCGGTGGGTGACAATGGACTACCCCAATAGGCCACGCGAAATTTAATAAAATATCCAAAAATCATCGGTGGTTTTTTTAGTGTATATCGAAAGAATAGATAAAAATAGTATATTTAGATTTAGCAGAAACAAAAATTACTAAATATTTCGAGCAGAAATCGCTGTCACCCACCGGTGACTGCCGTGGCCCCATAGCGCAAAACTCACGTTTATCACGCTAAGGCGCCGCGCGGGTCACACTGTCACCCACATATTGAGACCTATTTTTCAAAAATATTTCAGGGGCATGGACATAATAAACAGCCAGAATTCAGGGTAGCAAAGTTTCAACTTATTGTGACATTTGTCCTGGTACACCATATCTTGCCTAGACTGTTTTAATTTTTTGCCTCGTTGATCTCTTGTAAAAGCTTAAGCATATGTTATAATACAATAATAACTTTGCCAAATCTTTATTAACCTATATCCAATCTTCTTTGAATGTTTGTTTCTTTTCTTTCTAATTTGATTTGTTTATGTTTCTATCAATCAATTTACGCGAAAAAAATATTGTAACCACACCTTGATAAGTATTTTTGCTACGATTTATTGCGAATTGCGAGTTATTGTTTTTAATGCATCTTAATTATAAATAAGTGGGTGTTGTATAAAAACTTAATTTCAGGAAGTCGTAGTTACTGAAACCAACTTTTTTTAGTTTTATTTCGTCTACGCTGTTGAAGTCTGATAAGAATTTCTATTCTAGTAAAAAAATGGTGATTTTAATTTTATTTTCAAATATTGCCATGTGCACTTTGTTCTTTGGAGTCACGTCGATCTAGTTTGAAATTATTTTAGACAATTTACATAGGTATTTCGAAAAACCGTAGGTTAAAGTTAGCTATCGTTTGCGGTCACCGGTGGGTGACGCGGCGTGATGGAAGCATCTCGTGTCACCCACCGGTGGGTGACGTGGCCTGTACGGGGAACCCACTAATTTTCGCTCGGCGTTTAACGTGTTAAAAAAAAGTTTAATATTCCGTTCAACATCGAAATAATTCTTTAATTGGAAGCGAACAGGCGAGTTTTAGATCATAACATGAATATTACAAGAGTTTGAAAATTTTCCTAAAACCATGATTAAACAGGAATCATCTTGTAATGAAGTCTCAATTCCTTATGATTAAAACGAGCAAAGCTTAGCACACTTACCGCCACGTCACATTGAAACTAAGTAAGAAATCTTGAGTACCTAATCTTCAGGAATAATCTTTATAATATCGGCCAACGCACTTGGGAAGTATGTGGATCTTATCAGTTCATGTCAGTGCTTGTACAGAGGCTATTAAATTCTTTATCTTTTTATCACAGAATCCGCGTATTCGAGTGTGTGAAGATTGATAAACACTATCAGTAAATCAGGGGAATCCATTGCCGCCATCAAATTACTAAATAGAGCAAAGCAAGCCATCAGGACAATAGATTTGCTTATCTCTGAGTACAACAAATCGAATTACTTTGATATCGGCTTGTAAATATTTTGATCGATTATAAATTGTGTGTTTGAATTGTCTTTTAAAGTCAGATGATAGGAATGCCAAACACAATACGGTGTGTAAACAGCATCGGCCGTCATTACTTTGTATCTTAGATCAAGTAAGTACTGGATACTACTGGATTGTTTTATAAACTTATAACTACTCTAAGGTTGTTGTTATGTGTTTATAGAAATGTGTATGTTTTTACAATACGATACTGTGCTTTGTTGTGTATCCGATAAATATTTTATCAGCATTTTCATAGTCTCAGATTTCGCTCGCATTTAAATGTCAGGATTTCGAGTCATTGAGAATTGATCGTGTTCCAACATTGCTACACTAAAAGATCAAAAATGACTAGGTAGGTACAGTTATTTGTGTTCACCGTGATTTAAAAGTACGAAATTGACGTTCTAACTACTTGGGATTAATATAAAATCGCCTTTAATCTAGGAGCTTTTTTTAAATAAAAGCAACTGTGTTCTGAATTCAAAAATCAATACAACAATTTCATAATAGCTTGAATATAAAATCTATGTTAATCTAGGAGCTTTTTTAAATAAAAGCAATTATCCTCTGAATTCAAAAATCAATAAAAGTTTCATAGATTTTTAACCTAGTATTGACATTAGCTCTGTCGCATGTCCTAATTTTAATAACTATTCCTTAATTTTGAATATTTAAGTAACCTATTTGTCAGAGAGAACTATATTGCTTGACTTATTGGCCAAGGTTGCGGGGTCGATTCCCGGCCAGACCAATATTTGTGTACATTAACATGTTTCTTTATTACTTGTCTGGATATAAAATATCTATGTACTTATATATTACAAAAAAAATATTTAAGTACCTATATATATAGACATCAGTTGTCTAGTATCCATGATACAAACTCTGCTTAGTTTGGGACTAGAGGGCGCTGCGTGGGATGTTCCAGGTATTACTATTATTTTGATTAAATAGCTACATTCTTTTACTCCATATCAACTCCACGATTTCATAGGTTCCTAGTATTGTGTCCACGAAACTTCTAAATTCAGTGATTGTGTCGAAATACCATTAGGTGATTCCGAAATCGAAATAAAACCCATGAATCAAACATACGCGTACTAATATGAAAATTATTATTGTAATAGTTCTAAATTGACCTCACCGTTATTTGGATAGTGATTTTGCATTCATCGCCGCGCCGTTGAGTTAGGAAATTTTGTACAAGGTTTCACGCTTTTCATTTTCAAGGTTGTTGAACGTTTTAATGATTTTTCATTTTTACCCGACTGCAGCGAAACCAGATTGACGAGGAAGTCATGTTTTTCGCGCGTATGTATATACTATATATCAATATGGTAGTATGTTTGTTTGAAGGGTAATGAATTCCGATTATATTTATACGTATATATATAACAAAACGCATGTATGTGTATGCTACCTCCTACTACAACTTTTAACCGATTTTATTAGATGAGATGTCGACAGATTTTTATTAACCGGAGGAGTGTCATAGGACAGATAACGTCAGTAAATGTAATATGCGGGACTCGTCGTATAATTCACCAAGTGACTGATATTTTCTTTGTCTGTTAATCAAAATACATACATACGTACATAAATGATACGTAATATGCACGTGGTTTAAAAAAAATATATCTATATCAAAAAATATGTTAACAAAAACGATAATTAATTACTAAATAAACCTGATTGCGACAAAAATGATATACAATTAATAAAATAAATCACCTGATTACGGAAAAAAAAACTGATTAGTACAAGTTAAAAGCAGTTAAAATAAAAACAAGTTAAATACAAGAAATACTGGATATAAAGCTTTTCTTTTACCAAAGTTGGAGTCGGACGTGTTTTGTAAGTTTCCACTACCTTTTTTCCGAACTTTAATTTACTTTAATACTCTTTCTAAAAAACACTTAAAAAACCCAAATCACCTAAAAAACTTTTAAATAGATCATGTCTTAAAGATCAAGATATTTACTTTAAAATTTTGATCTTTCAGGGCTTCAGGTGTTCCTGAATGTGGAGGACGTTCCATTATTTCGAAGTGAGATTCTTCAATGGCAGACGTCGTAAGCTGGACTTGTGCACCGAGGTGTCTATTTTCTTTGACTATTTATCAAGTCAATGCTGTCGTAGTAGGTCCCGAGCGCAGATCATCAGTAGTTCACGATGTAATGACTTATCGATCGATCACAATTTCCTCGAAATTTATCTTTCACGTAGAAATACTAATCCCTTATGATTGAAGAAATGAACAAACAAAAAGGTTTGCTCGAAAGATACATCAGATCGTTTCGATCAAAGTCACATAATAGAAATATTAATATTCTCAATTCTGCAGCTTTAGATTCGACAAGCTTCATTGATTATGTCCTTGTGCTTAATATTACATAGTCAAAAATAGCCATCGTATTTCCTTAGAGCGCCGTAATACGATACCGTACGCCCGTCGGCTGACAGCCACCGTCGATATTTTCGTCATTCGTAGCTTTCGAAGCGAGCCGCGCGTCGGACGCGTCAAATAAACCATAAAACTATCGGGAAGCAAAGATCGTAATTTTCTATAGACGAAGACATACGTTTTCTTTCACGAATTAAATGTTCAACGCTTGTTTCAGTGTGATGGACGATGACGTATAGAAGGTTTCAAAGGAAACACACCTTAAAGTAATAAAAGACAAAGCTGAAAATTTTGTTCGTATTCAATGTGTGACCTATCATGAAACTCTGAATACCACTGATTCGCCACTAATACCTATATTAGTGGCGAAGGGCAGCCTATAAAACGGGAAGCCGGGCGCGATAATCCAGATGATGGACAACTATTGCGATGATCTAAAATTTAGGATTTGTTAGTATATAAACATTAGATCAGGCCATTGGATATCAATGACAGGGTATAGATTGCCTTAGATTATCGCGGCCGTCTTTCAGCGGCGCTAGTTTTGAATAAACTAGACGTAGTGAATAAATTTTGTCGTCATATTTAATTTTCGCAATGGATTTTGGAGAAAGTATTGTTACCTGTTCTCCGTGACAAATTACAGTTTTTTTTTTTAATTATTGTTAGGGTTCCGTCTAATAGAGGAGAAAAAAGTAAACCCTCACAGGATCTAGGTACAGTCTTCCTGTCAGTCTGTCATAGCCTCTTTTTATCTTCGAATTTACTAGACGAAAAATTTTTAAAAGTAGATAAAGAGAGTTAAGTGACCCAATCACGGACGTACTTAAAGCGTAAACAAACGACTTGTGGTTTCCCACGTTAATTTTGGAGAGCAAATTAAAAAATTAAAATTAAAAATGTGACGTTTCAAATAAACGGATTTTAAAATAGTTAATATTATCAACTAACTTATATGAAAATCGAGAATAACTTATTCGCAAAACTGCCAAACCCTACCATTTTGAATAAAAAAAAAAATTTAATATACTTAGGGCCTCATTCATAGTTCACAGTCTTTAGAATCTCACAGTGAACGGAAAGCATTATTATAGAGAAAATGCGTATAAAATGCGTTGTTTAATTTCACCAAGGACTACTGAATCCTGGTGGGGGTAGCCTACTTAAACGAATGATTAGGGTTCAAATTGTAGTTTTAGTCAACCCAAACGAATTTGGATCAAATTAAAAAAAAAACAAAACAATTAATGTGACGATTTATAGTACGGAACATTTCCACGCGAGTCCGCCTCGCACTTGACCGGTTAACACTACGATTGAATGTCGCATACATGAATGTTCATAGAGATATCGCGTTGTGACAACAAAAATGTGAGCAATAAAATATACACATAAACAGAACAGTTGACAGAATGGACAGAATGACGTATGGTCTGTCTAGTCACTGATTATTATGCTATCTAAGATTGCAATAATTTTTAGTCTGTTTTCAAAAATATTATTTTAATTTGAAACGACCATGGCAAAACGTCCAAACGGAATGTAACTACTGCATCGCAATATTACTCTGCAAATACCAAAACGAAGGAAAAACAAAATTGTTTGTTACGGAATTACATGTTTACCGAATACCGAGTAAATAAATTTGACAGCAGCGTTCGGTTTTAATTTAAGTTAAAAATGTCACTTCATAGTGAAGAAAATGTCAAACGTAATTTCGCGGGGGTGAAGACCGGCGCGCGGGGGCCTCACTGACTGAAACTCGCTAACTTACACGAGCTAGTTAGATTATGAGTGGTTAGACGGCTAAAGCAGAAGAGGGCTTCTAAGTCAAAAATGTCACTTTGTAGTGAGGAAAGTGTCAAACGCATTTCGCGGGGGTGAAGACCCGCGCGCGGGGACCACCTCGTGGACTGGATTTCGAACTGAAACTTGTCATATTGCACCAGCTAGCTAGAGTATGAATGGTTAGACGGTAAGGCAGAAGAGGGCTTCTAGGCAATTCGTGCTTTTAAGACCGAATATTGATATATTTCTTACACACCGGTGACGAGAAAAATCATATTTTTATATTGAACGTTGGCGTCATAGTTCATGCCACTACCAACATAACTAGACATTTTTGAGATATTAATAGATTCATATGAACATACAAACAGTAACAGGTTCTAACAACTTTTGTCTTTGTTTCGTTTTATTTGTCTCCGAAATATGGACATACTGGAGCATGGAGCATTGCATCGTTTCTTTTTAATATACTAGTAAATAAAGTATACAATTCAATAATTTTATTTGCATTTAAAACTTGACATCGAATACACAAAAGTTTGTAGTAGGTCTTATGTCGTAAAAGCAAACATTAAACGAAGATATTACATACAGATCTGAATGTGACTTTAGATTATGAACGACAAAAATCTGGAGAAGCGATGGGCATGTAAGTAACTACAATTTCTGCAGGTTTATTACGTCAGCGACAAAGTCAACAGAACGTTACCCAAGACACGCACTATCCGACTAAGACATGACGAAAATTATTTATTACCTTGGACACACATGACTTTGAGGTGATTTAAATTCGTCGACTGTGTATCAGTTACAAACTTCCCATGAACAAAACGTGACAAATTTTTTTTTTTTTCTTCTTAGGGTTTTTTTTTCTGCTTCTTAGGTACAAGTTCTTATTCTATTATTCACGCCTGTCGGCTTACCTGCTCGTTGGTAGTCGATCGAAAGTATTATTCCCGTTCCTGAACCTATCGTGATCCAGAAAATATCTTACCAATTTTTGTGTTTTTGGTTATCTGATGATCCATTAGATGTGTAATTTATTCACAGATTGAATAAAAAAACTTTTCAAAATTGATTGATGAGAGTTAATCGATATTGCACATCATTAAGTGATCTTGCATTTCTACCATTGTTTAGAATAAAATTAATAGAACACTACAGATATATCTGTTTAATACTAGTGTTTCACAGGTGAGGCGTTTGCTCAGCAATGAATTCTTTGTGGGTGACATTGACTGGAGGTTTGACCTATATGCACATATTTTTACATTTATATGTTATGAAGGTGTTGGAAGGAGGGGAGGAGGTTTTTCATGTTATTCCTATCAGTGTAAGTGTAATTAATTTGTAAATGGTTGACTGTTAACCACTCACTGCCAATTATTTTCATTTGTGGGTAACTGTTGGTTGTCCTTAATATAAATAAATAAATAAACAAACAACGGTTATTGTGACTTAAATATGACAGACATTCGTCATCATCATCATCATCAGCCCATTTTTACCCCACTGCAGGGGCTTAGGCCTCCCCCAGGGTGAGGAGGGGGGCTTGGAGCTTAAGTCCACCACGCTGCTCCACTGCGGGTTGGGAACTGTAACGACCGCCATCTATTGACAGCGTCCGGGACCGACTGCTTAACGTGCCCTCCGAAGCACAGTGTCAGTGATAGTTATGTACTTAAGACAGAAAAACTCATTGGTACACGCCCGGATTCGAACCATGGCCTTATAAATTTGAGACAGGTTCGTTGCGCTCTGGGCTATCACGATATCATGACAGACATTAGCCTTGTGGATTATTTTTTTGGGTAATAATGAGTTATATATATCTTTAGCATATTATTTTATGTATCATCAATAGTTTACGCAGCGCACACCAAATAATGACTTGAGTAGGCAAATTTTTGATACCTTGTGTTGGGTTACATTATTTTCATTTTCGTAGGGATTTTTTATCTGTTTAAAATAAAATACAGCCTATGTTACTTCTTGATGATGTAGCTTTCTATAGGTGCAAGAATTTTTAAAATTAGTTCAGTATTTTTAAAGTTTATACGTTACAAACAAACAAATATAAAAAAAACGTTTCTTTTTATAATATTCGTTCAGTTAACAGCTTAACCTCAGCGAAGATGTATTTTAAAAACTCAGAATACATTATGCTTTTAATATTTTTAAATTCGCATATTTATTTACAAAACCTGTGCAAATCATAGTAATTATTCTTGAAATATGGAGTAAAACAAAATCACGTATTGTTGAATAGAGGATGGCGTCGTACCGAAACTGATCGTATTAGACACGAGTGGTTATGACGTTTCGTAAGCGACTCATTTGAATGAAAGCAAACAGTGGACTCGAACCAGACCAACCTGACACATAGTTCTTGTTCCAATGGTACGACATTCTGCTAAATGCTTGCTCTATCAACAAATAGGTGTCCGTTCATATACCCCAAAATCTTGTGGTGACAAAGTTCGACATTGACATGAAAATCTAATTTAATTATATTGTACTTACTATGGAGTGCGTTTTCTTTGAATGAAAGTGGAATTGAATTGATTTTTTCCAACCTGACGCAGAATTCTTAACCCGATTCAATTTTTTTTTTGAAAATACACGTATTTGGTCTCGAATTGACCATATTTTTACGACATGTGAACATGATAAATGTGACGCCAGATGTGTATTATGGATACAAAGAAGCGTATGGTACCTAGTATCATCGTAGCTGCGATTTTAACACCAATTTGCTTCTATAATATCCACAATTTTCACTACACTATTGTAATTAGTACTGAAATGGAGTGATTTTTGAATGCTTATAACTCAAGAAGCACTGTACGGATTTTGATGAAACTTTCATATCGTTACCTACTACGGAAGGTATTGTTTGTTTTTCAAGTGTATGTATATCCGTTTATTTCTTTAACACGCTCTGTGGCCTTAACGGGTTGATGTATTTTAATATGTGAGGTGTTAGATTCGTATTAACTGCGAGAGTGACGTAGGTTATATATCTAAATATCATCATCATCATCATCATCATCAGCCCATTTTTACCTCACTGCAGGGGCTTAGGCCTCCCCCAGGGTGAGGAGGGGGGCTTGGAGCTTAAGTCCACCACGCTGCTCCAGTGCGGGTTGGGAACTGTAACGACCGCCATCTATTGACAGCGTCCGGGACCGACTGCTTAACGTGCCCTCCGAAGCACGGTGTCAGTGATATTGTGTATTTAAGTCAGAAAAACTCATTGGTACACGCCCGGATTCGAACCATGGCCCGATGGGGCCAAATTTGAGACAGGCGCGTTGCGCTCTGGGCTATCACGACACGATATTTAAATATATCGTTTTCGAATCAAAAAACAGAGTGGATATTTTTTTATTATTAAGCAATATGAGTTGAGTAGAATAAAAGCTAGTGAATAGCCGATTATGTTAGATTTTTTTCTGTAAAATATGAGTGAAGTTTTTTATTAACCATTATTTTAAAAAATTTAAGCTTAGTAGTTTCGGATATAAAGGAAGAATATGCTCAATTTTCGTATATTTTTTTTAATGTATATCAAACTATAAGTTGCAATAGCTTATTTTATCGAGATTCTAAGTTTCATGAGGTGCAGACATAATCTTCATTGACAATTCTGGTAAAAACAATATGCGTACTTCAGTTTTTTTTCAATCGCTTTGGAAAAGGAGCCAAGTCAACCGCTCAGTGTTCGTTTGTGTTGTCGAGCACTATTCATATTGACGACCGCTTGGCCTAGTGAGTAGCGACCCTGCCTAAGAAAATGGGGGTCCTGGTTCGAATCCCATGACGGCTCAGTATTCTCTTGGTTGTTATATGTATGTGGTGTCTTCGTTTGGTACCCAAAACACAAGCTAATGCTTAGTTTGGGGCCTAGACGTTGTTGTGATTTATACTTTATTATTATATTGGTATTGGTGTTAATTTTTAACTAATCCTGTAAATTACAAATAGAATAATAAACGGTTACAATGTCACTATGTGTGGTTAATTTATGGTTTTCGGTTACGTTTTTAAATACTCGGTTTATTGGTGTATAAATTGACACCAGAATGTCCGATTCGATGGAATTATTTCGGCGCTAAAGCGATCTTAATTTATACAAAATCGGTCAAAATTAGAGGTTCGCGGTACGGGTACCACCGCGGCTTTGTAACATCAGAACACGATAAGTTTGTGTTTGAAACATGACTCCTTAGCACAGACCTATTACTATTTCTTTTATACCTCAAATTGTAATAGTATTCTGGTTATACATATATATATTTAGTAATAACAAATGTAGATCAACTTGTAGACCATACTTCTAGACTATGCCCTAAGGATTCTTTTTAAATTATTCAGTAGATAACATATAGATCTTCAGCCGAGATCATTTTCTTTGATATATGTATCTTATCGCACCTAATGACATGACAGATTTGAAAGACTTTCCTATCATCAAATGTGCCGTCTTTCTAACCGATTAGGAAGAGTTAGGCAGTTACATCCACCTCAAAAATGCAGACTGAAGTAAAAAAATAGTAATAATGGTGTCGGGTGTCCACTTGTGGTTGTCGGTGGCCACTATGACCCAGAAAACATTAACTAGACGTACCTATAAGACGGTTTGGAGTTAGCTTAGGTCAAAACAGATGTCGTGACAGTCTCAATTTTTGAGGGGGAAAATGGTTCGATTCGTGTAGCAGGATTGTGAACGCAAAAGAACAATTGTTTTTCAAGATTTTATTTTTTACTGCTGAGAGTATACTTTAAATAGCGTTACTTCCTAAACCTTCCTAAACAGAGAAAAAGACAAACCTTTTTGATAATAGGACGGCTTTACAAATCTGCGATACGAAGCATTAGAAAAAAGGCATCGGCCGACGGTCTAATCGTTTCGGTAACAAAATAATAACACTTTGAATATGTAGAACATGTGTGTAGCTTGGTAGATAGGTAGGTACGTACCTATAGGTACAAATGACAGCTAGTTATCAACCATTACTGTCTGCAACCATCAATATCATTTAAATAGGTATCCACATACCTATAGATACTACCTTACCTATCTATGCCTATTACAGAATATTCAGTATTTCATTTCGTAATAGCTAGATAGGTACAAAGTTAAATAAAGTAGTGTGACTGTGATTTAATACTTTACTATACTAGCTACCTACTAGGTAGGTACTTAATTACCTACGAGATCTAAACTGTAATAGATATTAAAACTAGGTTATTAATGTTAAACATTATTAAGTATACCGCATAAACGTTTTCTTTGTATAATGTAAATAAAATGGGGATATATTGCAGCTAGGAGCCACGTAATTAATTAATCAGAATCGCATCTGGTCTGACCAGTAGCGGAGATAAGGGCCGCGGCTCTGGCGAACTGGTTACGAGTGGCGTGCGATCGAAACGAGGCTAGACGCTGCGTACATTCATCGGAATGCTGGCTTAGGACAGCAAAATGGCAAATCGCTAAATAAACGCCTACAAACGACCCAGATCGGTGCAAAACTAAGTTTTCCCAATAAAACTCAACGTAAGTTTTACGAGGCGGCTTGAGCGTGTCGCCGCGGCGCACTCGAATCGTGGAACCCGTTTATTTATTTTCACTGATCTCGTTCGGAGCGGTGCGACCGCAAATTACAACGGCGACGGGGCACCGCTACTCGGTTACTTCGCTTGTTCGAGGCACAGGATCACGTTACAAACGTCACTGGACCATAACTGCGTCGGAGACGAAAATAAACTATATCCGTATATCTTGTGTTCTAAGCCCGAGATTCGGTCAACGCATCCGAATTATTATGATGGACACTGTGACGAGGCTCGGCTGGCTCGGCGACGGGCGCAGGCGTGGCCGCGTTGCTGCGCCGTGTCGTAAATAGCTCGAGATTTCGACCTACCTTCATCCAAAAGTCTCTCCATGTGCATGAAAACATTGGGAAAGGCGGCCAGTTGCTTCCTGTCTTTGAGCAACTGCGCCAAGTAGTCCGCTATACTCTGCGTCGAAGGATTGTTGTTATCACACATTCTGACGAAATGTTTTTGAACTCTAAACACAGTACGGAGTTATTCGGCACACGGTACGTTTTCTTTTTAGAGTATGTTACTGATTATAGTTAATATACTTGTGAGAATTGTTAGAAATGTTACACCTCACTACCACACACATCAAAGTTTCGATCACCACTAATGATAATGACGAAGACCCGACCGACTTGAAGTTGTAGGCGAATATAACGCTGCGCTTGCGCTCTCAGCGGATGGTTTTTTGTGCGCATGCGACCGCTGCGCCGCCCGGCCTCTGTGTAGGCGTGGAATAATTACATAGCGTCCTCTCACTTGCTCGCATGCCATATTGCGACCTAACTGTTTCGTTCATGCACATATGTCGAACTCTTTGACTAACATTACATTGCTGCAGAGTCGCCCTCTACATTCTGTATATTTTGGCCAGAAAACACGATCAGCGGGAAATCTAAAAACCATAGTTTGCACAAAATCATAGTGTAACCCTCAATGTAACCCTTAACAACATGTTTCTCGTTTAATCGGCAATGTATGAATTTGTAAAAATATCAATAGACATTTTCACTCTGTGTTTCACATAAAAGTACCAATTGACTAGAAGCCCTCTTCTGCGTTTACCGTCTGACCACTCATACTATAGCCAGCCGGTGTATGATGGGGAGTTTTAACACATGGTTTCAGTCCGAGTTTCTGTGCGCAAGGTCCCGCGTGGCGCTCTTCACCCCCGAGAAATCCCCGCACACCGCTTTCGGCCCCCCGAAAACGCGAAGTCACTTCGATACTATGAACGGACATTTATGACTCTTAACACCAAACTTTGCTGTCAAATTAATT
This sequence comes from Luffia ferchaultella, assembly GCA_949709985.1. Taxonomy (NCBI): domain Eukaryota; kingdom Metazoa; phylum Arthropoda; class Insecta; order Lepidoptera; family Psychidae; genus Luffia; species Luffia ferchaultella. The sequence continues at coordinate 8,997,000 of OX453248.1, forward strand.
TATGGTGTTTCATTTGTGTTATTATTGACCTATGGCAAAAAGTTAATTTCGAATAAATATATAAAAGATAAAGTGAAATTATAAAAGTTATGCTTATGTGAATTTTACCTGGCTACAGTAAAATTAGTCAAAAACACAGTTTCAACTTATTAATTAGTAACTCATGATCGTTCATGACATTTAATGACGTTTCTTGACATTTTACAAATTTTATGACATTTGATGACCTTTCGTAACATAAATTTCATGACTATTATGACATACATAATATGCAGTTATAGTTTAACTTTATTTGTGTTTAAAAAATAAAGTTATGTTAATAAAACCTTTTTTTATTTCATTTTATAATTCTTCAACAATTAATAATAAAATAATATACCTATTGTATATAGTATCTAATAGAAAAAAAAAACCGATTAAATCATATATTAAGTGACAACTTTGTAGGTTCAGCGCCGTTACTCATCGTGAAAAAAGGTATGTTCACACATACACGACAGTGTCGCTTCTCTACGCTGGTATTTAATAGTTCTCTGTAGTGTATTTCATTTCCACAACATTTGAAAAATAAAAAAAATCGATAAAAACCCCGCACATTTAAGTTTTTTTTATTTAATGAAACCGATTGAACCTAGTTTTTGCTGATATGAATAACATATATTTTTTGCGGAAATCGGGTAAAGTTTGATGGGGTGCAACCGTCAACGCCGTTTATATGATTTGCCAGTACATACTCCTCATGGGTTAAGAGCACAGACCAGTCAACCAATAGACCACGCTTTAATAAACGTCAGTACGAAAACGAAATCGCCAAAAAGTAGCGGGGTGCGGGGAGAGGTCGGCTAGTTTTCATTGGCTCGTTCAAAATTGACAATTTAATGGCTTCCAACTGACGGCTCACTAGTGACGTAGTTATGTAGTGTCACTACATAGCCTTGGCGAATGCTACTCCCTGTCAAAGCGTGGTCTATAAGGTTGGCTTGTCTGTGGTTAAGAGGCAATGATCGATTTTCGTATATTTTCTTTAATGTCTTTTAAACTGTTTTTTGCTGTGGTCGTATAAGCATAACCACAAGTGACGCCGAATGTCCTAGACACCCTGTCAACGTCACCAGTGTCACCACACCAGAGATGATTGCCAGAATCCACGATTTCCTATTAAATGATCGAAGATTAAAGGTCCGTGTGATTGTAGAAATAATATTTCTGAAATTCTGACGAACATGACGCGCATTGATATGTTGCATCAACATTATATGAAAAAGCTGTCCGCCTGATGGGTGCCTATTCACAATAAGTCAAAAACGATCCCTTGGCATTTTATAACAGTAGACGCAACATGAATGCATCACCATACTCCAGAGACGAAACAAAAGTACTGAAATAATTTTTTTTAAAGAAAACCGACTAAGAAATTACATACTGTCCACATAGTGTTAGAATTGTGGGAGTTAATTAAAAAACTATTTGATGATTATGAATGTTCTTATATTGCTTTAGAATATCACGAGCTTGGGGAGCACTACTTTCTTCTTTCGAAGGTGATCGCGGATTGTTTATTTTCTTCCTTCCTATATTGTTTCGATTTTCCAATATTTGTTATTTTTCTTCAACGTGTTCCATTGACTAATGCGTCCGACTGCATGTATTGTTTATAGTATGCAGTTTCTTAGGGTGCAGTCGAGGGCTGTGCGATCGGAGAGAGAAGTAGGACATCTCGTTTTCTTCTTTTTTACCGGACCGCGGTAATGACTGCGGAGGGTAATACAAAGCGGAGGGTTTTTTCGAGAGTGTATACCTATATATGTATCTACGTATCACTTCACTTCACTTCATCAGCCCATTTTTACCCCACTGCAGGGGCTTAGGCCTCCCCCAGGGTGAGGAGGGGGCTTGGAGCTTATATCCACCACGCTGCTCCACTGCGGGTTGGGGACTGTAACGACCGCCATCTATTGACAGCGTCCGGGACCGACTGCCTAACGTGCTCTCCGAAGCACGAAGTCAGTGATCGTTATGTACTCAAGTCAGAAAAACTCATTGGTACACGCCTGGATTCGAACCATGGCCCTATGGGGCCTTATAAATTTCAGACAGGTTCGTTGCGCTTTGGACTATCACGACACTACTTATGTATCCTAGATATTTCTTTAAGATGTCGTTAGATTAGTTTTAATTTTCGAAATAACATATAGAATATCATATTTCAATATGAGGTATACGGTGCGAATCAAAAAAAGAAGAGCAATAAAAAAATGTTTCGGTATTACAGCAATATGGGTATCAAATGAAAGCTAGTAAATAAGCCATTCCAAATAATGTATTATATATATTATGACACTTATGCTACCTTTTCAATATAAACTAAAAAAAACTGTGTGCTTATACGTTATATCTTTGTTGGGCTGTAACCAAAACTAAAATAAATTCATGTTAATTAATAAAACTAAAAAGTTTATAATAAAGATGTAATAAAGTATATTATTTAAAACAAAAAAAAACCCGACTGCAAACACTCCTGAGTTTAAAGAAAAAAATTTATGTATTAATAATTAAATAATAAATTTTTTTTATTATTATTTATTTATTAACTGAAAAGAGAAAGACAAGCTATATTTTACAGAATTTGGTGTACATCATGAAATGTTTTTTTTATAAGATACCCACATAAGCAGATAAAAAATATACTATCATAAATATGACATGAATAGTATATGGTATTGCAGGCGAAGCCAACAAATCAATTTTACCACCGTATGTTCGGTCGTGGTTTTTATGTGAAAATAAAGAATTTTATGAAAAATATGTTCAGTAGTTTTTCTTTGTCTCCGCTGCGATATTGTACAATTGAAGTCATATTATTTGCTTAAGTAGGTATCGGACACAAAACATTGCTTGGTCATGTGCATTCTACGTTGTTTAAATCAAGCTTGTCTTTCTCTTTTTAGATAATAATTTAAGTTGAATAGCTTTTTGCCTAGTCGGGTTTTTTGATTTTATTAATTTAGGTACTTACCATTTTTTTTTGTTATTGCAAGAAGGTACATCCATCTATTTATCCGTTACCTTATATATTTTGTTATATTGTAAGCACAGATTGTAAATATTAATAAAAAATTTTGTGTGAACGATTGCCAACCAACTTTAAATCGTTTAAGATCCTTAATGGTCATTCAAAAATAAGAATAATTTGAGAAACGTAAAAATGATTTTTGAAAACCTTTTCAATGATACCTTACTCGACATAGCTCATTGACCCATTTTTCCTTTGTCACATATGGCATCTGGTTGTTGCCATATCGACTTTTGATTACTGTCATGTCTTTATAGTGATAAAGAGAAATCGATTTTCGTAAGGACCATCAAAATCGGCCCACGGGTTTCGTCTCCAAGGAGCCTCATATAGGACCAAATATGTATACGTACATACGTATATTAATGCCTGACGAACACATTATCTTCCGTAATCGGGTAAAAACAGACGAACAATGGATCGCTTCCGGAGAACTCGTACCAAAGAAGGCCAAAACAGTTTTATCGGACAACAAAATCATGGCTATAGTTATTTGGGAAGTTCGTAGTTATTCCACATTGAATACTTCCACAAAAAAAAGACGTCTCTTCCACCAAGACAATGAACATGTGCAGTTGCAATGGCCAAATTCTATGAATTACGCTATGAATCGCTTGTCTCGAAAGACTATAAAATTGGATCCACAGCAAATTCACATAACAAAAACATTAACTTAAATATTTGAAAACTCCGAAAACTATATTATTATAGTACTCATGTGCTAGATAATCATCTTTATGACAGAAGGCGTTTTATATCTTACGTAAATAAAAGGGATTTTCATACTTTGATGGAGTATTCTCGGATGTGCAATAGATATTTTCAACTGTGGCGGCTTTGCGGGTGAAAAAAGGGAAACTGATCCTCACTTAAACCTATTATGCATATTGCTAGAAGTTACGGAATACTTCGGCCATATAATAATAATAAAAACGTTTATTACAACACATGAGATACAATGAAAAGTAAAAGTACGTAATGAAGACTAACAAATGCCCACGCTCCAGCGAGTCCAGGAAAATACAGGCCAAAATGCCTCTTCGTAAAAAAAAACTCTCCTTTTTTAAGGAGCAGAAGGAATGTTTTTTTAAATAAAAAAAGTAAGTCGCTCTTTCATCTGGAGTATCCAATCCATCAGACTGCAAATTAAATTTATGATGATCAGAAGATATTTTATAGTAAGTGGCGTTTATACAACATATTTATGTGGAAAAGCCTTTCCAGATATAAAAGTTGTTAGTTTTAGATATGAACGAAGTATTATTCACTGTTTGATATACCACTGTATCTTAACTCCTACACTTCACATACTCACATATATAACTTCCACCAACGCAAAAGATTTAGAATACCATATTTTTTTTTTTAGCCCAACATAAAAGGAATGAGTGGGCGGCAGTTATGAATACTGTTTCAAAATTACATCCGCGGAGGTTCTGCAACAATTACGTCGACATCTCTCAGCAGTAAACACTTGGTTTTTTGCTTTCCTGTGGACTTTGGGCGCGTTCGGGGCGCGCTCGCCGTTTACAAAATTTTGGCGTTTTTATCCGGAATTTTATTTTTATAAACAAATTTGTGTCAAAATTTGTGTTTTTTTATGAACTCCTTTAGTTAATAAGAGACCTTTATAGCTTCAATATTCGATCGCTAACCTTTCTTTCGTTAAGGGGTCACATCCAGATTTTCACGTTGATTGTGCGTGAAAAATTGGGTTCGTTCTCAGTAGTTCGACTACGTAGTTCTACTATCGAAAATTCTAATGTCTCACTAGTTCTACTTTATTTAAATATCACTTAATTAACTATCATTATGTACTGCCTTAGCTACTTATAATACCTACTTATAATTCACTTAGTATTACATGTACTCAATAGATGGTGTGTTTTTGAATTTATTTCGTAATACAAAGAATTGCCATTGCAATTCAGCGCGGCAATGCGATGAGCGTCATGGGCACATTTGCGTCGGGGGCGACGAGGGGTGGATTATTGGATTAATTTAATTTATTATTATTATTTTTGGACCTAATAAGGTTTACCATTCTCATACAAAGAATATAATTGACTAATTCAAATAATATTTTTTTGCACTAGTAACTATTTTTTACATGAATAAATTACATTCAGAGCTTGTAAATTGAAATTCATTACTGTCAGTTATTATAACTCAAAAAATATGTGAAACTGATACTAATTTAAATTTAGTTGCGTCTGCGCTGGTCTGCGCGCCTCTAGCGTTAGTATTTAGAAACGTGCAAGGGACGTAAGGTAATAATGGGCCTTAATTTGCCAACATCGCGAGGAAAAAAACGAATGGTCACTTACCGCTCCCAAATCATTCCTGGGTTTAGAAACTAAAATGAGTTTGGAGTCAAAATTAGTTGTTAGATTGAAAACGACACGTGAATAAATGACCCCTGGTCGTATCATTATCGTAATGATTTGTAGTATCTTCATCACTTTTCGCCTGAAATTTTAGAGGCTGATACGTTCATTATTTCCAAAAGCATAAACAAAGAGTAATCAAAAGCAATGCTTGTGATAAAACAAGATATAAGTAAATGGAACGTCGAACGATGCCAAACGCGCGACCTAAAAACTGAAATTATAAATTTGCACTTTGGAGGAGCTAAAACTTTTTTTTTCTAGGATCTATTTGACGTCCGTCTGTCTGTCAAAACCATTTGTTCTCTGGAACGTCATTTGGTAGAGTTGCAAAAAATTTTAAGTACCTACATAATTTGTATTATTTTTTTTATAGTTAAGTAATACCTATATAAATACTCAGAAATAATATTTGTAAAGTAAAGGAGCTCGAAGCCGGCCAAGTCAATTAATCCCTTGGCCTCAGTTTCGTTTTATCAATTTCGTTAAAAGGATAAATGGATAATTGGCCCCTATACCCATCGATTTAGTTTATTTCGTTACTCAAATTAGGAATTTCGGAGCGTGTCCCGGCTTCCGTGGTCTACATTTCGATGGCCTGTTAATTTAATCCATTGAAATTTATATCTCGGTACGAACCAATTATTATTTCGACTTTCAAGGGGCATTCAGAATAATATTTTCGATGTGCCGATCTCAGCTGTCCCTGGCGCTGCAGCGACCGCTGCTCAATATATCAAATGACCAAATAACGCTTTTTTGGGAGCAGCTATGTATTTGTGCCGTTTATGGTTGAGATATTGGGCCATGAGGGCCAGAGGTGCGTTAGTTTTTCCTAGATCATTCGACGCACCTGGGTCAATGCCTAGGGTGATCGGAGCACTGATGCTTACTATGCTTAGGGCAACGCATACGGTGAGGTAATACCGCTGGATGGTCTTTTGGTCACTGCCGCACTGCACTGATTTAGATAAGTAATAGTTTTTTTTTGGAGGTATTTTACTTATAAATTAGATTTTAATTGAATATAAGCTTTTATTTTAGTTAATTTAGATTTATAACAGTAAGTACTTTAAATATAATATAAAGTTAAAATTTTAAAAAGTTAAATCCAGAATTTTAAACTTTAATCCCTATTTTTACCCTTTTAGGATTAAGTCCTTAAAAGCCTGAAACACATCTTTCTTAATTTCAAATCGAAAAGTTAAATATTACTTTTCATGGTTTTCAACATTGGAAATTACGTCACTCCGGTACAAATTTTCATTTCCTAATTTTAGGTAAATAAATCGATGAAATTTTTAAAATCCTGAAAAGTCTTTTAATTTTTAACCGAAGGGTTAGAATAATAGCATTAATGGATTTACCTTATAACAATTATTTCGAAATAATACACAAAAATAATAATAAATAAAACTAATCCAATAATCCACCCCTCGTCGCCCCCGAAGCAAATGTGCCCATGACGCATTGCCGCGCTGAATTGCAATGGCAATTCTTTGCACCAGGAAAGAACCGGAACGGGGGTCGAGTCCCCTTTGTTTTAGGCGACGGCCGATGCTCGCGACGAAACGTTTGGCTTCAATCCCCCAACAGCCAGCATCTTCCACCGCAAGAGGGACGAACAAGTATTTACTCTCCAGAGTAGAGTATTTGACTCGTTTTCTGGCGGCTGCAGACTCCGCAGCGGCTCCGGCCGTTCCCACGGTACGACCAAGGTGAGAGGCGGCAAATGTGCTGACACACGTAGCGTCCCAAAGTAGATACCTACCCTTCTCCCACGGCACCAAAGTCATACCATCGGGTCTTTTGCCATTGGATCGGCTAAGACCAGGAGGCTCCAACACGCACGGAACATTGGCCGAAATTAAAGCCCGTGCGGGCTATGTCGTTAAGAGAGTGGATTTACCTTAAAAATAATTTATTTTTATACAAACACGAATCCCGTATGCCACCCTTCAAGAGACAGAATTTCGTAAAGTTAGTTCTTAGTGAGTGCTTATATCACAATAAGAACATTTAACCCAGGCACTACACATTAACCCATTTGGGTTAGAACCAAGGTCACGAGCATTCGAATGACAGAGACAATTGATTAATAATGATTGATGACAAGTAAATAGGCTAAGTAAGTAGCTTAGGCAGTTCCAGCTCGGCGGTGATCATTCAGTCAGGTATTTATGTATTATGGCAATCGCTGCAGGACATTTAAATCCGCAGACTTGATTATACATGGCCGCCCCATTCGATCCTGGGATTATGATACATAGCCAAATTATTCAAGTAGATTAAAAGCTGAAGAAAGATCCGAAAACTGCAGAAGGTTGTACAACTCTTGACTCTTGTACAACTCAAAAAGATGCAATTATACGATCTTTGGCTGTATCTACAGTAGTGTACAAGAGTTTAAACTTTTTACATCATGTGTGCTAATTGGTGCTAGAAAACAAAGAGCGAGATCAAATTGGAAGCCTAGGCTAGCACTAGCAATGCAATGTAGACACTGTGTTCCACCGAGACAAAACTACATCAGTTAATTAGCCTCTGAGAACCACAATTAACAAATATAGCTTAAGTAATATAAAGCAAAATAACCATTTTAAAAGATTATTTGTTAGCTTATATTAAGTTAGAGTTAAACTTTTTTTGGGTTCCATACCTCACAAGGAAAAAAAGAAATCTTATGCGATCACCCTGTCCGTCTGTCAAGACTCTTTTTCTCAAGAAACGCGTTAAGTATCAAGTTGAAATGTTACATAATGAAATATTAAATACTTAGAAGCTGAATAAAGATAAATGTCAACGCAATCGAAAAATACGGCCCTTGAATCCCCAAAATTTTGACACTCGCAAAGAAATCAAAACCTGTAGGGCACTTCCTGTTGAGCTAGTATCATGAAATTTGACGAAGAGCAAGGTTTTCCAGCATAAATAAAAGGGAAAAGTCCGAAAATTTCGAAAAAGGTTCGAGCAAAGAGTGAGACGGGGGGAGGGTTAGCTCACCTCAGTTTTTCAATCTGTATACATGAATCCGCTCATTAGTGGGCTCAGCAGCACCAAGGTAGGTTGTCACGTGAACGGAGTGTGCATCAATCAGTTATGCTGATGAGATGATATGGTGCTGCTGAGTCCATCGATCAGCGCGTTGCAAAGATTGCTAAGTATGCGTAAAGTGTACTCGGAGTCCCATGGGCTCAAATACAACGCAAAGAAAAGCCAAATAATGGTTTTTAAGGCTGGGAATAAAACCTATAAAAATGTGCCTAATGTATTTGCGACTCGCCATTGGTGAAGGTAGTGCGCTTCAAGCAACTGTGTCATTGGGTCACTGAAGACTTAAGTGGCAACGCAGATGAGGAGAGAGAGCAGGGCGCTGGCTGTGCGCTGTAACATGTTGGCTTGCAGGTTCGCATGCTGTACTAATCAAGTAAAGATAATCAAGTCAAATCTACTACACGTGCAGCCAGTATGTCGATTATACGCAGCGTGCTCACGGTGTAGTACCTACCTATAACAATCAGTGTTGATTAGACTATAGTGCTATTGCAGTACGTCCGCGATGTTTGCTGACAAACATGGTGATGGCCATAATTAGAAAACGTTGCATCTCAATGTTGAGGCGGCTAGGTTGCGCGAGAGCACGAATAACATCCTGAGTGCGTTGAAGGACAGTTGAGAATCGCCAGTGATGTGACGTTGGATGAGACGACACAATGTTACTAACACTATGTAGCATCGGTGGAGCCGTATTCCGCACCTGTTTGTATTTTCCAGACATAAAGTTAAAGTATGTACCTATTAGTAACAATAAATAGAAGGTTTTTTGTATTACTAACGGCTACGGACCTCTTCTGAAATAAAATTTTTATTAATGTTATATTACATACAAAATATCTTTTGGTGCATTTAAATAAACATGCGTTTTCGTGCCATCTGGCGGTGAATAGCTACAAATAAGTTATATAACAGCACCTACAGAACCCTCAGGGCGCGCGCCGACTCGCACATGGCTGGTTTTTACATTTTCACAAAAAAAAAATACAACTTTCCCGTCTTTTAATTATACGCAAACGACTTTTAGTTTAGGTAAGCACGCTAGAGCAACATTGTATAAACTGTACATTAAAAATAATTAATTACACATATATGAGAATGGCTATTTGGTAAATTCGTAAGAGATTGGCAAGGTATTTAAAATCACTTTATGACAACATTTTTCACCGATACACAGTTGAGTTTCCATAAAAGCAGCGCGATTATGCGGCCGCACCGCTTATGGCAGGTTGTCCGAAGCCTAATTATCTAGCAGAATCGCAACGTAGATCGATGAAAATATAGTTGTGCTGTTTTGTTATTTACTAGCGACCGCCCGCGGCTTCGGCCGCATGGACTAAGGTTTATATTATAACGGCTTTATTTAACACAAGTACTATTAATGCATTAATGTATTTACAATATCCAACGGTTGTTTTTCTAAAAAAACTAATCATTAATAAATTTCATCACTTTTTAATAGGGTAAGCGAAGTCATTTTCCGTTCTTCTTCTTTTCATCACTTTCTTCCCCTTTTACGCCGCCATTTCTAAATTGAAGTGAAAATTTTATGATGAATTGATGTAATTTTTAGCATTTGGCATTAGTCCAACGGTCTTTATGACATCGAAACTAGAACCGTAATGTAACATTTTACAGTACTACGCCTTTTTACTTTACACCAATCACTAACGAGCATTCTGTTTGTGACGCATGCGTAAAACAGCTTCGCCTCGTGCCTATAAACACCTGGACTATGATATGCAGCTTATACCATACTTGCATCATAATGCACTATTTCCGGCTTAGTCCATTTCTGAGATGATTCGTGGTTGATAACACCCATATATAGGTAGGATCTAGAGGTAATATAGCTTTTCGCCCGCCGCGGTTTCGCTCGCGTTGACCACATCTTTGTACCATGACCGCTAATGAAACATTAACATTGCGGAACTCTATAGAAAATTTTGAAACTTTCTAGAAAATACTGGAACATTCTTACTGAAAATTACGTAACGTCACACATTTTCGTCACCCACTATCACCCACGCACAGACATCGCCACTAAACCCTCTTAGAATCGATAGACCAATAGTTAAGGAGCTGGTGACAATTTGGGTATGAGTTCATCGCCGTTTGTAGCAGATAATATTTACATATTTTATTTTATTTGGAAGATTTACACCATTCTTTTTTAATTGAACATAAATTATATATAATATTTATTTAAAATAATTTATTTTTGTGAATTAAAGAAAATTAAAGGTGAGTTTATATATAATAAATATCTATCATAACACAACTTCCCTTTTTTTAGATTACCTTTTTAACATCCTAAACCTAATTAAAACATAGTTAAGTGCTTGTGTTAACCAAAAAATTAGAGAATAGTTGGTATCTGTACAATTTTCTCGTTGGGGTCAGCGAGTATTTAGATAGGTAGGAATGTGTCGTTGGCAGCACATAAGTATATCCCACTTAGGTTGACCCAAACTCAAAAAGCTTATGAATGAGACAACACTGAATATATCTAAAATATTATACGAAAGGAAGTTTAGATTAACTAATAATATTTTTTCTTGAAGCCCCATCCAAATTCGTCTACTTCTATATGGATTTATATCATCAGTTTCATTTCAACAAAGTGCCGCGCATATCGCGTCGCTGCTGCGAACGTCAGACCACAGACTATTTCGTGAGACGTTCCGGCTTTCTGCCTACAATTTGTCGTGAAAAACATTGCGTCACCGCTTTAGCCGATCGGTAAGAAAACACACGTAACCAAACCATGTTATACGTGTTTCGTAAAGCTTCATCCGAAGTCCAGTAGTTGACTACCTATTTTTTTTTTAAAGTATTTTATAAGACAGAGTTTTGTAAATAAATAATAACAGTGATCATTAAATAAAAAAAATTATAAGAATATTATGGATGTTTAAAATGTCCTGTTAGATAGAGCAATACCGCACGGTGTGATGTCAGCTCATTTAAAATAATGTACCTAGTACTTCTTTTTACAAGATCTTTTTTACAGGGATATATTTTTAATAACTTATAAAGTCCATACCCTTCAACGGAAAATATTTATTGTTTTATAAATTTTGTAATCGTATAGTAGTACCTACATTATGATGCAAGTACGGTAAGCTGGATAGTACCTATAGTCAAAGTGTTCATAGACACGAGGCGAAGCCGAGTGCTCATAATAAACAGCCAGTTTACTGAGTATGAGCATCATACGACTGTTTTTCAATACATTTGCGATTAAAATAATACTTCAAATGTAATGATGACGGAAGCTAACGGCGCGAACGGGTTGCTTTTCGCGGTTTACGCATGCGTTCCAAACAGAATGCTCGTTTGTGATTGGTGTAAAGTAAAAAGGCCGTATTAATAGCAAATGTATTGAAAAGTTTATTTTCATATTTTCTTGATAAATATATTTTCAATATTAGTCTAACTGTATCCTTACCTTATATTATTATTACGTATAAGTGAATTAACAATAGTACGTGTTTAGTATAAATAAAAAAAAATAGGACCAAACTATGCAATCCCCAACACCTTGTGTACAGATTTTATCTACAGCCTACAGTGATTCACTATAGAGTCGTAGGTGTTATCCTAAAACGATAAGTTTATAATTATTGGGTATGGTAATAAATAGTAATAAATGTTTGGTCCTTTACGTAAATCGTAATAGCCGGTTCACTGACCACATACTTATAGAAAACTTTGATGAATATTATCATGCTTGAATGATGAATATTATCATGCTGAAATGTTATCCAAGGAAATTCTATGTACCCTACTTTGTCTGGCCTCACATGACATACTCGACATGACGAGTGTTCCCAAGCACAACCCTGGTTACTTCAAACATTAGGATGTTTAGCAAAAATTTGAGGGAGAGACGAGGGAGAGACGGTGATACCCCAAGAAGGAAAGAGACTATTAATAACATAGTAAAATAATTGTTAAATAAATAATTGTCCCTTGCTCATAAACATTTGTTATAGGCTTCCATTAAATAAATATTGATCAATTTAAAGCTAAAACAATAAATAAAACTGGTAACTGCCAGATATTTTTATTGTACATCTTATGGTGTTATTAAAATTAAAAAATAAATACCCTATATATGCATTAATATACAAGGTGAGATTTTAGTAACCGGCCAAAATTTTTCTAGATGTTAGGTATCACCAATAGAGCTCATTGCGTAAATAAAAAATATAGGTAACATTTTCATAATAAATTATTTTATCTACAGTGTTATTTTATAACGTTTGGTTGCTTCCTTAACGCTATAGTAAACGTACGTGCCCGAGGCCTTGAAACGGAATGGGACGGCGGGCATGAATGACGACTAGAGTTATTGGTTTTTTCGGGAAAGGTTTGAGTAGTCATATCTCAATATTTTTCTATAGAACGATACTAAAAGGAAACAAGACAGCTATCGGTTTTCGACCAAAGATCATTATATTAAAATTTGGCTGGTCATTAAAGCCTCATCCTATATATATTTGGAATGAGAGATTTACTAGTTTTCATTTGATACGCGTGTTGTCGTAATAAAAAAAAAATATCTGCCCTCTTTTTTTTAAAAGTACACAGACACCGTATTGAACTATGATATACTTTATGTCACTCAGAAAATTAAGACGCATATAACGACACCTCATTGAAATCGTTCAAATCCATCAAGTCGTTTAAGCTACATGAAGTGTCAAAGCAATATCTAGGATACAAACATATAAAAACATTACCCTCCGCAGTCTGGTAAGGACATAAATAACGACAAACTTGCAATATCTTCTCAGCAAATCAGTTTGTTTCGAATATTCATAGCCTTATGGCCTATACCTACTCAAAGCCATAAATAACTTGTGTACAACGAGCTTGATTTCATCTATATTTAAAATTAAAACTAAGATGGCGTTTGAGTTTGTTTGAACCAATTTAACAGAACCCTAAACGGACTAAAACAGAAATATAGTAAATAGGTAACTTTTATTTTAACTTGAACTATTTGTATAAGCGGACTAATTATTTATATTATTTTAACTTGGATCGTAGTTTGAAATTAAATTTTTTTTTTTTAATACCTAGTGATTCAACTTTACATCACCGATGAATAAAAATTTCGTCTTTTATTAAGTCAATCATGACTGGCGGCGTATGACATCATCCATTAAGGCTTACTCGTATACCTAAAGTCGTCATTATCTAAATATCTACACTAATTTGTGAAAATTAGATACCTAATATTGTTTATTTCGCGACAGCCAATGAGTGTACAATTATACAGGTTCATCTATGAACTATTAGCTTTGATTTGATCAACCAGATGTCATGTGTTAGCAGGATTACTTTAATTTGTTGTAATTTGGTGAATAATTACTAAGGATGGCAAAAATATGAACGAGAACAGAGCTAGGAACGAAAATTTGAGCTGAAAGGGTATCTGTAGCGTAAAATGTAAAAACATACATATAGTAAACCCACTATAAAACATTTAGTGTAAGGCCTCACTATGTCGGATCGACAGTTCGGTAATTTGTTGTCGGATTTCTATATTTAAACGTCACACTTATATAACAAAATATCGTTGCTGTTGTTCGTTTTTTACAGTTCCAATCAAACTTTATGACGGATCCGAACATAGGCTCAAGTCGCGTCGCAGTAACCAGTTTTAGGTGTAGCGGGACGCAGTGGAGCGAGGGGTATATGACTGTACCTGCGCAAGCACGCGTATAGCGTTGTATTCCGATCCGCCATAAAGTTTGAGGCGAACTGTACCCACGACGTAATAAGGACGGTACATGCGTTTGATGGCAGCGATTGTGTGTTTGTTTATACAGCTCTTGAACAGCTGGGCTGATTTTATTTTGATTTGATACGCTTTTGGTAGTATATGTATACGTTAAGCATATTATGTTTTATGATTATAGGCAATCAGGGGGCACTGCAGTGGATGCGTTACTTTAAAACGACTAGGTGAGCCGATTTTGATGGGGTTTTTTGCATTACATAGGTATCACCTTAGAGCATCATGTTTTTAGACATGTATTATTAAAGATGAAACAACAGCAGTGGCTATGCTCATTCGTCAAAGGGTTGGAAAGGATGACGACGAAATTCTGTTAAAAAATAAGAAATTTGCACGTACTGCACCAGATCGCCTCAAAGAAGTTATAAATAACTTAGCAACTAGCGGGTCTCACAATATTAATGTCCTATGGTCGAACGTCGAAGCTATATCGTAGTTGTTACGTCATCAGCTTATATCCATTATTCATTGTAAAATGATTTAAAAGGTAATGAAAATCGTACTGAAACATCCCAAATTAAAAATCTCCATCTGTTTGGCTTTTAACATAAAAGTACGAATTGACTAGAAGCACTCTTCTGCGTTTACCGTGTAACCACTCATACTCTAGCTAGCTGGTGCAAGATGGCGAGTTTCAGTCAGAGCTTCAATGTGCGAGGTCCACGCGCGCCGGTCTTCACTCCCGCGAAATCCCCGCGCGCAAGTTTTCAACCACGCGAAATTGCGTAATGTCATTCGATACTGTGAAGTGACATTTATGACTCTATTGAAAGCAAACGCTACTGTCAAATTAATTCACTCAGTGGCTTTTAAGGATACTGACTTTGCCTCAAAATCTAATTTGAAGAATATTACCTAATTCCCGATCCTATATTATTAGTGGTGAAGGTAATCTTCAAAATAATTTAAAAAAAAGAACTTAGTGAAATAATAGACAAAAAATCAAAATGGCATGCCGACAATGCTGCACGCAAATCACAATAGTTCAAAAAGTTACTACAAATTTTAATTGTATAATTAAAAAAAAAAATACGGAGTAGGTAAGTATAATCGTTTAGATGGTGGTTTTCGAAAGGGGTCTTCTAATAAATATACGTATACCTACTGATAAAAACAAATATAGGCTGTAAGTTACAATAAAACTTTGTGGCGGATGTGAACATAGGCACAAGTCCCGTCTCAGTAACCAGTTTTAGGTGTAGCGGGACGCAGTGGACTGAAGGATATGTCTGTACCTGCGCAAGCACGCATAAAGCGTTGTATTCCTTTCCGCCATAAAGTTCGACCGCGATCTGTAAGCGTTTTTAATTTCATGTGCCTATTTATTAAACTAGAATATTAAAAAAAATCAATGTATGGATGGATCGATCTAAAATTGCCTCCCAAGTAATTCTCGATAAATTAATAATACATAGGACATCCCACGCAGTACCATGTAGTCCCAAAGTAAGCAAGTACTATGCTTGTTATGGTTTACTAGACAACTGATATAGGTACCTACTTAACTATTTTTTTTAATATAGTATATACATATATTTTACACCCAGACGCGGAACGAAATAAGCATATTCATGCACACAAATATTTATCCCGGGCGGGAATCGAACCCGCGACCCTTGGCTCCGCAGTTAGTGTATCTAACCATTCGGCCAACCGGAAAGTCAAATTGTCTGTCAAATGCATAAAAGCACGAACTGCCCAGTAGTTCTCTTCTGCGCTTACTGTGGAGCCGCTCATACTCTAGGCTGTTGTAACCATTTGGCGAGATGAGTTTCAGTCCGATTTCAGCCCGCGAGGTCATTATATCTTCCAGTATATTTTCTATTTTCTTCATAGCGAATTTTATCACAAAAGCAATTGAATGATAATAATCGGTATTTTTCCGAAATTGTAAAATATAGTGGGTATTCAGTTGTTGTACTCTGCCGTGTGAAATAGCGTATGAGAGGTACATAATTTTGTTGGTGGACTCGCTCATTGTATAAATATAGTATAAGTATTGTATAAAATTTTTATAAAATTTGCAGTGCCCTTACAGGGTCATGTTTGCATTGTGTATTAAGTCTTATATTACGCATTGTATCACGTGAAGCAATAAAGAATTATGAATTATGAATGGCTAGTTGGTATACTGTTAAATCATTTTGTAATGTTAAAATGTCAAAAAAAAAAGGTATTGCCTAAGACCACTACTGGCAATCAAAGACGCGCAGACGTTGCCTCCGCTACTTATTAGAAACGCTATTGTCAAACATCGAACGTATCCCTTGACTTCGTTTCCACCAAGTATAATACAATGTATTATACTGTCATATCCATACTGTATGACTGTATCATACAGTGTATTATACTTGATGGAAACGAGATGTTATAGTTACGCACACTACTCGCGTGCAACCTACTATTTTAGTCTTAATTTTAAATTATCTAAAAATGTTCATATCGTAGTACAGTTACAATCAAACTTTATGGGGGATCCGAAAGTAGGCACAAGTAGCGTCGTTATAACCTGTTTTGGTGCAGCGGGAAGCAGTGGAGCGAAGGAATATCACTGAGGTCCGCCGTGCATAAAGTTTGACGCGATCTGTATTACACTACAGGAATTTTTATTTAGTGCCACGTTAGTGTGCCGTGACATCAGATTTGTAGTAAATTATCAAGCCCTATTATCGCTCAGTAAAGTTTATTAATAAATTTTCGTATATTATATGTATAATAATGAGTTAAAGTCGTTAAATTTCAGCGAACATGTGTCAATTATTGGCGATTTGATACTCTAAAATGTAGAAAATCGATCCATTGTACACTTAGAAAAAATACTAAGTAACCTAGGTGAAATATACACAAAGAACCATGACCACAGTAAGATGAGCGTGCTTCGTTGGTCTTCTGACGTCACAGCATGACAGAAGTTTTGTGTAATGTACCGTCGACCATATTGACAAACAATTGGAATAATATAAAAATCTCGTGTTTTTGTAGATGTAAATCGATAATTTCTGACTTCTTCATCAATAAATTATCACATCATTTACAGTTAGGTGCAAAAACGCCACCTAAAATTAAGGAGACCATTAAACAATCACATGTCATATAAGAGTTGACAAATATTGTCGTATGTCTGAATTAGGGCGAATTCCCTTAATTTTTCTGTCTTGAGAAAAACATATCCCTACTTTCTCTATTTTCGTTGTCATAGTAAGTATATTATTGTGACAATTATGTTGCACTCGTTTTTAGGGTACCGTGGCCAAATATAAGATTTGAAGGTGTACAACTGTACATGACTTACCTGAAGATATTAAGGACTCAAAGACTTTAAATATATTTAAAAACAAATTAAAAGCTTACAATTTAGGCAAATAGTGTAAATGGTTTGTTGTCTTTGTCACTCTTCAACGGTTAGAATTGTATAATTAAATGATTACTTGTATTTCTCTTTAAGTGAATTGTAAAATGAATTCATTATCATTGAGAAATAAATTCTTTAAACCTTTAAACTTAAAACAGAACTCTTTTATTTCGTCATTGCTATATGTCCGTCCAATGACAAAGGCTCGCATGTCCGCCGTATTACCACTGATGCTGATATAATTTCACAATCAGGTGTCTTATATGAACTGTCATGCAATTCTGTAGAGAAAAAAAATTAAACTTCTTTATTTCGGGGTGGTTCTCCAACACAGATATAATAATAATAACAACACGTACAATTACAACAATGTCTAGGTCCCAAACTAAGCATTAGCTTGTGTTTTGGGTGCCAAGCGAAGACACCACATACATATAACAACCTAGACCAGGTACCAGTATCAATAATCATCATATAAATACTGACCCGACCTGGGATTCGAACCCAGACCTCCAGCTTCGTTCTATGCATTAAATATACGTGAGCAGAATATTTAAACTAAAATATAGCCCACAAAATATTAAAAATGTATTAAGGTGACTGTAAGCTTTGATTTTTAGAGGCACAAACTGTTTCAATTATTCCGGAATTTTCCACAATTTATTCCGGAAGTGAGGATCTTCAGCCGACGGAACCGATTTCCTGCGGGTAACAACTGCCTTTTAGTGACTATCTCTCTTGAACTACTGTTACGAAAAATTAAAAAAAAATAATAAGAGTAGTACATAGGTAGAATGTACAAAAACTTAATATGAACCAAAATCATAAATTTGTTCACAGTAGAACTACGCATTAACGTGATTATTTTTTTGATAATTCGTCAAATTCGTAAAATTCACCTATGAACTAAGTTATGATTTGGTTTATCATAAGTTTTTGTTGTTGGCATGGCTATAGAAACACAAAATAGGTATTACAATTGATCGGTTCTTTGACTTTCCTTTAATGTGTCATTAATTTGATCTCGACTTGTGAATCTCAATCCTCGCCCTTCAACTTTTCGCCCCTTACCATCTTTTCTATCACACACATCCGCTCTGTTGATTTATTGTTATTTTTTTATATTTTTTCATTAATTTACTCTTTTAGTAAGTATACTTTTTATTATAGAGGATTACCAAAAAAAAATAAATTGTCAAAAGAATAAAATAAGAATGAAATTTATTGTCACCCTACAATAAAGGGACAAAGGAACGCGGACCTGGCTATCTCCTCTGCTCGTTTTGCAATGCGGACTGCACAGTCCTGCAACATCCTTGATCAACCCATAGTCATCAACCCACCCACAAAATCGGCAGTGCACAAAATACTTATTGAAATTGAGCTAGGAATTATAGCAGTATTAGATGAGTTGAACTTTGTACATGAAATAAAAGGTTGCCAAAATAATACTACAAAAAGAAAAGTATTATTATAATAATATATATAAATTACGTATACATCACAACAACGTCTAGGCCCCAAACTAAGCATTAGCTTGTGTTTTGGGTGCCAAGCGAAGACACCACATACATATAACAACCTAGACCAGGTACCAGTATCAATAATCATCATATAAATACTGACCCGACCTGGGATTCGAACCCAGACCTCCAGCTTCGTATGCAGGGCCGCTACCCACTAGGCTAAGCGGTCGTCGTGCAGCAACTTTGCGTATTTATCAGAAAAGAAAACTGCTTTACAATGGGACTTCAATATATCTCAACCGCTGGGAATCTATAATTCCGTATTCCGGGCGGAATGGACGAGTATTATACTGGTAGCGCAGGCAATCGTTGCTAGGGAGGTAAAATAATTTAGTATTTGTATACTCCCGGACAGCAAAGCGATACTTGAAGCCCTAGAAAGTAATACCATTACATCAGGATTAATATATGACTGTCACCGAGCACTGACGAAGATAGTAATCATAACATTGTTACACTACAATGGATAAAGGGACATAGTGGCTCTCATGGCACGTGAACGTGTTCTTGAAAATGGAGAAAAACGAAGTGCGAGCCGTTATTAAATACCTTTGTTTAAGAAAATTAACGACGCAAGAGATTCACTGCGATTTAGAGGCAACATTAGGAGAGTCTGCTCCGCCGTATTCCCCTGTCGCAAGGTGCACTTCTCAATTTCGAGTACGGAGAACAAGCATGGAAGACGAACATCGTTGCGGCCATCCATCGAGGTCAGTCACCCAAGAAAATTTTGTTAAAGTCGAGAAAATTGAATTGAGCGATCGATACCATCCGTTACTTAGTTCAAGAAACGGTCATTTCATATGGAAGTATTCAATCCATATCAAAACAATCGTTGAATATGAGAAAAGTCTTCGCAAGATGAGAGAAACAAAATCGATTTGACAGTACGTAGACATTGTTGGAGAAGTTTCAAGATGATTCTGAAAACTTTTTGTCTCGTTTCGTAACAATGGACGAAACATGGGTCCATCATTTTCATCCCGAGACAAAACAACAATCTTCATAATGGAAACGGCATCATCACCAACCCCAAAGAATTTTCGTACCGTGGCATCGGCTGCCAAGATTATGGCCTCAATATTTTGGGACTCAGACGGGATATTGTTGATTTATTACCTGAAGCGTGGAACCACTATTACAGGCTAATATTATGCAGCATTAATTCCCAAATTGAGGAATACCATCAAAGAGAAAAGGAGAGGGAAACTTCGAAAAAAAAAACACGCACACCTCGGCAGTTGCGATGGCTGCCATTCAACAAGCTGGCTTCAAATTGGGTGACCACCCCACTTATTCACCAAATCTGGCGCGTAGCGATTTTCATCTGTTCCCCAAATTGAAAGAATACTTAAGGGGAAACAAGTACGAAGACGATAACGAGGTGATGGATGCCGTGGAGAGCTTTTTGCAGGACCAAGACAAAACTTTTTTTAAAGGGATTGAAGCCTTGGAAAAGCGCTGGTCTCGGTGTGTAGAGACTCGGAGACTATGTAGAAAAATAAATTATTAAGTTTTCAATAGTCATTATATTCTATCTCATTCTCACTACTTTTTGATTTCTCCTTGTAAAGGTCGTAAATTTCTGACTCAAAGAAAAATAAAATCAAGGTGTGATGGAAAAATGAACAAACGTAACAGAAATTTTTTTCCGTTAATTTGAGTTGAACGTTTTTGAATAGCTTACTAAAATTGCACCATATCATAAATATAAGTATAGAACGTGATATACAATATATTTTGCTGTATAAATGTTTTGTATAACAACATATTTTGCATTATAATAACAATACATAAGACATCCCACACAGCGCCATCTAGTCTCAAAGTATTATGCTTGTGTTATGGGTTACTAGACAACTGTAATACATACCTAAATATTCTTTTTTTTATAATACTATACATAAATATTTTACGCCCAGACACGGAACGAAATAAACATGTTCATGCACACCAATATTTGTCCCGGGCGGGTATCGAACCCGCGACCTCTGGCTCCGTAGTTAGGGTCTCTAACCACTCGGCCATTCGGTCCGTCATTAATACTATGCAATTGACAGAGGTAGCAAGTCGGGGGTGACATTACTTGAGACAACTATTCTGAAGTATGACTACAATACCTGTATTATTATACAATGATTTTAATTAACAGTGTGCTCTACAAAACGACACCAAAGATGCTGTAAGTTTTTTTTTCGTCTGCCTATACTTGCATAACCCCCACAGAAAAATATTTCTATTACGTTCTAAATTGTTTTAAACTAATACA
Organism: Luffia ferchaultella; assembly: GCA_949709985.1. Lineage (NCBI taxonomy): Eukaryota > Metazoa > Arthropoda > Insecta > Lepidoptera > Psychidae > Luffia > Luffia ferchaultella. The sequence goes on from OX453248.1 coordinate 9,018,473, forward strand.
TTAAATAAAATATCTAAATGGATATGTAATTACTTTGTTCACAGTTAGGCATTGCAACAATTCGTGAATAAAAAATAATATTTGTTTGCTTTGGTCACAGCTTACAAACCAAATTGTCGCGGCGATTGACCATAGACTGACTGGCCGTTTTTGAACATGACAAAAAAACTTTATTTTGACAATAATCAAACAGACGAATTTTCCAAAAGACACGATTAAATAAATGTAATTTTAAATACATATTTTTATTGTCCATTGACGACGGAACATAAATGAATCAGAGTTTTCAGTATTTGTTGTTTAAATACAATAAATACCACCCAATATACAAAAATGTCAAATTCCCAACTAGTTTAGTTTTTAAGATAAATCCAGTAGGTAAGAAAAATGATCTAAAACTACTTCAATACTTTCATTTTTAAAATTTTTAAGATATGGAGAATAAAAAATATATTTGCTCTACTTAATGCTTTTTTTTTTAATGAGGGCCGAATCTGCATACAGACACCTGCGCGCCCGACCTACCGCGCAGGTCGTGCCTGGTTGGGATTTCTACACAGAAGGTGTAGCCCGACCGGCTAAACGACTCCTCAACCTATACTCCGGAGAGCGTATAGGATTTGACATGAACGACGACTGGACGCCGGACGACCAGACAAAAAAAGAAATGATCGTGGAAATAATCAAATTATTTAATATGTATCAACTAGTTCTTTAAAATATTCATAGATAAAGCAAACTTAATCATCAGTCCTTTGGCGTTTTCTTTTTCTGGTAATGCTCTGGGATACTCCGATGACAGTGTTCTGTGTCGAGTCGACCATCGACTCTTGTGTTCCCATTTCATCATCAAAAACTGGAGATCCTTGGTCTCGTATTGGTTGAGTGGGAATTAATCTGGAACTGAGATTTCATAGTTTATTGAATACAAAATTTAACACATAATTTAAATAGTATTTTTTTTGTTGCGTGTTTTTCGATATGCATAATATTATCTACATTAATTTCCATTTGGTGATGAGAAAAACGATGATCACTTCATAGACGGGCTTGTAGGTGTTAACTATACCAATTATTTAAAGAAATTACTGCTACTCAATGGAACAGTAAAACTGTTGTTATGGAGATTATTAAAACTTGGTATTAGAAATTCTAATGTCTTTCCTTATAGTTTTCATAGCTTTGGAATATTACTTTATCTACCAAAAAAAAGTTAGGTACAGCAAAATACAATGGGCTTCGACCAAAATTTTAAAGTTGCGCTGATTCATTAAAAGTAATAAGGTTCTAAAAAAACTTTCAAATTTTTTTTTTCTATTAACTTTGTCAGATATTCGTGAACACTCGTCTGACGTTAAAATTGTCATTGAGGTAAGATAACTACGTCAAATGAAATTGTAATCCTCATGAATCAATAAAAAATATTACGACTTTATTTAGTCTAAAATAATGCAATTAGTAAGTATCTGCCCAGTTGACGTCACAGGGATATTTCATTAACCCTTTTTTTGGAAAAAATCAACTAAGAAAATTAAATATATATTTTTTTTATTTTAAGGGGATATATATTTTCTATAAAATATGTTTTCTACAAAAATATAAATGCTATGTGTAAAAAAAAATGGCCCAAGTCTATTGAGAAATGTTATTTAAGGGGAAGTTATAAATGGTTTATAGTTTCTAAAAAAATATAATTACTATGTGTTAAAAAATAGACCCAAGCCCATTGAGAAATGTTATTTTGACATTGATAATTAGGATTGATGATAAACAATAGCGTCTATGATGATAACAGATGAAGTTATATGGACTTCCATAAAACTTCACAAGACCAATCACTAATTCTAAATAGTGCTTCAATAATTGTAATCTTTTAGGGAATCTAAGTCCCCCCCTAGAACAGCCCCACTGTTCTACAAGAAGGATGTTTTGACATAGTAACTGACTGTACATAAAATTGGTAACATAATTTTTATTATTTTATAAAAAATATGTTCATAAGTTTGGACTGTGATAAGTAAAATATGTTGATTTAATTATAATTTTTTTTTGGTGACAACCCTATTATACATCGTTGGCGAAAGAGGTCAGCTGCGGGGCGTGACGCGCTCTAAGTGTACAGTTGTAAGCTTATTATTCATCTCTTTAAATTCTCTACACACGTGCACATTTTTCTACCACAAAACCACATTTGAGGCAAATGTTTAAAATGAGCGAATCTTTAATTTTTAAACTAATGATTTTTTGGAATCATATTTTTTCAGGAATCTGATCATAAGCCAGTAAGGTTGATAATGTATGATGTCAGAATGGGCAATAATAGTTATGAAAGTGATATTACAAACAATATATGCAAACAAATATTGGCAATGAAATCTTGCACACAAGCAAAACCGCATAGTAAATGGTATAGCAAGATAGGTACTATTATTGATCAACCTCTAGTTACACATGGACTCAATTATTAAGTCAAAGAATGAACTTTATGAATAAATTGCATTCCTTGTGGTGCCCATTGGAATCATTGTGTCATTTAAGTATTGATTTGTTACAATAATTAAGTTCAGGTATAATTATGACTGAAAATGATTTTAATAATAATAATAACGTATACATGACAACAATGTCTAGACCCCAAACTAAGTATTAGCTTGTGTTTTGGGCACCAAGCAAAGACACTACATACATATAACAACCAAGACCCGGTACCAGTACTTTTATTTTTTAAAGTATTTTTCTAAACTTGGAATTTGCTTGGGAACTGATCATATGAAAAATTTGTTGGATTCACCAATATACATTATAGCAATAGTAGGTAGTAAATATACAATTCTTATTCACTAGTAATAACAAAGAAAAAAAGATTAAATTGACAATTTAAAATTAGTTTTTTTAATTTAAGCATGTTATATAAGCTTTTTAAGTAGGTATAGTTTTATATTATATAAATGAAATTTATTTAGTAAAAATTAATTATTATTTCAACAGTTACCTATCATCTTGTTCCATACGAACGAGCTGTGATTCGCTGTAACTGGCCTTGCAGCATGGCCACTTTTCCACTTTCTCAATGAATTTGTTCAGACAGCGTGTGTGGAGTGCCCGCCCACAAGCTGGGCAGTTACAGCCCTGAAAGAATTTCAATGAAAACATATTAGCTAATTACAATATATGGTCTGAGAACATATCCCATCAGAGATTCTTGGACAAACTGTAGTTATTGTTTCCAAATACTATATTATTGCTTGTTTACATGTTCAGGATTAATATGGCATTTGTTATTATTCAACATAATTACATATAAGTAGAAATGATTAAAAGCAAAAAATTTTTTTCGTCATGTTAGATTTTAATTATAAATAGAGCTTTTCTTATTTTAATTATAAGCGAACGAGGCGCGGCTGAGGACACGACAACCTTTCCTTTTTTTCTACAATTAATAGAGTCCTACAAATGTCAATTTTCATAGGAAGTCGCACCATATTTTGAATGGTGATGATGCATACCCTATGAACTAGAAATCTGTATATATAGGTGTGAATTTAGTAGACTGACCGATTGATCTAGTGGTTGGAGACGCCGAATGCAGACCCAAATGTTGTCGATTCGATTCCCGCCCGGGAAAAATATTTTGTGCATGAACCTGTCTATTTGTTCTGTGTCTGGGTGTAAAATATAAATATGTATTATAAAAAAATGTATAAGTATGTATGTCGGTTAAGTTTAGAACCCATAGTACAGGCTCTGTTTAATATGGAACTGGATGATTCAGATATGATTGTTAGAGAATTAATAAACTATTGTTACGAACGGACAGAGTAATGACCGCCATCTAGCGTCAACTAGTAAAACCACTTTGTAGAAGGGTTTACAATAAGGACACACGAAACCCCTACTCAATACTAGATGGCGTTGGAGGAAAGAACCGCGGGGCTTTCTGGAACTATTTAGTGATTTCTGGAATGTTCTTGAGTTCCTTACGACTCATATAAATAGCCGCAGGAGCGTGAGCGATCTCAGTTCATTTTTGGGCTACGATTAAGCGACTTCAAAGCGAAACTAGTGATACACAAGTGAAACCTACGACTTGGCTACGACTTAATACATCGTGAGTGCTTAGTGTTTGGACTTAGTGCTTTGTGTTAGTGTAGTGCTAGTGTTAGTGAATAAAGTCTTCAAAAGAGTCAGCAGGTCTTTCTTTCCGAATATTCGAACCCTAACACGTAACAACTGGTGTCGGAAGTGAAATTTGGAGATGCCATTGACTCCGAGAGAGGACTTCCAGGAGGGCGTCAGGACAAGGGCACGAGCTGCGGAGGCCACGCCCACTGAGGGCCAAGCTCCGCCCACTGTGGGCGGAGCCACACTCACTGGCCCCGCCCACCAGGCCACGCCCACTGACCACGCCCCTCAGGCTCCGCCCACTGTGGGCGGAGCCACACTCACTGGCCCCGCCCACCAGGACACGCCCACTCAGGCCACGCCCATTGGCCCCGCCCACTGGGCCACGCCCACCGGACAAGCCACGCCCACCGGCGACACCGTACCATCTACAGCTCCTCAAGTGGCTCTTCAATTGGGAAGTCTGATTGAATTGATGCAGGCAATGAAGGAATCACAAGAGCAACAAAAAGACCTCCAAGAAAAAGCGCTTCAGGCTATAAATAATGTTAGTGACACGGTGATTAAGCTTCGAAAAGATGTCGACTTAATGGAAGAACGAGTCACCGGGTTAGGATTGGATGTCAAAAATGTGAAAGCCGTCCTCGCTGAACTACAGAAGAAAGTAGTGCGCCTGAAAACCACGGGAGTTGCGATGTCTAGTGGAACTACCGGAGTGGCGCAAGGACCAAGAGTGAAAGTGCCGCCATACGACGGCGCTACTTCTTGGAACGCTTATCGTCAGCAATTCCAGACTGTTGCTACTGCCAACGGATGGACGGATGAACAATGCCTGACTGCTCTCACTGTTGCGCTCAGAGGGCAAGCTTTGTCGGTCCTGGAAGCACTGCCACATACAGGAAATGGGTTCCAAGACCTGATGGAGGCACTTGAATCCAGATATGGGGAGCGACACCTGGAGCACGTGTTCCGTGCCCAACTGCGTGACCGAGTCCAACGCTCAGGAGAAGGACTACAACAATGGGCGTTGGAGATTGAAAAACTCGTCAGGAAGGCACACCCGGGAGCAGACACCAAGATGGCAGACACGAATGTTGTTCAAGCATTTGTAGACGGAATCAGAGACCTAGAGGTCAGGGCTGCAGTGAGGCTTCGTCACCATACCTCGCTAAAAGAAGCATTGGCGCATGCTTTGGAGGTCGAGGCTGTTCGCCATGACATACGGCAGAACCATAGGATCCGCGAGGTCTCTGAAGAAGTCAAGGAGGTTAAGGCTCCTACGAAGAGAAGTTCTGGAGCCATGTGCTACAAGTGCGGCGAGAGGGGCCATCTTCAACTCAACTGTCCGCAAAAAGAGACCCAGACGGCAAGGATGAGAAGAATCGAGGAACAAATAGAAGAACTGAAGAAGCTAGTGGCTTCGTCCTTTGCCCGGGATCAGGGAAACGAATAACAGCCAGGACTGAGGGGCGAGTACTGGCTGACGCGGAGGAAGCCCCGATAACTGTTATCTCCCAGGCATTTGGCGAAATTGGTAGACGACAAACAAAAGGATTGGGACAAGTATATACCACTCTTCCTTCTGTCGTACCGAACCGCCGAGCACGAGAGCATAAAAGCTACCCCGGCGTATGTCAATTACGGTAGAGAACTACGAATACCAGTAGACCTATTGACAGGAGGGTCACCGGAGGAACCAAAGACCGTACAAGACTATGTCTGTGATTTAAGGGAAAAAATGCGCTATATACACGCCTTGGTTCGGGAAAATGGGTTACAGTCAAGTGAGAACATGAAAACCAGATACGACCGGAAATCGAACACGAGCGGCTTCGAGGAAGGGTCACTGGTGTGGCTGCATAACCCAACTCGCCGGAAAGGAAAATCTCCAAAGTTGCAGACCAAGTGGGACGGTCCATACAAAGTGGTTACCCGACTGAATGATGTGGCTTATAGGATTCAAAAGCAACCTAGAGGGACATTCAAAGTGGTACACATAGACCGTCTGGCGCGCTACCATGGCAGTAACAACGATGCTCGGGACGAGCATCTCTAAGAGGGGAGTAGTGTTACGAACGGACAGAGTAATGACCGCCATCTAGCGTCAACTAGTAAAACCACTTTGTAGAAGGGTTTACAATAAGGACACACGAAACCCCTACTCAATACTAGATGGCGTTGGAGGAAAAAACCGCGGGGCTTTCTGGAACTATTTAGTGATTTCTGGAATGTTCTTGAGTTCCTTACGACTCATATAAATAGCCGCAGGAGCGTGAGCGATCTCAGTTCATTTTTGGGCTACGATTAAGCGACTTCAAAGCGAAACTAGTGATACACAAGTGAAACCTACGACTTGGCTACGACCTAATACATCGTGAGTGCTTAGTGTTTGGACTTAGTGCTTAGTGTTTGGACTTAGTGCTTAGTGTTTGGACTTAGTGCTTTGTGTTAGTGTAGTGCTAGTGTTAGTGAATAAAGTCTTCAAAAGAGTCAGCAGGTCTTTCTCTCCGAATATTCGAACCCTAACACGTAACACTATGTTTGTACAAGGTAGTGTGCGGCCTATCTAGTACAGTTATTTAATATCATATAATGAAATTATTTTACCGACGACGAAACGACGACCGCTTAGCATAGTGGGTAGCGACCCTGCCTGCGAAGCTGAAGGTCCCGGGTTCGAATCCCAGGTCGGGTCAATATTTATATGATGAATATTAATACTGGCACCGGGTCTTGGTTGTTATATGTATGTGGTGTCTTCGCTTGGTACCCAAAATACAAGCTAATGCTTAGTTTGGGACCTAGACGTTGGTGTGATTGTGTTTGTTATTATTATTATTATTTATCTTCATATTTTTATGTTTCAGTCGATAAAACGTAATACGAGACAATGAAAAACAATTCTCTGGTAAATCATTTCTTTGTAAGGTATATAAATATGATAAAATAGCCGTACTAGACAGACAGCGCATCCCCAATAAGCATGATCTAATTTATTCATTGCCGTTTCAGTTTGACTATGTCCACCGCTGAACATAGGCCTCTCTTAATGTACAACACCCCACATGGTCTCCCATCATCTACATCCAACTGATGAGCTGCCCAACATTAGGTTTGCCAATATACCACATATCCAATTAAGCCGCCACCATGTTTATTAATAAGTAAATTTGTTTATTTCCTCATTATATCTGCGAATGTTGGTACACTCCTTTATTTGAAATCAGTGCTTTATGTAAAAATTAAAACATATTATCTATCAGTAATTACCTATCAAATCCAATAATTTTATAAACATTAGATTTAACTTGTTCCCAGGCTATATTGCTTAGATTATTACGTTTCATTACTAGTATTTGTTGCACATGCTGAAAATAATAAACCGGTCAAGTACGACTCGGAATCGCACACGAAGGGTTCCATACCACTGTACAATATAAAAAAAAGCATGTTTCTTTTAAGGGGACTAATTTTTAACATAATTTTATTTTTATTATTTGTTGTTATAGCAGCCATAACAGTACATACATCATGAAAATTTCATGTAAACAGTGATCAAAAACATTAAAAAAAAAATGGTTCTTGCATAATGCAAATGCTTGCAAATGCACAATGTAAAAATTTCAAGTTTCTAACTATTACGGTTCAGACAATACAGCCCTGTGACAGACGGACGGACGGACAGACAGACAGTGGAGCCTTTGTAATAGGGTTTTCGTTGGCACCCTTTAGGTAGGGAACCCTAAAAATCAAATATTGCTATTGCCATTACAAACTTATATACAAAATTCTTCATAATTATAATATGACTGTAGTCTCAATTTTTTTTTTTAAATACCTCTAATTAATAAATAGCAATATTTTGAAATCATTATTATTCATATAATAAAATCACTATTCTAATTGTATATGTACTTCATTCAATTAAATTTAAAAAAAAATAAACCAGTTTTTTCACAAACATTATAATAATACCTTCTGCAGTTCCAATCAAACTTTATGGCGGAGGTGAACATAGGCACAAGTCGCGTTACAGTAACCAGTTTTAGGTGTGCGGGACGCAGTAGGGCGAGGGGTATAAGACTGTACCTGCGCAAGCACGCTTTAGGCGTTGTATTCCGATTCGCCATAAAGTTTGAGACGAACTGTACCTAATAATTAGAAAATATTGTACTTTACAAGCTTTGTAGAAATAAAATGAATGAAAATTAAATTAAATTAATAATTACCCTGAAAACTATTTGCTTGCAAAGAAAACATTCTTCAATGGTGTCTGGCATGTTTTGACGTAAATAACTCTCAAACTCATGTATAGCGCGTACGCCTAATGCATATGAATTTTCAGCTTTGTCGAGATAGTGCATTTGGCACCACAAATTCAGCAATTTCTGGAAATTTTGAAGAAGGTTTTGTTAGAAAATAGTAATACAGTTAATGGGACATTCCACACAGTGCTATCTAGTCCCAAAGTAAGCAAATGTTATGCTTGTATTATGGGTACTAGACAACTGATATACACAGTTAAACATTTGTTATAATAAATATGTATGAAAATAGATATGTCCATACCCAGTTATAGTAATTATAATTGTATTATTAAATAAATGCAAGTACAAATTTAAAAACTATTACAATATTTCAAAGGAGTCTATGTACCTATATATAAATGTCAAACCTGTCAAACAGGATGCGTTCAGAATTTAATTTTGCGACTAAACTTAAAAGAAGAAATTCAAAAATCAATTCATTTACTTTTTTTTTATTTATAAGTATATTTTCTCTATATATAGTACATAAAAAAGAATTTACCATTCCTACATTTTTGGACTAAAGTCTGTTATATTTTATTTCGAAAGAACAGGCAATTTTAAGAAGCTAATTTGAATTTATTTCTTTTTAGCCATTGCCGTTGCATATTTATAAAAATAATAACACTATAACTATTTACAGTTCATCTGAGACTGACATTGTTTTTATAAACATGCAACACCAATGGCTAAATTTATAATTCCACCTGGTGATGTCACTCTATAAGAATTTTCAATATAATATATCCTTGTTAATACCGATCCAAAAAGAAAAAAATGAAATTAAATGTTTCTTAAAATTGCATATTCTTTCGAAAAAAAAATATAATGGAATTTCGTTCAAAAATTCGGAAATGGTCAATTGACACTAGTTAGTCTCAGTAAAACTCGAGAATGGCCAGTTCGATTTGGCTAATTCGATGATTATGCAGACGCAGTGCTCCTGTGATCCTGGAACGAGTACCATTGCACTACGATCCGAAAATAGATTATTGTGCCGACAAATCCGTAACAATTGGGGAAATGACAATCATTATATTGTAAGGCGTTAAAATACAGCAGTGAATCACAGAATTATGTTGTGCTGGTAAAAAGTAAAATTGCCACAATGAGCGAGTCTGCTTCAACAAAATTATGTATCAAACGCTATTTAACACATTAAAGTATAACAAACTGAATTTTAAAATTATTGAAAATTGGAAAATATGGATTATTAGAAATATAACAAAAAAAGTTTATGTTGTTACGACCCGCTCGTAACGGCACTGATACGTAAAAATGATCTGCGTTAGCTCATAGTAATGTACCTCATTGTACGATTTAGTTTGAAAATTTATATCTTCGGCATTTTTGTAGATACTTATCACTGAAATTCCTTCAATCATTAGTTTTTTCTTAATAAATATAACATATTTCTATAAAAAACAAAAATCACAAGATGCGCTCATTGGTCCAACCACCAGATCCACTATGCTCATTAGTTTATAGGATGGGAAATGATTCTAAACACTTCTTGGCTAACATTTAAATTGATTAACTGTATTGTAACTATGTGGCATTAAAAGTCGATATTATATATAAAAAACATGAAATATTTGGATTGTAATCCATGACTGTTTGTATATATAATGTATATTTGCTTGTATTACCATTTCATTCCGACACTGTTTACACTGTTCAACCGATCACTATGAAAATTGGCATGCAAGTATAGTATGTAGTTCTTTGTGGAGAATGTGTCTGCATATATTTTTTTTTTGTTTTCTGCTAATTTTTAATTATTGAACTTTGACACATTATTTAATCCTGTGGTAGTACGAAGTTCGCCAGGTCAGCTAATAATAATATTAGGTCTTAACCTATGGAGTAGCTATTCTTCAGTACTGGCCATTTCAAACAAAAAAAATTGATTTGCTGTGAATTCTAAATTCAAATTAATTTTGTTTTAAAAACATGACATTCTTTTTACAAAGCCAGTCTATTGTTTATTGATTACCGTTGTGTTTTCAAGACATTTGAACATTTTTCGGCATAATGTACACTTTAAAAATTTGTGTAATTTTAGATTATGAGTTCCGTCGTGGCACTAATGCGGCACAAACGGCACCTAACATTAACAACGTTTACGGAGAGACCTCAACAAACGAACGCACAACCCGTAATTGGTTTGCCCGCTTCCGTTCTGGAAATTATGACTTGAATAATGAACCTCGTGGTCGTCCGGACGCTTTGGTCAACAATGATGAATTGAATGCGATTGTGGAAGCTGATGATACTCAAACTACAGCAGAACTAGCAGCAGCTTTTGATGTTAGCATCAAAACAACATTGGACTATTTGCGACAAATTGGCAAAGTAAAAAAGCTTGATAGATGGGTACCCCACGAAATTAACGATCGCCGGCGCAACGTACGCGTTGAAATCTGCCTCGCGTTGCTCGACAGGCACAGAAATGAATGAATTTTGAACTTGATTGTTACCTATGATGAAAGATAGATTATGTTCGACACTCGAAAGCGCTCAGCAAATTTGTTAGATCCTGGTTCAGCACCAAAGCAATGTGTTAAACTAAAAATAACCCCTAAAAAGGTGATGGTCACTGTTTGATGGTCTAGTGTCGGTGTGATTCATCACAACTTTCTACAAAATAGCATGAGCATTACTGCGGATGTGTACTGTGAAGAACTGAAGACAATGATGGAGAAGCTCCACGTCTGCGACCAGCTTTAATTAATCGGTCGTCCTCGCTGCTCCTTCACGACAACGCGCACCCCCATACTGCACAACAAACAGTCTCCAAGCTGCTAGAGTTGGGGTTGGAAGTTCTACTTCATCCGCCATACTCACCAGATCTTGCACCTACCGACTATTACTTTTTTTGAAATTTGGACAACTTTTTGACGAGAAAAAAATTCAATTCCCGAGAGTCAGTACAAAATGCCTTTGAAGAGTTTGTTGCCTTCCATCCAGTTGATTTTTACAAGAAGGGCATCAATAAACTGCCACTGCGTTGGCAAAGATGCATTAATTGCACGGGTAATTACTTTGAATAACAGAAATAAAGATGTTTGAAAAAAAAAACAACTTTAACTTATTTCATACAAAACAGCAACTTCATAGGTTAAGACCTAATGCAACAGTATGCTCAGTCATATGTACCTACGGAGCATACGGAACCTCCGGTGGGCGAGTCTAACTCGCACTTGACCGGTTTTTTATAGTATTAAGGATTTTTTAACTATATATAAAACAGTTCAAGCTTACCTCAGCATCAGTTTTTGAAAAAGAAGTTTTCATTTTATTGATTAGATTAACAGCGTAGATACCAGTTATTCGTCTAGTCTCGGTTGACATGATTTCTTCTATCAGTATTCTGAAATATTCTAATTGTATTGGACTAAAGAAATTTTGCACTTTCGCTGTTTCATCAAAACCAAGTGACAGAAATATCACAACTTCGTCTCCAGTAAGCTCATCATTGGTTATTTTAATACTTTGTTGGAATGGTCTAATTTCACGATTTATGTCCTTCACCAAATCAGATAAAGGCTCCTCTATGTTATCTGGAATTAATAAATATTACACACGGTGAAACTATACGCAAAAATACTGGCCAAGTGCGAGTCGGACCCGTGCACCGAGGGTTCCGTACAAACCTGTAGGTATATACGTAAAAGTAAGTTTCATTTTGTTACAGCTTAAAGGTATTATAGACCTGAGTAATTGATATGAATTTCAATTTAATACCACTACACGTTCATGAGGAAAGGGGTAGTAAGTTTGAAATTGTTAAAAATATTTTTTATTTTGATGTGACTAAAAATTTATGCTTTTCGCAATTTTTACTTTATCTGTGCTATAAAAGGTTGCTTCATACCAAATTACAAGATTTTGAGTTTAAGGGGAGTACCCTGTAGGTTTTAATTCCCTTGCGCTTATAGAAAATTTGCAGCATAAACGGCTGTATTCTTTGATTGCGTTGTCTTAGAAGTTTGATTTTTTCACAACTCCAAGGGACAGTAGACCTGAGTATTTAATATGAATTTCAGCTTGATTACCTCCACTCGTTCCTGAGAAAAAGGGTCTTGATACACAGACAGACAGACGGACAACAAAGTGCTCCTATAAGTGTTCCGTTTTTTCCTTTTGTGGTTCGGAACCCTAAAAAGAAAGCATTACTATCCAATCAAGGAATAATTTGGTTTGCATGGAGGTGACTCTATCCCACACATGCTGGAGGTATGGGCAGTAGCTGCTGCTATACTTTCTCCGCCGATTTCAGTTGATTTTGTACATTTGCAAAATATATTAGTCTTTTTAGCAATATTAATGTCCATAAATATGGAGACACAATATTTAGGTTGGTTTCAAATTTAAGGTTTAAATTTAAGCAATTCCGTATTGCTGACAGAGAACTGACTTGAAACAAAATGAACCCAAACAAAATTTACTAAAAAGTACCTATTTGATGATAGTACTATATTTCTAAAATAAACTAAAAATATAACATTATATTAAAAAATATTTAAATAAATTATTAATGACTTTCGTCTATTATGTAAGTGATTTATTATTGTTGACATAGCATCTCAAACATAATTTGTACCTTTGATAGTGTTCCAGTAAGTCTGTAGATTTAAGACTGTCACTCAGTGCACTGAGTACTACATAAGCAATTTCTAAAATGTGCTACTCATAGTTTGGTCATCTTTACGCTTTTAAGGTCCACATTCACACTGTGGTACATGAGTTGCCCATGGTCCAACCAGTTGGTCCACGGGGGTTTTTTTTGCCCGTGGACCAACTGGTTGGACAACAAAAGATATATAATTATTTTTTACTTTCCCGTGGTACTACCAAGCAATAAGTCTTGAATTTGGTTGAAAGTTTTAACATAAAAGTGATCGTATGGCCGCGGATTAGGTTCTTCATCATAATATTAAACAACATTTACAGCATATCCCACGGCCATATATGTTGGACCACGGGCAACTCATGCTGTGGTATACCTATGCGACATACCTGTACAGACATGCCTATACAGCCGACTTTACAATCTGTACTTGACGGAAGCTAATACCAAATTTTATATTTGCTGCCTACGCAGGTCTGTAGCGAAGCAACCAGTACAAATGCATGGGAGCGTGTATACAGGTTATTGTTCAGTATAATTATGTAATTCTTTGTGGTTCTCTGCATAATTCATATAACAGATTGACAGATTAGATGTATATACATTGGTTTATTAGTTAGTTAGTTTATATTTTAATATGAATAACAAATGCGGGTTGAGTTTCCAAAATTACCACCCTAAGAGAATTACTAGTTAGAAAGAGGGCAGAGCAAGGTGAGATTAAACCAATTTTAAAATTTTAAAGAAATGCAGAAATATGAAAAAAAAAATCAATAAAGTGACATACTCGCTATAAAGACAGGGTTGGGTTTCCAAAACTGCCACCCTTTTCGTATCTGTTGAAATATCTATTGTACAAAGTTGGTAATTAGAAGAATGCGACAAGCTTTTTGATCTGTTTTAAATTCAGCCGAGATAGGTTAATGGTCCATTATTTTTAAACTGATAGATTAGGTTAGGTTTGGGTATATTAATGCGAGAAGTGAAACGGAGCGGAGTGACAAGCCACTCAAAAGATGAACATTGTAAAAGTAATTTACTTTACAAATACTGCAATGACAGTAATAACTTTGTACCAGGTAGCTAAAAGGGTTGGCTTTCCAATGCTGCCTGATGATAATTGTGTTCATGACAATGAACATTTTGAAATCTGGCTAAGATAGGTTGATGGTTCATCATATCAAAAAAGTAGGTTAGGCCCGGAACGTTGGTAGAGTCTAGCACAGGACAGACTGATAGTCCAGGCATAACATAGAGGTACACACACATGAGTGTGTGGAAGCCCTTAGTGTAAGTTTTATTTGAAACGACCATACCAACCTGAATATAATTTCAAAATATCTTCTACTTCGGATACCTTGAGGACTCCTTGAGAGGCGATTGATCTGAGGAGAAATCTATGTATTTCTTCGTAAGACATTGTAGTGCACACAATTATTACTTGCTTTAAGTGCAGTAAACATATACGATTATATCTATGTATACGATACACCTTGTTTCCACCAAAATCCTTGTTATAATAACGACAATAATAACTTAAGTAATATTTGTTTTTTAGTGTTGTTTTTTTGACTTCACCGCCGGCTTTAAAAAAAAACCTAATTCCGTTCGTTCATACACTGCACTGGTTCATACTTAACATCTATATAACCACATATTACTATAGGTAGTTTTCTCTAACTACAAACAATTAATTAATCAGTGTGAGTCCATGCACGTGGCGTAGTCTGGCGCAGGCATCTGTGCACAGAACAATATATACTTCCCTAAGGGAAGAAGAAATGCAACTCTTTAAGGGGAAAAAACGACAAGAATAGCGCCAACTACTGGTTGCCCCTAGAACCATTTAATTGTCAGCCTAACAAACCTCATGCCTCCTAAACTCCTTTAGCTAAACACACACACACACAGACACTCTTATTTTTGACGTAAAATTATTAGCCCCCACTGGCCCCCATCCATAAAGGCTAATTTACACTTTGATTAGTGCGAGTGCAGGTGTTTAGTGCAGGTGCTTAGTGATTAGTATAAAACACGTGTGAACTGCAGCTGATTAGTGCGAGTGATTAGTAATCAGCGTAGGAAAGTGAATAGAAACGTGTTCTATTTTTTTGCGAGTAGCCCCGTCCCGCGCGCCCTTCCTTCCCCCTGACTCGCAGCTTGCCTGGCTCTACACGTTGTTGCGCGGACGACGCCCGCTGTGTTTTTTAACATTGTTGTGCTTAATATTATTTGGAATAAATAGGTACTATTTAGAAATGAAAAATGTCGAAATGGACCGAAGATACGACCTATAAATTTGTACAAGAGTATCTAAAACATGATTGTCTTTATAATTGTAAAGACCCTAAATATAAAATATATTTAGGGTCTTTACAATTATAGCAAGCGCACTTGTTGTTGATTGTCCATACTTGCTGTTCGACGCTCAACAATTGAATAAGCGCAGCAGCTAAACAGTATTGGACACAACTTAGCACTAAACACTCGCACTCGCACTCGCAATTGCTAAACACCTGCACTCGTACTAATCAAAGTGTAAATTAGCCTTCACTGAATAATCAGCTAAACTTGCAGTGTTACCATGTAGTAATGTGCAATAATATTTTCATGTATTTGAGGTAGAATTCCTATAGTTACAGTTCTTACCAGTTCTTACCTAGTTTAAGAGATACAGATCGCAAATTGATATTATATGTTATTTAGATGGATTATATGATTACGAATAATAATATCAGTACTGAATAACTATGAGAATTTTTAATTATGTAAAGCACCGAATAAAATATTTTGTTATAATTTTACTAATAAAAAATCATTATTATCTTACTATATAAGTAGTTATGTAATGAAAAATTTATAAATAAAATTGGAACATATTCGTATGGTCAACCCTGTACATAAGATATTTTTCCAAAACAATAATTGTTATGGGTTATGACGACTGCTTATCCTAGTGGGTAGCGACCCTGCCTACGAAGCTGGAGGTCCCAGGTCGGGTCAGTATTTATATGATGAATATTGATACTGGTACCGGTAATACTGGTCTTGGTTGTTATATGTATGTGTTGCCTTCGTTTGGTACCTAAAACACAAGCTGATGCTTAGATTACTAAAGCGCCCTTTGGGGCCAAGACGTTGTTGTGATGTAGACGTTATTATTATTATGTGTGGGTAGACATACTTAAAACATTCGTTTTGGGCATTTTTAACTAGTTGTATAAACACGATAATAAACCCAAAAACTATTATTTATTTATTCATCATCTGTAAAACTTTAATATTATGACTAAAATATTGAGATACAGCGCTGTGGCGACGCGCCAGCGACTATAATGTTGCTACAATAAAAAAGAAAAGTTGGCACACAGTAACTGGTATCACTGCTCCTGGCCCCCGTAGGTATGTCATGACCGCGGCGAACAAGTTGCCTGGGCCTGCATCTGTGGGAGGCATGACCAGGCCCAGGCAACTTGTTCGCCGCGGTCATGGACATACCTACAGGGGCCAGGAGCAGTGATACCAGTTACTGTGTGCCAACTTTTCTTTTTTATTGTAGCAACATTATTTGCCAATGATACCAGAAACACAATTATCCTATGTTTTCAAGATTTTTTTTCCCATGATAATCGCAGCAGAATGTATGAATGACTGTAATAAAAGTGTTTTATTCGACTATGAACGATGTATATGGAACAATTCATAAACTATGTGCGTGCAGTGAGCAAATTAATTAAGAATTTAACAAAATCATTGTGTGAAATATTTGTACGAACTCTTTAATTAAACTGTTGATTATTGTCCCATCAATCAAATAAATTATCTATTTTGTTATTAAAATTGCATATTCTTTAAAAAAGAAATGTATTGTAATTTATTTAAAATTTTTGGGAATGGTCGGTTCGATAGGATCAATTTTTATAGTGTACCTTTTTTGTTTTATATCCAAAATATGGTTAAAACTTTAAAAAAAAAACATAAACTAGTTCTTTTGATTTTTTAGAAAGGCGATTGACTGAACGAAACCTGACGACCAAATGACGACATATTAACAAGTCCATTGAGAGTATAGAGTTGAAATGGATTTCCAGTCACTGATTTACGACTGCTTGATTAAGATTTATTTCGGAATGGCGCATGTGAAGTATAGGTCATTTTGATAAAAAGTTTGTATTAACTGTAAAGTTGCCTTCTTGTAATAAACCATTCAAAGCATAATGTGCAGAAACATTAACATATAATACCAATATGTTTCCAATTGATCATAAAAACTGTACGTTAGAAAATATGGTCTTACCCTTACCCAGTCACTTTTATGAAACATGAATTTAAAAATTATAAGGATATGATAACGAAATTGAATTATACAAGTAATAAGACAGTTTCCATAATACTTTGTTCTATCTAACGAACTTAAGTTGAATGGAAATTAATCTTAACAGCGCCATCTAGTCCCAAAGTAAGCAAGTTTTTGCTTGTATTATGGGCACTAGACAACTGATATACAAGCTTAATATTCTTTGCAGTATATAAATACATAGATATTTTGCACTCAGGCACCAAACAGATAGACATGTTGATGCACACAAATATTAGTCTCGGGCGGGAGTTGAATCTGTGACCTTTGGTTCTGCGATTGTCAATGTTTTTAATCGTCTAACAAAATGACTTAATTTTTTTCGGATGCTTATGGTGTAATCCACATTTCCTACCTCCAGAAATGAAAAACTCTCAACAGCGAATGTTATTTCGATTTGTGAACCGTTTTCATAAAATATTTATGGAAACACTTCGACATTTCACGAAGAAACAAATTATCTTTTACGTTCCACCAGGACAATGCACAAGTACAACATTTTTCGAGATTACCTACTAAGTTAAACATAAATTCACGCAAGAACGGTGCGACTGCGAGTTACAGTGAGGGGTATCCCACAAATGGCCGCTGACCGCTACAATGTTATTGTTAGTCACTGGCGCGTCGCCACAGCGCTGTATCTCAATATTTTAGTCATAATATTAAAGTTTTACAGATGATGAATAAATCTAGTGTAAATATTTTACTCACATATACATAACATGTAGACAACTACACAAACAAATTTTTGTAAATAATAATTACCTACCTATATAGATTTATTTGATTTTACATCACTGATGTTTGATTTCTGCATCCTTATCTTCAAATTGTATATTAGATTAGACCTTTGATTACGACTGCTAAATCACAAAAAGTTTTACCGAAATAGGTTCAGTAGTTTTTGTGTTTATTATGGTGTTTATACAAATAGATAAAAATTCCCAAAACGATTGTTTTAAGTATCGTCTACCCACACATAATAATAATAACGTCTACATCACAACAACGTCTTGGCCCGAAAGGGCGCTTTAGTAATCTACGCATTTGCTTGTGTTTTAGGTACCAAACGAAGGCAACACATACATATATCAACCAAGACCAGGATTACCGGTACCAGTATCAATATTCAACAGATAAATACTCACCCGACCTGGGACCTCCAGCTTCGTAGGCAGGGTCGCTACCCACTAGGATAAGCTGTCGTCATAACCCATAACAATTATTGTTTTGAAAAAATATCTTATGTACAGGGTTGGCCGTACGAATATGTTACAATTTTATTTATAAATTTTTCATTACATAACTATATAGTAAGATAATAATGATTTTTTATTAGTAAAATTTTAACAAAATATTTTATTCGGTGTTTTACATAACTAAAAATTCTCACAGTTATTCAGTAGGTACTGATATTATTATTCGTAATCATATAATCCATCTAAATAACATATAATATCAATTTGCGATCTGTATATCTTAAACTAGGTAAGAACTGGTAAGAACTGTAACTATAGGAATTCTACCTCAAATACATGAAAATATTATTGCATATTACTACATGGTAACACTGCAAGTTTGACTGATTATTCAGTTATTTATGGGGGCCAGTGGGGGCTAATAATTTTACGTCAAAAATAAGTGTGTTTTTGTATGTGTTTAGATATAGGAGTGTACGTGCATGAGGCATGAGGTTTGTGATTGCTGACAATTAAATGGTTCTAGGGGCAACCAGTAGTTGGCGCTATTCTTGTCGTTTTTTCCCCCTATAGAGTTACATTTCTTCTTCCCGTAGGGAAGTATATATTGTTCTGTGGGCATGACCATGACCAGGCCCAGGCAACTTGTTCGCCGCATGTTCGCCGCGGTCATGACCACAGATTATGATAAATAGTATAGATTGTCATGACATACCTACGGGGGCCAGGAGCAGTGATACCAGTTACTGTGTGCCAACTTTTCTTATTTATTGTAGCAACATTTTCATAAGATAATCGCAGCAGAATGTATGAATGACTGTAATAAAAGTGTTTTATTCGACTATGAACGATGTATATGGAACAATTCATAAACTATGCGCGTGCAGTGAACAAATTAATTAAGAATTTAACAAAATCATTGTGTGAAATATTTGTACGAACTCTTTAATTAAACTGTTGATTATTGTCCCATCAATCAAATAAATTATCTATTTTGTTATTAAAATTGCATATTCTTTAAAAAAAATGTATTGTAATTTATTTAAAAATTTTGGGAATGGTCAATTCGATAGGATCACTTTTTATAGTGTACCTTTTTTGTTTTATATCCAAAATATGGTTAAAACTTTAAAAAAAAAACATAAATTAGTTCTTTTGATTTTTTAAAAAGGCGATTGACTGAACGAAACCTGACGACCAAATGACGACATATTAACAAGTCCATTGAGAGTATAGAGTTGAAATAGATTTCCAGTCACTGATTTACGACTGCTTGATTAAGATTTTTTTCGGAATGGCGCATGTGAAGTTTAGGTCATTTTGATAAAAAGTTTGTATTAACTGTAAAGTTGCCTTCTTTTAATAAACCATTCAAAGCATAATGTGCAGAAACATTAAAATATTATACCAATATGTTTCCAATTGATCATAAAAACTGTACGTTAGAAAATATGGTCTTACCCTTACCCAGTCACTTTTATGAAACATGAATTTAAAAATTATAAGGGTATGATAACGAAATTGAATTATACAAGTAATAAGACAGTTTCCATAATACTTTGTTCTATCTAACGAACTCAAGTTGAATGGAAATTAATTTTAACAGCGCCATCTAGTCCCAAAGTAAGCAAGTTTTTGCTTGTATTATGGGCACTAGACAACTGATATACAAGCTTAATATTCTTTGCAGTATATAAATACATAGATATTTTGCACTCAGGCACCAAACAGATAGACATGTTGATGCACACAAATATTAGTCACGGGCGGGAGTTGAATCTGTGACCTTTGGTTCTGCGATTAGGGTCTCTAACTTTTCGGCCAATAAGTCAGTCAATGTTTTTTATCGTCTAACAAAATGACTTAATTTTTTTCGGATGCTTATGGTGTAATCCACATTTCCTACCTCCAGAAATGAAAAACTCTCAACAGCGAATGTTATTTCGATTTATGAACCGTTTTCATAAAATATTTATGGAAACACTTCGGCATTTCACGAAGAAACAAATTATCTTCTACGTTCCACCAGGACAATGCACAAGTACAACATTTTTCGAGATTACCTACTAAGTTAAACATAAATTCACGCAAGAACGGTGCGACTGCGAGTTACAGTGAGGGGTATCCCACAAATGGCCGCTGACCGCTACAATGTTATTGTTAGTCACTGGCGCGTCGCCACAGCGCTGTATCTCAATATTTAAGTCATAATATTAAAGTTTTACAGATGATGAATAAATCTAGTGTAAATATTTTACTCACATATACATAACATGTAGACAACTACACAAACAAATTTTTGTAAATAATAATTACCTACTTATATAGATTTATTTGATTTTACATCACTGATGTTTGATTTCTGCATCCTTATCATCAAATTGTATATTATATTAGACCTTAGATTACGACTGCTAAATCACAAAAAGTTTTGCCGAAATAGGTTCAGTAGTTTTGTGTTTATTATGGTGTTTATACAAATAGATAAAAATTCCCAAAACGATTTGTTTTAAGTATCGTCTACCCACACATAATAATAATAATAATAACGTCTACATCACAACAACGTCTTGGCCCCAAAAGGCGCTTTAGTAATTTAAGCATTAGCTTGTATTTTAGGTACCAAACGAAAGCAACACATACATATAACAACCAATACCAGGATTACCGGTACCAGTATCAATATTCATCATATAAATACTGACCCGACCTGGGACCTCCAGCTTCGTAGGCAGGGTCGCTACCCACTAGGATAAGCTGTCGTCATAACCCATAACAATTATTGTTTTGGAAAAATATCTTATGTACAGGGTTGACCATACGAATATGTTACAATTTTATTTATAATTTTTTCATTACATAACTATAAAAAATAATAATGATTTTTTATTAGTAAAATTATAACAAAATATTTTATTTGGTGTTTTACATAACTAAAAATTCTCATAGTTATTCAGTACTGATATTATTATTCGTAATCATATAATCCATCTAAATAACATATAATATCAATTTGCGATCTGTATTTCTTAAACTAGGTAAGAACTGGTAAAAACTGTAACTATAGGAATTCTACCTCAAATACATGAAAATATTATTGCACATTACTACATGGTAACACTGCAAGTTTGACTGATTATTTAGTTATATATAGGGGCCGGCTAATAATTTTACGTCAAAAATAAGTGTGTTTAAAAATAAGTGAGGCATGAGGTTTGTGATTGCTGACAAATAAATGGTTCTAGGGGCAACCAGTAGTTGGCGCTATTCTTGTCGTTTTTTCCCCCCATAGAGTTACATTTCTTCTTCCCGTAGGGAAGTATATATTGTTCTGTGGGCATGACAATCTTAGAAATATCACTATGGTAATTAGTTTCCAATAAGTGTGCAAACTTAAGAAGACATCGAGATCATTTAATTTGCTTATAATCAAGTTTCTTTTCAATTTAATAGCATTATAATTTTGTTTCAAAGTCCCCAATACAGATACCAGCACTAGACATCATAGTTTTACTATCTTGGGGGTAGATAACGCTACACAATTTTAGGGTGACCAGCTTTTAAGTATTTTTACTGATTTAGTAGATTTCCCAGGGTCTTTTATAAAACATAGCTTAAATTCATTAACTTAAAATATAATGGCTAAATAATTATTGAAAGAATTCTCTAGTGTTTTTAAATGTCATTAATGTATAACTCGCAGTGTAGGGTTTCGTAATTGCGCGTCACAATATGCGGATTTGGAAGTGGGCTGACTGTTTGATTTTATGAATATAGGTTCCTATTTATTTTGCAAGTCAATCGACTATTACTTGTTAACTTGTTAAACCTATTTAGCTGATATAGTATTCTTTTGAACTTGGTTATATATACTACTGCCGTGAATTTTTCGCATAGGTATCCAAAAACACGCGATTAGCTGGCAGGGGACAACGCTTGATCCTAACAATAGTTAGCACTTCAATGCATAATATTTCGCAAATGGATTCATGTATTACAAAATTATTTTCATAAACCCGCAATTTTGCACTCTACCCACCCCACATCATGGGATAAATGGGAAAATAAAATCTATCCTCATTTTTCGAATTAGAGTTCTTGTTGGCTAAGAAACCTTAAAAAAAGAATAAAAATCCTTAGATTAATACAATTATATTGAATTCTTATACAGTTATATTACAAATCTTATACAATTATTAAACAGAAAGAAGTGGCCATTGTCGAGTTTAATACCAGATTTCTTTTTTTATTTCTTTATACATTTTTGCGTTATGGAAGAGTCTGGTGACTGGACAAGGAAGGCAAGCTCCTTCCTGTTGCTAAAATTAAAACATATTAATTATATATAGTAACAAATCAAAATTAAATCAATTATTAAAGCAGCATGTAGTGAGAGGACAGACATCACTCATATATTTTTCCAAACATGCTCTGCGATATAAATGTGTGAATGGTGGCTGTTTGGGTGTGTTTATGTGTGTGGAGTTTTCTATTCGAGCGTATACATTTAAATGTGTGTGCGTGCATTCCTGATGGGGGTCTGTAATAGGTGTGACAGTGCAGACGATTTAGCAGTTTATATAGACACAACTGAGTGGTTATGCTATAGGTTGCGACATGCTTTCTATGCATTCCTAATCTTGCTCTTGCAGCCATGCAGTCACTTTGCGTTTACAACTGTATTTAAGTAGTGAAAAGATAGGGATTTGAGTATTTATTTTATTGTAAAGGTACCCTCCAAGGAAACGAAAAAATTTTTGAGCAAATTTTCTTTTAACTGCGGTAGACCGACGAACTATGTCCTTTTTTCGTTTATTTGACAGAGTTAAGGGATTATGCGTTATGCCAGCATGCATTTTTAATACTGTTTGTGATATAAACAATTGCCGAACAGTTAAAACATTATAGTGCTTGTAAAGTTCTTTTATGGGTTACGATCGTGGAAGAAACGCGCTTACTTTTAATAAAGTCTTCTGGGCTCGTTCCAGTTTTATGAGATAGGTTTTAGGTGCTCCACCCCATGAGGAGATACAATATACTAAAATGGACTGGCAAAGAGCAAAGTAAACTTGTTTAAGAACAGAAACGTTAGCTACATGTCGAAGGGATTTAAAAATGTAGATGAGCTTACGAATTCGGATTGCGACCGTATCGATGTGATGTCGGAAGTTCATATTTTGGTCAATCCAGACACCCAGGTATTTCATGAGATTCGTTCTTTCAAGCCTTGGACATGTGCATGACTGTGCTTCCGCAGCTAAGCACAAGTGCGCAGTAAGAGAATGTGATCTTAAATACTGCTAGTCTTGGTTACGAATTGAAAAATGTAACGTATTTTGTCTTCCCTACATTAAGTGTAAGTATAATAGTATTTAGCCATTCCTCCACCACAGTGAATCCAAGCTGCGCAAGGTGAAAAATCTCCGCAAAATGAAGAAACTGTATTACATATTTGATTTGACTAACCATAATGTATAACTATATAATACGTATTCAATTGTCGACAAAATCGTGTTCTGTTAGGCAAACATAAAAGATAATTCTCTAAAACATGGTTTTTGGTATTTTTGTGTTAGCTAGGCTAGCAGCGCTATATGGATGAAAGTGGAGGCATCTTCCCCTTCTCTTTTACTTGCATAGCGATGTCTCGGTGCTCGCTTCCGCTCGGCGAGCGTGAAGTGCGGGCGTGACATGTTACACTCGCCGAGCGGAGACGAGTACCAGAAACAGCGCAATGCGGGTAAAAGAGAAAACATCTCCCCCTTCTATTTTATCCACATAGCGCTGTCTATGGCGCTCACTTCGCTCCGCGAGCGTGAAGTGCCAGCATAAACTATAGCGCTCTGGCTCAACTCACTTCACATCATACAAAGTACTCTGTGGTCCACAGCCTCAGTCGGCAGCAGGAACACGCTTAGAGGCTCAGAAGATATTTTGCTTGCACAGCTTATTTTGTTTGTGTCTTTTAAACTGATAATTCCAGCCATCAAAAACAAAACTTATAAAAAAACCCAAGTCTCGCAACTCAGTTCTTCTACCGTGAAAAGTTGTGAGATCAATGTTGATGATTTATTCAGTCCCTACTTAAGGGACCTTCTGTCTTAAGTTATTACGTAATTAGCTAATCTAACAATATCTTATAGTGACCACATCAATTTTTAAAATATTTTATTACTACATATTATAAAATAAAGTCCCCTGCCGCGTCTGTCTCTCTATCTGTCT
Organism: Luffia ferchaultella; assembly: GCA_949709985.1. NCBI lineage: Eukaryota > Metazoa > Arthropoda > Insecta > Lepidoptera > Psychidae > Luffia > Luffia ferchaultella. The sequence goes on from OX453248.1 coordinate 9,043,316, forward strand.
GTCTGTCTGAACACGATAAACTAAAATACTACCAAACTGATTGGCATGTTATTCACACCAATGGACAGAGTGCTTCAAGAGGAAGGTTTACGTGTATAATTGATCGATGTTTTGTGGAAATTTGTTGAAATATGACGATTATTGTTGAAGAAGTCGGAAAAAAATGAAGCCGGCTGGGAGCTTACATCGAAAACGCTGCCTAAGCCTTTTGAAATATAACAAAATAGGGAGGAATCGTTTCTCTTTTATAGGACTTTAGAAAAATCCGGGATGGTATGTCTATCTTTTATGAATACCTTACTATACCTATATACTATTTTCAGCTGGGCACCACATCGGTCGTCCATGCCAGACGACGCAACACGCATGGTTAGATTGAAGTTATCCATGCTGTATACAAAGAAATATGGTCGTTTGTTTCTATGTATTTATTCATTACTTTTTCAAATATTTGTAGAATTGAAAATAAAATACATTAAAAAATACTCCAAGTAGGATGAACTTACGTTACATTTGAATCTAATTAAATCCAATCCATATGTTCGACGCAATAAGCTGATTTGACCCTATGCAGAAAAAAACACTACGGCTTGATGCTCTGCTATCAGTGGGAACCCGGGATGGGTCGCTAGTGTTTAAATAAAATAGATTGACTTTGCCATCGCACTAAACGACTTACAAATACAAACACCTACGACTGTAATAATGTTTGTTGAGTACTATTACAGATTCTTTATAAAAATATTCTGTTTTTGATATAAAACTGTTTTGTATTAAAGCAAACTGATTAAACTTGTAAAATTTTTGATAAGCAATAAATACAAACTTTATGACTAATTACATTCATTTGATTATTATTTACTTTATTTACTTATTTAGATTCCACAAACAAAAATTAAATCTAAAAACTGCTAAATCCTCAAATAAATTGAATCTTCACCATGAAAAGCTGCTGAATAATAGTTTTTCTGAATTTTATTTGATGTGGGAAATTATTAAGCGTCGCAGTAGGTAGCATGACATAAAAGCACGGAGGAGATGAAGCAGAGGTCGGGTAATTCGCGTGCGCGCTCGGCGGCCGCTCCTCACCATGCTGTCCGCGCCGCTGTTCCCATGCTGTGCCTGCGCATTGATTGAGTCACATACAAGAGTCATTCGCAGGCGACTCAGAGCGGCAAAGATTGGTGCGTTATACTGTACGCCAAAAAATCTTTTTCCTTCATTGCACAATTGTAACTGCACCTACATTTCAAATTTGTTTTATCTCTACCAGATGATTTTTTTGTTTACCTACCAAATTTAAATATAATATTTTGTGATCCCTACCTGTTTAATAATAATAAGTTGGTAGGTCATAGATGTCAAAAATAGCACTAAGTAAGAAGCTGGTAGAATGGTACACGATTAGTGTCATTATTTTTGCTTGTTGTTTCAAGGTTGTTTTGATGGTTGTGTTCAATGTCACTGCATTGTTTGAAATTCTGTTCATAGGTGGCAGTATTAAACTTCTTATTTTTTTACTATTTCATGTTAGATGGCGCTGTATTTAGGTCCAAGGCCCGCGTATTTTGGCGCTAGCGCTATTATCGCATTTCCTCTTTTTACGGCGGAGATATGTCTCTATTAAAACTAATAACTACAAAGTACTCTGTGGTCTGGCGTACTGATAATATACTAAACTGCGCTATCTATTGTCCGCGGCGTATATCGATGTTATGTTAGTGTTTCGCGGCGTCACTCTTACTTGACGTTGCGCGCTATCGCACGTGTAGATGGCGTTATCGGTGTAAAAAGTGAAAGTGAGTTTTTGTTATATCTATGGTTTTTGATAATAGATGCCGTTTCTCTAATAAATTATATTTTTCAAATACAAAACTCTGCATGAAACTATGTCTATGGCCGCGGGCCATGCTATGCATGTAATTTTATATTATGAAGATGAACCTATGATGGAATAATTATCAACAAACTCAAAATGTGATAGTACAACGTGCAAGTGAAATATGTCCACTTGTACAACCAGTTGTAGGTACTAGTAGGTCCACGTGGTCCACGGGAATGAGTCAATGTCCACGGGCTAAAAAATCTCCGTGGACCAACTTGTAGTACAACCGTGTTGGAACCACGCGCAAGTCATGATATTTATTCAAAGAAATAGTCACAATAGCCTTTGGTACATACAATTTCGATATGATCAGTCATAAATGTTTAATATTTGTCAATTAAATATATCAAACGAAGGTCTGTCGCGAAACCTGTATGCAGTTTCATTTTAAAATCTATACGAGTATGTACTTTCGGAGTTGTGCAACAGTACGTAGGCGATTATATATATTATGTATAGTTCTTACGTTATTGGATCAAGGCTTGCCCGGTGGCTTTAGTGGGATAACGGACTGCCTAAATAGTGAATATGACCATGACTATTTCTTTCACCATAAGTAAAGACAACTTTTACTCACAATACAATATAGGTACCTACCTAAACGTAGTTATATTAGTTACTAGCTTTCCGCCCGCGGCCTCGCTCGCGTGGACTACACAGTTGTACCGGTACAGTTAAAGGAACACGGCGCTCCAGAACATTGTAACACTTTTCTAGAACATTCTGAAACTTAACTACCTAAGAAAATTTTAGCATGAAGAATAGCTATCCCACAAGTCGGTCGCAAAATCAGTCAGCCGTTTTGGAGATTAACCGAAACAGACAGATAGACTAACAGACACTACGATTTTTTATATGTATATTAAAAAAAAATGCTTTTACTCCTGACAACGCCCTCTTTATGTTTGCAAAATTTCACTAATAGCTGATCAGCCGTTTCAACGATTAGCCCTAACAAACAGACAGACAAACACACAGACAAAAACCACCTTGTCACTCCTTTTTATGTCTGCGAACATAGAAATGGTTTAGTCGTTTTGGAGATTAGCCGGAACAAAAAGACAGACAGACAACCACAACACGGACAAAAAGTTACCTATATCACTCCTGACAACCTATTTTTAATGTCTGCATAGTTTCAATAAAATCTTTAAAAGTTTAGCTCAAACAATAGCCCATTGGGTACATCTCCATGTAAAATTAATAATAGATTGATTGTTTAGTTTTAACTATTAATTGTATTTATTTATTGTAATAATTTGTAAATATTTTATTTTATTGTACTGTTTCGTTTTAATACTTCACAGGAAAATAACGTGTAAAAATTACTAGGGGCTAGCACCCGATAATAAATGTTTATTATTATTATTATATAGACAAACAGACAGACAGACAGACAGACAAACAAAAAGTAGCGTATTTCACTCCTCGCACCCGTCTTTTCACGTCTGCGAAGTTTCATTATAATCGGTTTAGCTGTTTTAGAGTTTAGCTCCAACAGACAGAGACGGACATACAGTCAAACAAGAGTATTGTATGTCACTTCTGACAATTTTCTAATAACATCTGTGAAGTTTCATTGAAATCAGTTCACCCCTTTCGGAGATTAGTTTGAACAAACAGATGAACGGACAGACAGATAAAAAAAATTATGTCGCTCCTGACAATCAAGTTTCATTGAAATCGGTTCAGCCGTTTCGGAGATTAGATTAGAATAGACATACAGACACTACAATTTTAATAATGTAGACGTAAAAATAAGTTTTATTTTGATAAACTACGTAATGATTAGTACAAAAAAAAACCTGGCATTACTTTATTTTTCTACTTATAATTCCGCAACGAATGAACGAATAAACATATAAAAACCGGCAATGCGCGTCAGTGCAGGGGTTCTGGCACATGGTTCAGGGGTCAGTACGTGGTCAGTACGGCAATATACATATAGTGTCATATAGTGAAATTTTTCGGTTTCACTGGTTTTTTCTTGTTTTTTTTTTTGAAAATGATGCGTTGAAGTTATTTTAAACAATTTTTTTTTAAATCTATATCTACGTATAACATTTTTTCAGATTTTCATTGTTATTGCTTAGAAATAATACACGGAAGGAAAGACAAGACCCACATGAAAAGCTACTTTGGAACTAAATATTTTGGAATCGGGAGGCTAAAATAAAATATAGTCTATAGAATCTTTATACCAAGAGATTTTTTTTACGATACCCCACATGATGGGATAACAGAAAAGAAATTCATTCCCACTTCGCTATAGGGGATAGGGGTGGCAAATAAAATAAATATTTTGACGACTAATAAAATGTCAGCTCTGCTTGTTCAATAAATGTAAACTTTCACCTATGTCTATAAATGCAGGAACTACGAGGGTTTGAAACACAGGACAGATAGACGTACAGACCGACAAACAGACAGACGGACATGTTGAAACTTTAAGGGTTCCGTTTAGCTCCCGAACCCTAAAAGATCTACACAATCTGTATCACACGTTTCTATTTCTAATTTACGAACTACTTGACCTCGAAAGTTGACATTACGTATATGTGTGTGTGTAGTATATTATTATGTTACGTAGCGAATGTATTTGATCAAAACTATTCGTTTTTATATAACGAAATATTAAGTGTTTAAAATGCGAAATGTAATAAAATGAGAAACAAGGTCCTAACCTAAATTTTAAAATTGCGATTTTGTGAGGCGTCTTTATTTCTGATCGTAATATCTATTCATTACTACGATATATCTTTATCCCATGCATTATTCTCAATTATTTGTTATAAGTTATCACCCAGTGGTCGTGATTCGATCATGTAGGTAGGTACCTACGCTAGTATATGTATGTCTATGGTACGTACTCACTTTTTTGAAACAACCTATAATAATTAGGCGAGAATAAGGTCAATTCAAATCTCAGTCAAATAATAAAATATGACAGATAGACAGTTCCAATCAAACTTTATGGCGGATGTGAACATAGACACAAGTCGCGTCGCAGTACCTAGTTTTAGGTGTAGCGGGACGCAGTGGAGCGAGGGGTGTATGACTGTACCTGCGCAAGCACGCATATAGCGTTGTATTCCGATCCGCCATAAAGTTTGAGGTGAACTATATTTAAGCTACCTTCAGAATTGCCTTTTTGCAGCTACATTCTCTCTTTTGTTTTATTCTTGACATTTCTTCTTCTTTACGTTTCGATATTCCAATTGAGGTTCCAATAAATAGGGATTAATATGTAACAGATATAATGAATTCTAAATAGTAAAAAACATCAGGAGTAGTATGAAAGTATGACAAATAGACACTTCTAAATAAAGGCTTATTCGACCTGTTTATAAACAGAGAAAAGATTATAGTCCTTAAAAACATCTATTATATTAATTTTAATAATTTTTTGATTTTCACCTTCCTTGTTATGTAGATTATATATCAATTATGTGTATTGAAATGTCATTTGGAAATATTATAAACCACTAAAAACTTTAGATTATAATTATAAATCACCTAAATACCCTCAGACAACGTATCACATGTGAAAAATGATTCGTGTCAACCCAACTTGAACCCGACTCAAAGTTTACTAGCTTTAGCCAGCTTTTATGTAAGAGCTTTGACACAGATTTGCATGAAAGAGGTGTGTCTATTACTTACATATACCTATTGTCCCCACATTTCAACCGGTTATTCATTAATGTAATCAAAGTAGAAATAAAATTCGATAAGATACATACATCTAAAAAATTGTAAACTTACGGTTTCTAATAATTAATTAAACATTCGCTTAAATCTACACAATATTAACGCCTAATTATTAAAAGAGCTTTTTGGTCGTCTGATCCATTTTTTGTAACCCACTTAATATATTTTTTTTTGCCTTACTATTAACTTAACTGTTCTCTTAATAAGTATAGAATTACGGCTTCATGTATTTTACCGTGAAAATTTCATCAAAATAATTTCAGTGGTATAAGTTTTCAAACAAATGCACGAACGAACGAACTATCGAACAAACAGACAATACGACAAAATAATGTGCTTGAAAAATGGGTTCAAGGACAACTAATTTAGTCAGCTACAATAAATTTTATTATGTCTTTAATATTCACGAAGAAAATAATGACATCAAACAAGGCACAAATTCGAAATTGAAATTTATGGTTAAAATCGACGATGAATACAAAAAGGGCAAATAATCTTCCAAATATGCTTAGAACTGTGAGAGTTTTTGGCAAGATGGAGGGTCAGAATAAATCTTGTTGAACACATATCTGGCAAGGAAGTTATGATATTCCGTTTCCTTCAGAATATGGTACAAGGTTTATTTGTTCGGTGGTTCGATTTATCATTAATATGCATTTTCACATAATTTATGAAGGCGAATTATTTATTTATTGCTTTCTGGTTTAACAAAATATTGATTTGACAAATTAAACCAAAATATGTAAATTTTGTTATTGATATGAAATTCAGGTATGCAAGGAGACGCAGATGTTCTTGTCATATTTTATAATGTGATTAATTGAATTGAAATTCATGAGTTCTACGATGTGTGTAGGTACTATTAGTTGACGGACTTCTTTACAACACACTCATCAAGGTAAGAACACATTAGCAACGATTACAATATATTATCCTATTATTATCTACTATATTTTAATTTTTTAGTAATTTTCAAAACCAAAATATCGTCACCCTATTTTATATAATACCTATTGTATCAGTGCTTTGTTGCGCGTACGACCATAGTACACTCACTTAGGACCGCGCTCGCCGCGCCGCCGCCGCCGCCGCTCAGTCTCGGACAACATGGTTGTACATTATTTTAATCTTACATCATATGGAGGATAAATCTGCAGTATTATTATTTACCATACAGCATTTCTCAACGCATCTATGAACGCAAAATATGCGAGTCCGTCACAAGTAATCGCTTTCTATTCGTAATTTTATTTAACCTCCATTGGAAAGTTCAGTGATTTTCCTTCACCGTCCGAGATTTATTCTGATAAATTTAATCAATACTATTAAACAAAATTTTTAGTTCATGATATATAATTTACTGATCTCTAAAGTTTATAAACTACTTTTAACCGATTTTGCTAGGCCACCGGGCTAGGCAATATTAGTTTTGACCAGCAAATAATTCTAACTGTATATTTGATGGTACGAATTTCTTTACAACACAATGAACGCTACTATACGTACTTCAGTGGCGGGTTTGGAGTAAAGCAAGCTTTATGGAAGCAAGTGAGGCCAAGCCTCACTTAAATCAACTGGTTACCCACAGCAAAAATCTGCTTATAAATATTTTTCCATAAAATTATTGGAGAGCCCATGTTTAGTTACCTGTGATTTAATCTATATAAATTCTACTAAAAACTTGTCAATAAGTACCTCGTGATGATCATTTTCAATCCTCCATGGTTATTTTATCTTTAGTGAACGCTCCGTCTCCTATCCATGGCGTAATGAAGTCACTTGAGGCTAGCAATAACTTGGATTCATTAGCGTTCTATGCATTGCGTAGTTTCAATGGAGAGATCCAGAGCCAGAGAAGTTAACTCGTGCAGTGATGGACAATACTGTTATTAGTTAACGCTAAGGCAAGTAAATTTCTATTATCACTGCTCCATCAGCCGCGTAAACGGGTAGAAGGGGGAGCGCGGAGGCGAGTGGTCGGCTTCGCCCCAGTCACTCGCACGTAACTTGTATCCTCAGCTCGTGTCGTATATTTCCGAAATACATCTGGTTCGTTTTATTCGGTCATATTTTTGTAACGATCAAGTTTACTAACTGTCGATTTCATAGCTAAAATGTAGAAACTTAGAATATTGTTACGTGTTAGGGTTCGTCGAATTTAGAGAGAAAGACCTGCTGACTCTTTTGAAGACTTTATTCACTAACACTAGGTCCAACACAAAGCACTAAGTCCAAACACTAAGCACTAACGATGTTCCTAGCTCGTAGCCAAGTCGTAGGTTTCACTGGTATGACTCTTGCTTGATCACTAGTTTTCACTTCGAAGTCGCCTCGAAAGTAGCCCAAAAACTGAACTGAGCTCGCTCGTCTTCCTGCGGCTATTTATATAGGTCATAACGAGCCTCGAGAGCATTCTAGAAATCACTTCACTCGCACGAACGTAATCGACCAGATTGGATAATTCTAGAACATTCTTTCCTCTAACGTCATCTAGTATTGAGTAGAGGTTTCGTGTTATCCTTGTTGTAAAACCCTTCTACAAAGTGGTTTTACTGGTTCACGCTAGATGGAGGTCGTTACTTTGTCTGTTCGTAACAATATTTACCTCCCACGTATATTATTTTATTTCTTAGTCCTCCGTCAATTATCGAAACACATTACCATCATCGCTCAATGTTACCTCATTGCAAAATATCTCCCAAAGCCGCAACTGCACCGAGTTTTAAATTAATTCAATAGAGGAGTAATGCTGGCCGTTTAGTTCAAGAATCAAGCTTATCATTTTTGAGCCATAAGATGAGGAAGAGAGAAGGGTGGAACGCGCGGGCGAATGGTTTGATTACCTAGATGTTTGTGTTGTGTCTAGGTATTTGTGTGTTACCCATCACAACTATCTATAAATGAAAGGTAGTCAAAGAAATGTTTAAAGTAAATAAAGTGGACATTTGTTGGCTTTGACTCTTAACGAGCGTACGTCTTCCAATGTGCTATATTCAAAGTTTGGTGCGCCACTGCCTCTGTGGCCACTGCTATACTTAAAGGTCATAATAAAGCTATGCTCTATGATGCTTTAGCAATAGAGTCATGCGCTATCGTAGACCCCGAATTAAGCCATTTGATAGAGAGTTTTATAAGTTGTTAACGTTCATTATAATCTTGCTATTCGCTTTTTAAAAGTATGAACTATAAATCTAAAATATTAGTAACCGTTAAGCTGTGTACCTTAACGCCATCAGATCTGTCCCCCGTTCTTCAAAGCAACATTAACCTCTTTAAAGGTTTTTTGAAATTAGTACCACTAGATGGTATTTTCTATTTTGATATCTTAAGGTGGGACGTAGCCCGTTAGTACGGCTGTTGAATAATAGATGGAGCCACTATACAAAAAAAAGAATTATTTTTTTCCTTATCACATTTCTCCGTTTCAGTTGATAAAACATAACATGCGACTATAAAAAATATTTCTTTTCAATGTTTTTAACTGACAATATTGATTGTTTCAACAATTTCGAAGTGTTTGTACAAATACCAAAAATTTGTGGAAAATCAGGTTTTTCGACTGATTTATATAATAGTTCTTTCAATAGTTTTGAATCATTTGTCGAAAAACCTTAGGTATTTTCTCTGTTTATTATAAAATAGTCGTACTGACAGACAAGGACCCAAACTTGAGGTACCCCTGAACCCACCAAAAGCTTAAAATTTGTTTAAAATAAGGGTTTTCGACAAAGATTCGTAACTATTGAAAGAACCATTATGTAAATCAGTAGAAAAAACTTTATTTTCCACAAGTGTTAGGTTTTTGTACAAACACTTTGAAATCGTTGAAATAATCAATAATATCACTTAAAAACCTTAAAGAAAAATATTTTTATAGTCGCATGTTATATTTTATCAACTGAAACGTAGAAATGTGATGATGAAAAATAAAAAAAAGCATTTCTTTGTATGATGGCTCCATCTATTATTAAATAGCCGTACTAACAGATAACGTCCCCCTTAACCATTAAAATCAGTCCCGAAAATGTTAAGGGCAGGTTTCGTGACACATTTGCATATTTTTTTCGTTATGCAGCCAAACGTCTATACGTTGTTTTCTGACGTCTTTTTAATATTAATTGGAAAATTAACTATATTTCGTTTCAAAAGTATACAACACCCCGGATAAATAACATCATGGGATTGTCTTGTAAGGTTAAAACGCATTGACTACAACTAGGTACGATGTCTACGTTGTTCCGGTTTGTTAACCATACTTATGATACGAATTTCACGGTAGTTAAAGAATAATTTGTCTGAAGTAATAATCCTGTTTTTGTATCTAAAAATTAGTATACGACAATATGCAATCGTGTGTCATTAAAACGTGCAAGGATTGAGTCATATCAAGATTGACTTTTAACACAAAGTTATAAAACAGAATTAATTTACATTGCGAAGACGAACACAACGATGTGAATAAAACAAACGAAACTGTTGATTATAAACTTGTTATTGTTTTTCCATATCGTAAAAATAATATTCTTAATATTTTAATCGAATTAAACTTTTGATTTGATCTAACAATTGATTATTTTAAAGAATTAAATAAAAAATAAAAATGTACAAGGAAGTATAGGTATAAACGTTACCTGGTAAGTAAATATATTTAAAAGAAAATACGGTTTATGTTGAGAAATTTTGTACAAGTACAAACCTAATAATTATGCCAAACTATATCGTTCAGAATACGGTAACCATTTTAATTACCCGTAGTTTAGTAAGGCCCTAGGTATAGACAGGTACATAAAGTTACGTGTTGCTTCCTCTCTTACAGTTTCCGTCCCTCATAATACACCATGTAATAATCAGTTCAAGTTACAATGGTATTGAGCAAACCTATTAGGAGATCCGTAATTGTGAGATTCTCAACACGTAGATATTATTGCCATGAGGAAAAAGGTCGTTCACTGATTTTTTTAACCGACTTCAAAAAGGAGGAGGTTATGTTTACCGATTAGGTATAACTCCAGAGCTGATCCCATTACCTTCGTGTCAAGATCTGATGATGGAACCCTAGGGAAATCGAGGGATACCCTCAAATCTTGTATAAGCACGCATAGGTGTTAGAGCTATATTTTTTAGTCATTTAGGTGTTTGGGAGCCGACATCATCTCATGCTGCTAAGCTGATAATACTGCGATTTATCGACAGTTTCCTCTGAACATGAATACAAAAAAATTATAAAAATAAATAAATAAATGTTTAAAAAAAAGCTAACGTCAAAAACTTATTCTAAACAGTTAAATATTTTCAGATACGTAGTGTGTAATTTGTTTAGTTCGCTCACTATCCTGTCTGTAGCACACAGTTAACTGCTATCAGCATATAATTACGTCCTAAGCGTATACGTAAAATTACAGTTTTCTAAACATGATTTTCCTTTTAATAAAATATCAAATTACATACTTTTTTCTTAATGTTTTGCTCCTAAAAATAATAGCGTGCTGAGTATAATCTATTTAAATGTGAAAGTTTTAACATTCCTTTAGTGGTTATTTTTTAGGTACAAACGAACAAACAAACAAATTTTTTTTTAATACTATTCATAAGTTCAGGGACGACAGATAATAATCATTTGATAACCATTTTTCCGACAATATGTTCAACATATACAGACAACAATCACTCCGCTACAGTTTATCGTACTAGAAATCTAGACATCTAGATTTATAGAGCGATACGTTCACAGGGCGAGAGTTTTAACCAATAAACCCCAAGGTATTTATTGTGTCATATATAAATGATTAATCAAACTCTGGGATGTTTCGATGGCCAATATTTCGAATCTTAGTATTTTTAGTCAAATTCAAGGTCATAAAATTTGTTAAAGCCGCTAGCCGTGGACCCAAACTAGCAACTTAGGGGTCACATGTCCCGTCCGAGTTTATTTTCGAAAACTAATGTCGGTGCGGACATACGGGCGGACGGATTTTTATGGAAAATTGATTTTGCTATGAAATTTTCCGTTACGTATTTTTATAGAACATGCATTTTTTTTTTTTGGGAATACTTTCACACGACTGTTTTGTTACAATTATAAAATATTGTATGTATATTTTACCAAATTGCTATAGGTACTTACCTCATTTTAAGTTCTGTAGTAAACACACAGAAGATAAATTCCGGAAAATATGTTCGTAAAGTTTTACTGCCTCAAAGGAAGTTATCTTCATACTTTTCTGTTTCAACTTCAGTATATCTACTTAATTTCGGTGCGACGATGTTGAATCAGGTTAAAAAATATTATTGCAGGATTAAATCGAAATATTTTAATTAACAAACTGTAATCAAATCTGATGGCTTAAATATGTAAACAAAAACACAGCATTACTAATACTTAATTACGACTGACCAGTTGGCCGAGTGGTTAGAGATCCTAACTGCGGAGCCAAGGGTCGCGGGTTCGAATCCCGTCCGAGACAAATATTTGTGTGTATGAACATTTCTATTTGTTCCGTGTCTGGGTGTGACAAATATTTGTGAGCATGAACATGTCTATTTGTTCCTTGTCTGGGTCTCAAATATATATAATGTATATTATAATAAAAAAAGAATATTTAAGTATGTATATCAGTTGTCTAGTAACACATAACACAAGCATAATACTTGCTTACTTTGGGACTAGATGGCGCTGTGTTGGAAGTCCCATATATTATTATTATTATTATAACCATTTCTTGAAACGAGAATAGCTGTTCTAGTTTATTTTCCAAATACTTCTATTAAGTTATACTATAAGTAATAGTTTCATAGGATTTTTAGTAACCGGATATTTAACGTCATCGAAATTATAACAAAGAATCTATCCCCAAGTGGAGGGTGCTATATAATCTGTTACGAACATTTGGACGGGTCAGTCGCCTGCATAGCGAACGTAAGGCGCAGTTGCTCGTGCGCTTTTCGTTAGACAGCGCGAAAATTCAAACGCGATATTAATTTGGTTGCCAAGATAAATTTTTTTTTTTTTATAAATACTAAGTGAAGTGTCTACAGTGATAAAGGAGATAATTCGATTTAACGCGATCGGTGAGTTTCTATATGCATTAAGTTATTTGTTAAGCTATTAGTTAAGTAGGTAGATGGAAATATTTTATAACGAAAAAATGGAAGAAAAAATATCTGTTTATACGGATTTCTAATACTAGTTTCATAATGTAAACCAATAAATTTTTACATGTTTAATATTTTCCGAATTCAACGGAATCGAATTTTAATTAAATTGTTTTCAAAATAAATTGAAATAGTTCTGATAGGCTTAACTTTATTTGGGGAACCAATTTTTGTTCTAAGCTGTTGTGTTTTAAAATTAAATTTTTTTTATAATAAACGTTTGAAAACAAAAAAAAAGACTAAGTACCTCTTTTTCAAGTAAATTGGGATTTAGTTAATTTCTCATTCTAATCTCGTATGTGACACAAAAATACGAATAATAATATTTATTTTTATGTTAGACCAATAGAGCGCTAAGTAAACCGTATCAAGGCCAGAGGAAAGATATTATTGATGGAACATCCTGTGTAATCACCAAAAACTGGAATGGCAGAAGTAATCTCTTTGCGTCAGTGCTTACAAAAGAAATGAAGATATCTCCGCATTGTTTCTTTATAGAATAATGCGATTCTTATTTCAGTAGTTGTTGCAAAATCTTTGCGTAATAACTGTTGACTAGTTAATGCTATAATAAACTTATGTATTATTATCCATACCAATATAAAGTGAGTTGGTGTGTTTGGTGTCTTTATACGGTTAACTGAATTGAATTTGATGACATAAATCCAAAGTTTATGGGGTATGTGACGTTACCTTTGCAACTGAAAAGTAATTAATGGCGAGTAAGTTCTAAATAGTGAAAATAATGTGGTATTCGATTCCCGGTCGTGTAGAAATCTTCTTTATGCATAAAATGTAAATACCAGTGATTCTTTCCATTTCTAACAATTTCTCTAAAAATTCTAGAACCAACTATTCCGAATTTAAAATATTATTGTTCTAAATGATGACTAATAAGAAATTAAAAAAAAGATAAAATATGAGGAAAGAGCTTTTTAAAATAAATCTTGATATTACTCAGGACTTCCAACTTTAGTACAGAGATCGTCTTTAACAAGTATATAAGACTCGTGGTTTATTTTTTTTACTTTAATCTCAAATATGCGGCCATTGAACGAAACCTAGTGATTGGGATTGAATTTGATTAACGTAACCAAGTGAACGAAACAAACGTATGATAAAAAGCATGTGAATGATTACATCAATGCAAACTAATCTTGCTCTGTTATAACGTAGTTAATGTGGAAAATGACAAATTAATAAACATCGACATATTTTATATTAGATAAGTTATTAAAGTAGAATTCAAATCGTTTCTAAAAAAAGTATTGCAACAAAATAAAGGTCATGAAATATATTAACATTTAACTATCGAAGTTCATTAAAACATCAAATTAGACGCTTTAACACGTAGAAATACGTTAACAATATTCTTGGAATTAATTACTTATTTAAGAAATTATATAATTTACTTTATTTCCACTTACTGACCTTTTTCTAAATGTCAAGGAGTAAAAAACAAACCAATGAAGATCATTATATTTCGTATTAGAAAATATCAAGTGTAGGATCTTAAGCGCCTCTGACATCAATGTACCTAAATAACACAATTACAAAGATTACAAAATATCTTAACGACCGCTTAGTCTAGTGGGTAGCGACCCTGCCTACGAAGTTGGAGGTCTCGGGTTCGAGTCCCAGGTCGGGTCGTTTCGGGTCGGGTATTTGTATGATGAATATTGATACAAGTACCGGGTCTTGGTAGTTATATGTATGCGGTGTCTTTGCTTGATACCCGAAACACAAACTAATGCTTAGTTCGGGGCCTAGACGTTGTTGTCGTGTATACGTTATTATGATTATTATTATTATTATTAATTAATAATTAAACTTCATTAAAACATAAATTCAGAAAAATGATTATAACGTTTTTAGAATAAACTGACATTTTTGAATGAAATGACATGACATAATTTAAACAATTTTTTAAATTATACCTGAAATATAATTTCAGAATCTTTATGTATTTTTTTAGTAAGACTTTCGCATGTGCGTCACATTAAATTCTACTTTACAGTGTTAAGTCAAAACATAAAGTGGCGTAAATTTTGTTTGTCGCATACATTTCTTGTTCCCATTTGATGCGGTATCTTTTTAACATCCGTGGTAACTTTATTTGATAAATATTTTAAAAAATTAAACATCTGCGTACAATTATACGAATTTCATTAAACTTAATTGTGGACATTTAAAAACTACATCAAAAGAATGCATCAAAATCAACGAGTTGCTGAAAAATAGAGACAAAACAGAATAATTTCCTTCGTGTCTTCGTTTATAAAATATATACGAAAAAAAAAATACAAAAGCAATTAATTGTATATGAAATATATATATATACTGTTACGTTTTTCTACTCTGACACACACGACACGCAATATTTACTACGCCTGACGGAATTTCGGTGTAATCTCGCTGTATTTTCTGAGACGTGATTAGTGAAGCACTTAACTAGATGTTGAAGTATAAGAATTTTGATCGTTAAATCTATCGCTAGCGGTTCTTCGAAAAACAAACGTACAGACAGTACAGATCTGTCAGAAAAGTAATGTGATGTGTGTGACTGGGCGTACCTACCTGCAATTTGCAAGACAATTTAAACCAAATGTGTTAAGGAATAAAGTTGTTTTTACAGTATTTTCGTTATGATTTATGACTTTTTCTCATTAAAATTATTTCATTGGATAACTTCGGGTAAACCTGCGCTTCCGATGTTAACCGATTCCTATTACTTTTCTGATACTACTCTGTAAAAAAAGTACCGGGAATTGTTCATTTAATTCTAATTCCAAATTCAATTCAAAAAGTCTTTTTTGTCGGTGAGTATGCTCAACTGTTTTCTATATTGGTGCGAAGTTTGAGCACCATCTGTCATTTAGTTTGTGTACAGTGCTCGATTTTGTTAGGTCCTCTCAAGTGTGTTTTGCGATTTTTATAATGGATAAAAACATTGAACAAAGAGTTTGTCTCAAATTTTGCATTGCGAATGGAATTTCGTGTTCCGAGTCGCTGAAAATGTTGCAGAAAGCTTACGGTAAATCGACTTTATCAAAAACACGTGCATATGAGTGGTACAGTGCATTCAAAAGCGGTCGGGGTGTGGTGGAAGATTTGCCTCGCTCTGATCGGCCATCAACGTCTTCAACTAAAGTTAATATCGCTAAAGTGAAGGAAATGGTGACTGAAAATCCTCATTCAAGTTTGAGAGAGATAGCCGCTGAGCTTTCTGTGTCTCACTCATCGATTCGTATAATTTTAAACGATCGCTTGAGCATGAAACACGTTGCCGCTCGACTAGTCCCAAAAGATCTGAATTTTCTTCAAAAACTCAATCGCGTAAAAGTCGCCGAAGACATGCTAGAACGAGTCAGTTTCGACCCTACATTCATAAAACGCATTGTTACTGGTGACGAGACATGGGTTTACGAGTTTGACATGCAAACTAGTCAACAAGCTTCAGAATGGCGCCTTCCAACTGAACCGAAACCGAAAAAACAACGCCGAAGTCGATCAAAAGTAAAGGTCATGTTGACTGTTTTCTTTGACTATCGCGGTGTTGTGCACTCGGAATTCTTGCCAGAAGGTCAGATGGTAAATAAAGAATATTATGTGAGTGTTATGCGGCGTTTGCGAGAGCAAATTCGTCGAAAAAGACCAGATTTGTGGAAAGAAAATTCGTGGATTTTGCACCATGACAACGCGCCATCGCACAAAGCCATCATTGTGAACGAATTTTTGGCCAAAAACTCAACAAATACCATTGAACAACCTCCATATTCACCGGATATGGCTCCGGCCGACTTTTTTCTCTTCCCGAAACTGAAATTACCACTTCGAGGCACCCGTTTTCAGTCGATAGAAGACATAAAAGAAAATTCGCGGCGAGAACTGAAGTCGATTCCGGAAAATGCGTTTAAAAAATGTTTTGATAATTGGATTATTCGTTGGCGTAAGTGTATTATTTCGGAAGGGGCATACTTTGAAGGTGATAAAATAAATTTGGAATAATAATTAACATTTCATGTTTTATTAACCTTTTCCCGGTACTTTTTTTACAGAATGTACATGTGTATGTCTTTAGGCAAGTATGGATATCCTTTGACGATGTAGAAAACTTTGGAGAATACGTTATTAAGTGAATTGACGCTTCGTAAATGTTTTGTATTTTTTTTTCGTTTGGACAGCGCAGCGCAATGTTATTTTATGTATTTCAATATTGCGCTCATGAATGTCGAAATTTACGATTAGGTTCGTTAATGTAAATATTTTTGAGTGGTAGTCACTCGAACGAAACACGATTGCTGTAATGTGATGTAAAAAAAAGGATCATGCTGACGGCGACGAGTTTTGAGTACTTATTGATAGCCAAACAGGACAGTTCAACAAACTTAAGAAACAGTGAATATAAATTTGGGGTTTGTTTTGTAGGTAATAACAACTCGAATCACAGACTCCATATTTTATATTTTTCTATCTTCTGTCTGTTAGATGTACTTTTCAGTTTCAGCTGCACGGAAAAATATTTAATGCGTCAAGAATAAAAAAATTATGTCCTTAAAAATTGTTTCGTTGAATAACATTCGACTACTCACCAATATTTACAAGAACAAAAGTCCATCGAATGCTAAATGGCAAAAAATAATAAAAAAAAATTAAAAAAAAACCAGATGAATCTACTAACTACGGATATTTGGTTAGCAAACAAATAGAAACGATACATCATCAGCCCATTTTTACCCCACTACAGAGGCTTCCAAGGTGGGGGGAAGGGGGGTTGTTGGAGCTTAAATCCACCACGCTGCTCCACTGTGGGTTGGGGATTGTAACGACCGCCATCTATTGACAGCACCCGGGACCGACTGCTTAACGTGCTCTCCGAGGCACGGAGTCAGTGATAGTTATGTGCTTAAGTCAGAAAAACTCATTGGTTCAACCCAACAAATTTGAGACAGGTTCGTATCGCTTTGGGCTATCACGACACTAGACAATAGAAAGATACATTAAGTAGTAAATACAGCACCCGAGTATACAGCTATATATATAGCTAAAATAACTATACTTTATATTCACCTAGAAGATTCCCTAGAACAAGACATGCAATAGTACGTGCATCATCACCTAGACTGGATCAGGCTAACAGAAGATAGACGAGGAATAAAGGAAGCAGCAGCCGAAATATCCTTTTATAATATATACGTAAACTGTATAATATTTATTCACCCCTCTTGTATTTTGCCTCTGGCTACAGGTTGTATCGGATAAAAATTTAAGACTTAAACTTACTTATTAAGGTTAAGTCTAATGAACTACAAAATCTTTTATTGAAATCGGTTCTGTAGTTTTTGATTTTATCGTGTTCGTACAATCAAACAAACTCACAAAATAATTTGTGTTTGTACCCTCGGTTACTATTAATAAAAAGTAAGTTCGATAAGTGTGTGTAAACATCTTATTTTTAAATTTGATTTAAAAGTACAAAAAGTTTCATCAAAATCGGTTCATTACTTTTAGCATTTATTGTTTTTATACGAACAGACAAAAATTCAATAATTATTGTTTTTAACCCCTAACGTAAAAAGCGGGGTGTCATAATTTTGACGTATGTGTGTCCGTCTGTGACCTCGTAGTTCCCAAACGAAAAAACCGAATTTGATGCAGTATTTTTAGTTTAATGATGATTTAATTGCGAGTGTTCTTAGCTATGGTTCGAAAAAATGTGTTCAGCCGTTTGAAGATCATCAGCTCTTTTCTAGTTGAAGAAGGGTAGTGAGGTATTCCCAAAGATCTGGTCGATTCGAAATTTCATTACTTCAAGCAAAAGCATTGTGACCGTGACCTAATGCCAAATCATCACCTGAATCTGGAGAATACCCAACTTCTCACCAACTTACAGCAGAGTTATCGTGTTTGGGCTCATTTGAATGGTCTCAATGAATAAATTAAAGATGGATGGTGATCAAGGTCAGATGATAGAGCAGTAAAGAGAAATGAGGATAAATTTGTGATAGATTCTAAGCTACTTTCACTCATTTAATCAACATGAAATTTTGGTACGATGTAGCACCGTTTTTAGCGAATGTGTATGAATGTGTAAAGTGAATGGAGGAATTAACGAGTGAACCAGATTGAGTGAATGAATAATTATACGATTTGATATGGTACGGTATACTGAATATAATAAGGTACGTGGGGTACGGTACGTACTACGAACGTGGGAGGTGATTGAATGGGATTAAGTGAATGATTGATTATGATTTTGTATGATTTATTAAGATAAAAGATCATGGAATGTTTAGAACGAAGTTTAAATATTTTGAAATAAATTTAAAATTTAAAAAACCCTGTCATTAAAAAAACTAAATTAATTTTAAATTTATGTAAAGATACATATAAAGATTAAGAATCCCTATTGATTTCTCGAACTGAAAACCGAAAAAAGCAATTTTTCAGAATTACCTATTTGTCTAGTAATTTTATGACATTGTATTTAGATAATAACATAAAATAAATAAATAAAAAAAAAATTTAAAAGTACGTTTTTTGGTAAGCACGAAACATTAGATTTTTCAATGCTTTTTTTAGCAAACTGGTAGTTAATACTAATTGTACGACAAATTGTCTTAAAATTTATTTATGCGTACTGTAAAAAATGTGTTCCATGCTAAATAATTGCAAAAAAGTCGTGAGCAAAATTGTCGTCTACGCGTTACAATTTAACGTAAATAACAAGAAAATCTATAAAAATTTAATTTCGAGGTAGTATCTACCAAATGCAATGTTTATGTTCCATTTTTGTTTGTAATAAAAATTTGAATATACCTTATAAACCTGTGTACAAACTGACGTCGAAGACGGACAATTTACAGGGACTCTTAAGACTGGTTGATAAAAGACAAATTACATAAATTTACATAGGTTGAAATAGATTTAGTCTGATATTAACTTTGTGATTTATTGAAACAATATTTTCGTAAACTGTGTAAATAATAATATAAATAATAGTAACTAGATATGAAATTAATTATGAAACTTAAGTGGCATAATAAATAATCAGGATGGAGCGTTTCATACTTCGAAACAATCGAAAACGTGACCAAAATGTCACACTCGGTGATTATATGAACCATTGTCATTATCCTTATTTTAAACAAACATTTTGTTAAATTGCACACGAAATGTAATTTAAGTATATTTGTTTTCTTTTTAAATACGAATTTCACGTGTGTCACACAAAATTATATTTCACAGCGAATATTTCCTGGTATATATTTGATCTACGGCGTACATTTATTTGCTCATATTTTTGTTGTCACAACGCGGTATTTCTAGTCTTATTATGAAATCAATTCTTAGTATAATTTTATACAGGTTGGAAACAAAAGATATGAGTTGGAGGGAAAGTACCATAATTATTGATAATAAAAAAATCAACCGAAAGGAAAATTTCCTTTATTGTCAAAAATAAGTAAAACCACATGGAAATATTTTTAATAAATGACCAGTTTCAGCCGGAAATTAAACATGTGAAATATAAAAAACAAATTAACCACTTTCATAACACCAATATATAGAGTTATATATAAGGATCAATTTAGTTTAAATAAGATATTTTAAATAAAAGGACGATCGAAAAAAATAAAACAATATAACAAGGAAACACCGTATAAAGGCTACAAAACTAACAATAATCTGCAATATCAGTAATTTCTAAGGGAATAATAACTTACAATTTTTATTAATGTAAATTCAAGTATAACTAATGTTAAGTTTAATTTACCTATAAACAAAATAAAATAATTGTATTTTACCTATTAAGTGGTTGGCGTTCGTGACTTCTATTCCTTCAGTCACACTATGTTAATTTTTATAGATCATCTCTCTCCCCCTTAACTTGGGACGTAATTTATGAATGACGTCATTAGCATGGATTTGAATATTAATGAGAAAGTAAAAGATAAGGTAAACGATGCTAGTGATGTAAAACAAGGTTTTCCCGTTTGATTAATTGTATAAGCGATAATTAATCAAAATAAACAACGGTATTATAGAAAACCACATTTTCCGGTTAGAGATTGTTTTTTTTCTCGTTATCCTTAACAAACTGGAAAAAGAATATTAATCGATTCAATGAAAAACCAACAAGTAGGTAAGTACTTTTTTAAACATGACACTTTTAAATGGGGCCATATATATCATTTTTTAGTTTAGTTTAGTTAAGTTTAGAACTTTCTATTAATCTGTCATATTGTAATGATACAGGTTATATGCACATTTATATTCTGCCTGTCTATAAATTCTCTATTCTTTGTTACGTAACAATAACAAGTAGGTACCGTTAGATCGAGCAGGCTCGGTGGATTATGCACTACGAACAATCATTCGTTTTTACGATTTTATAATTGAACGTTATATCTATAGCGATTACGTAGCTAAGGTAAAATGAATGAATCTTAGCACTTATTTAGGTCATTTGTTTACCATGACAATTTGTTTTTCGATTTCATTATAATATGATTTGTTTTGGCTCGTGCACCGAAGTTTCCGTGCAGACACACAATATATTTGTGTAAAAAATGTAAGTTTGTAATGATAGTGTCGTGATAGTCCAGAGCACAACAAACCTGTCTTAAATTTATAAGGCCCCACAGGGCCATGGTTCGAATCCGGGCGTGTACCAATGAGTTTTTCTGACTTAAGTACACAATATCACTGACACCGTGCTTCGGAGGGCACGTTAAGCAGTCGGTCCCGGACGCTGTCAATAGATGGCGGTCGTTACAGTTCCCAACCCGCAGTGGAGCAGCATGGTGGACTTAAGCTCCAAGCCCCCCCTCCTCACCCTGGGGGAGGCCTAAGCCCCTGCAGTGGGGTAAAAATGGGCTGATGATGATGATGATGATGAATGATAAATAATATTTTTTTCATTTACTTGAACTTTGAGACTTTGCTTCTTCTCAAATATGATTTTACGTCAATAGAAAGTACCTTAGGTTTTTAGTTATTTGTGAGTGCCAAAATATGCGGTATAAGTAGCCCTTTTTTGTTACATCGATTATTTTGCAGCTCCAAGTTACCGTAGAACTTGATATGTCCACGCGTTGCTGATAAAAATATCCTTGACCAACAGACAGACGGGCGGACAACGAAGTAATCTTATAAGGGTTCCTTTTCTTTTATGGAATAGGACCTTAAAAATTAAAAACCGTAGCTATGAAACCTTTTATGTCAGTATCAATCACACATGTCAATAGCAATAATTTTGCAAATTATTTTACCTTCGTAAGTATATATACTTATTCTTACGTAAAAGAACTAATAAATAAAATTGGCGTAAATCATACCTATGACACTGAATATCATACATTTGCCATCGAATTTTCAGACTATATTAAACAATTTAAATACTTTAACACTCGCACATATTTCATCATCATCATCATCAGCCCATTTTTACCCCACTGCAGGGGCTTAGGCCTCCCCCAGGGTGAGGATGGGGGCTTGGAGCTTAAGTCCACCACGCTGCTTCACTGCGGGTTGGGAACTGTAACGACCGCCATCTATTGACAGCGTCCGGGACCGACTGCTTAACGTGCGCTCCGAAGCACGGTGTCAGTGATATTGTGTACTTAAGTCAGAAAAACTCATTGGTACACGCCCGGATTCGAACCATGGCCCTGTGGGGCCTTATAAATTTAGGACAGGTTCGTTGTGCTCTGGGCTATCACGATACTACACGCACATATTTGTCCGGCCTCAAACTAGGATTTCCTGGGTTATGAGAACCAATGCAAACACATTCACTGCCACTTAACGGGGCGTACTGACAACCTAATCCGGATGTAAGTTAGAAAATATATTTTTTTATATGTATACCGACACGAGAATTGACCTCGGAACTAGTCACATTGCACATAGAGCACTTATTGTTTATCTCACAAATCTCAACGTGTTTCTAAGGTAGCGCGTACGTCGTCAAATTTCTATGAAGATATGACTGACCCGTTGGCCGAGTGGTTAGAGATCCTAACTGCGGAGCCGAGGGTCGCGGGTTCGGTTACCGTCCGGGACAAATATTTGTGTGCATGAACATGTTTACTTGTTCCGTATCTGTATGTAAAAGTATATATTAAGTATATATTATAAAAAAAGAATATTTAAGTATGTATATCAGTTGTCTAGTACCCCATAGTACAAGCATAATACTTGCTTAATTTGGGACTAGATGGTGCTGTGTGGGATGTCCCAGATATTATTATTATTATTATTATTATTATTATTATTATTATTATTATTATTATTATTATTATTATTATTATTATTATTATTATTATTATTATTATTATTATTATTATTATTATACAGCGTTTAGAGCCATACCTACTGTGTCCACTGCTTGACAGAGGCCGTGAATTACAATCACTAACATTATCAGCAGCATTGCCTTAATGTGTAGTCTACACGCCTACCGGTTTGATTAATTAGGCTTTATCTCAGATGTATTACTGCAATATGCACAGGTATACTTTTGAAATACAGCTCACGAATATTTTGTTGTGCATGACCCGTAATTATGTAGTTTGATTTTGATTAGTCTAAAATTATACATCGTAAATTAGTATATATAAATATTAAGTGCTTTTTACCATAGATTTGTATGAGTTTAAAAAAAGTTAGGGCGTCGTTAGGGTCGCTCCAGTGGTTATTACGGAGTCTGTAATCGAAGTTGACGCCGAACACATTTACCTGGGACAAACTGTCCGATTCGATAAGTCCAACTTCGACGGAGACGTCCAAAGATTTAAGTATTAGAACAGTGCGTATTGCCAGTGATGATTTACGGAAGTGACGCGTAGTTCTTTAATGTTGTACTCGTCAATTATTCGTGGATTTTATGGTATAGACTTCGAGACCGGAAAATCTGCAGAAAAAGTGGGGTGACCGGTATAGCTCACCAAATTAGCGAGTTGAAGTGGGAATGGACTGGAAACGGATAACCGCTGAGGAAGAAATGTTCTCTGGTGGCGACAGTGAACCGAAACTCATAGCGTGAGATTCGGTTCACCCCCTATAGGTGAACTGTTGACCTTCTTCTGCTTAATTATTCGTTTTCTACTTACATCTTTGTCTGTCTTTTGTTATAAGTGGCTAGACTGTTCGTTGTGAAGATGTAATGGTTTGCAGCTGAAATATTGATGACACTGACCATGAAATTTGCTTAGTTAATTTCAGAGAGAGAAGATGAGAAACACTTCACCTACTGTGAACTTACAGAGTGTAACGAAAAAATATATTTTTTGCAAATAATTTCAATTCCCTGTCAAAATGTAGGTAAGTTTATGAATCTTCATCATCAGCCCATTTTTACTCCACTGCAAGGGCTTAGGCCTTCCTTAGGGTGAATGGGGGCTTGGGGTTTAAATCCACCACGCTGCTCCACTGCAGGTTAGGGATTGCAATTACCGCCATCTATTGACAGCGCCCGGGACCGACTGCTTAACGTGCTCTCCGAGGCACGGAGTCAGTGATAGTTATGTACTTAAGTCCGAAAAACTCATTGGTACACCCCAGGATTCGAACCATGACCCTGTGGGGTATATGAATAAATAAATACAAATATATTCATGCACACATCATTTAAGTTTAAGCCAATAGGTTCACTTACTGAGTAGGTACGTTCTCTATTAAAAAGTATTTCTTAGTTCGGTGTATGGAGTACATAAAAAAAAGGGAATACATAATTTCAAATATATTTATTTACCTTTTTGCGATGTTTTTTCTAACCTTTTTATTTTCGATAAACGAACTTTTTGTGGAATAGGTTCACAATGACGTGCGTTGACCTACACACCTACACTGAGAAAACTGTTCTTCAAATACATACATATATACATACATACATACATACATACATACATACATAAAATACACACGTACGTACCTACGTACATACATACATACATCAAATGATAATACCAAATGAATTTGCATAAATTAGATTTTTGGTTAAACATACTAAAAAAAAGTATAAAAATCTCTAAATCCATTGATTTGACTAATAGCTCTGGACCCATAACCAATTTTTACCTGTCATATTTAAAATCGGTAAACCAGTTCGTTCTTTGTATTCTTGGGAATAAAATTTAGGTAGATTGTATACTATATCGAGTGGAAATAATACACAATTGTTAAATACAATGAACAATTCGTATTGTTATTTGAGTGAATATTCCGTTATAATTGTGTCGTTAATAGTAAAAATACTTTGCCGATTTGTAATACGCAATTTGCTACTATTATAGTAGGTATAGTATATAGTATAGTATATTATTAGTTAAGATTTTGGTACTAGTAATTTAAATGATTTTTAAAGAGAATTCGTAATTACGATTTATAAATTCCAATCGAACTTACTGCGTTTTTGATTTTGAGAAATAAATAATTAATTTGTCAATGTCTCTATGAAGTAAGACGCTAGACTAGTTAGATATTCTAGTATTTAAATTCGGAATGGCATTGACAACTATCTATTTATTTATTTATTTTTTTACTACAAATTAATTTATTTATTATATAAAATTAAAATAATTATTGATGCTGCAGATCAGCTGAGGGTTACCACCACAGACAAGTCAATTTTATAGACCACGCTTTGACAGGGAGTAGCATTCGCCAAGGCTATGTAGTGACACTACATAACTACGTCTCTTGTGAGCGGTCAGTTGGAAGCACGTCGAAAGCCATTAAATTGTCAATTTTGAACGAGCCAATGAAAACTATATAGCCGACCTCTCCCCGCACCCCGCCACTTTTTGGCGATTTCGTTTTCGTACTGACGTTTATTAAAGCGTGGTCTATAGGTTGACTGGTCTGTGGTTACCACTTAATGCTATCACTTTCATTTTGTTTCGAGTAGTAGTCTAAGCAAAACTATTTTACTAAGATATATAATGCATATGCGTTTACACTTACATGTGCTTAAAATTAACAAACTATAACTTTTCTTTTCCATATGCACATGCAAATAGGCACAGGTTCTATACCTACTTGTAAACTCTAAATTCAGGTATTTTTGATATAGGTTTTGATTACTGCGGGCGTAGTATAGACGGTCTAGACAAACAAGGACGTCTTGCTTCTTAACTACTTATTATTAGTTTTAAAATTTCGTTTATACCCGAATATATATTAATATATCACGGTCGTTATAAATATTAAAATTATAATAATATGTGGAGAACATTTATGTGTGTGACATTTCAGACATCTAGTTCTTAACTAGGCAAAGCTTGTATGTTATGTACCATGAGTTCTGGACAACTGATATACATACTTTCAAATTCAAATCGTTTATTGCCACAAAAAAAACTTATTATAAACATATTTCGTTACACTACTTAATTTAGTTTTCATGACAAACGGGATCGGCTCAGCATGTTGATGGGCTGCCACAAACAGGCATGCCCATCGCTGATATACATACTTAAATATGTTTATATAATAATAATAATAATATATGGGACATTCTACACAGCGCCATCTAGTCCCAAAGTAAGCAAGTATTATGCTTGTGTTATGGATTACTAGACTAGATATCATACTTAATTATTCTTTTTTTTTAAATGAAATATACAATTAATATTTTACACCCAGCCTTATAGCCAGCAAATATTTGTCATGCACACAAATATTATAATAAATATTACCTTAAGTGTCACAATATTTTGGTAATATGTTTTTTCAGGCTGCATTGGACATTTAGTAGAACGGCGCAGATGTGTAAAATATTACACATTTGCGTGTGCGCAGTACAACAATCGGTCTGATACTTCCAAAGTGAATTACCATTTCTATTTGTATTGTTCTGTGCTTGAACCTATTATCAAAATCGGCATATAACACGAATCGTGTTTGAAACCGCGGCGACTGCTTACAATAGCTTATTATATTTCACTCTCGCACGTTTTTTCCTCGACACGGTTACGCTCTGCAGGAACGGGCGTTGTGAAAGACCAACGCCTGCATACAGGCTGATAACGATTGTCTAATTGACCGTGCCACTTGGGCAAACGGGGACGCTGTGTAGCCGTTTTTTGAAGTTTAGGTAAAAAAAATTATGAATTAAAATGGAGATCAAACATGTCGGCGATAGCAGCTATTCCGTGATGACTCCGAGTTTAAGGGTTAAGATAAATATTATAAAATATGTTGTGCGAATGTGTTCTTGGTTTCTCAACTCGCATTGGAGCAGCTGGTGGATTAAGCTCCAAGCCCCCTCGTCTCTATGGGCTATGTCCCTGTTGTGGGACATTAATGGGCTGATGGTATGGTAATGTGTTCTAGATTGATTAAATAAAGGGTTGATTAAAAATATGATACGCTTTTTAAATTCTCTCGCGACTAAACAAACGAAATATACTTTTTTTAATAATGTATTAAACCTTTAAATGAATTTCAAAAGTCCCAAGCAATAATATACACTTGAGCGATTACGCAAAACGAATTATACCGATTTTCCACGCACGAAAGAATTTTATTAACACAACAATACTACGTTCAAAACATGGTCGACGGTCGTGGCTATTGAATTTTAGACAATTATATGTTTTAGTTTAATATAAATCTGTGTGAAATACGAGTATGTCCTATTGTAGTTATCTCAAAGTCAAAATTTCACCATCGCGATCCTCTTTCCTCTGGTTGCTTTGACCAATCACGAACACCCGACTACATGCGCATCGAAACCTTTTGGATCAATATAATAACGATGTGAGAAATTTTAAAACCGTTTTTCTGTAATATCTATATATAAATACGTGAAGGAAAAACTTTAGACCCCTTTCAAAGCGTACAACGCGCACAGAGGAGAGTGATATTCGGAATAGATAAAGTTTATATGGAGTAAGAGTACAGAAAGCTAAAATATATATACAGGATGAGTTTTTGAGATGGAACTGTATGGCTAAATCCTAAACTATAAGAAATAGTGAAATGTGTCATAAGCACGATTTACGAGGAAAGAAACTGCTTATTCACATTTTTGTAAAATTTGTTACTTTTAACAGGTAATCGAACTACTTAATTTAGTTATCTATATATTAATACGTTAAGAGAAAACTTTGTACCCCTTTTAAAGCTTTTTTGAATATTACGTGTACGCAGTGTGACATTTGACATAAGTAAAGTTTATATGGAAAAGGAGTGCCAAAAGCTAAAATTTATATATATACCTATTAACTTGAAATGAGATAAAAAAATATGCCTTACAAATACTGTCAATAATACGAGTTTAATAGTCTGTCATTTGATGCAGTTTTAATTGACTTACTCTCGCCTATTCATTATTGATGGTTTCAAAAAAGTGAGTACGGTCGAACTTCGACCGCTGGGCGACCACTACTTTTTGATAATCACTTGAAAATGTGTGCGGTTTTAAATTATCAAATATGATCTCTATTTTAGGAAATAAGAAAAAATATACAAAAGAAACACGTTATCGGCTATATATGTTATAAAATGTTCAAAGATGCACTTTTTTGCTAATAATAAAGATTAAATATTGTGATCGCACAAGTAGCCATAAGGGATCATAATATGAGAAAACAATAAAATTTGCTTATGACCGGTTTCGTTTCTGATAGCATGTATTCTTTTTTTATTTGTACCTCCAAAGCATGTCTCCCTCGATTTTTATTAGCAAACATTTAATTTTATCTCATTTCAAGTTAATAGGCTTATATTTTAAAGGTCCACAGTGAGTCAATGAACGAGCGCTTAGTAAAGAAAAAAAAAACGAATGCCTATGGTTTTTTATTGCCAGAGGTTACTGACCATCCTAAAAGCGTTTGTAATTGATGAGTCTCCCTTCGTCATTAATTAACAATAATGTCTGTTGAGGTAACATTAAAATTGTTTATTCAGACCTTATACTTGAATATTCTTGTTTTATTAAAATTAAGGATAAAAAAAATTCACAGCAAAATAACATCGTAAATTTATGATGTTTGACAAAAAAGGACACGCGTATAAAAAACAAGTATGTTTATTGCGCCTGGGATCGCCCAAAATATTATAACGCAAGCATATTCTGTAAAGTGTAAAAGTGTTCTCTGGCAAAAATGTTGACCGTTTTTCACTCAATTATGTCATTCAATGTTACGATGACTTCTTCGTTACTCATTATTTGACTTTTTTGAATCTAAATTGATTTCACATAACTGTAAAGTTATGAAAAATGAATTACTATATAACTGAAATCATTTTGTTGACAAACAAAGTTGCTAATCGTAATTTTGAGTTATGGGATAACAACTGAATGTACCGTCAGCAATGCGACGCCAAATAATTTTATTATACTTTTCTTCTCTCATCCATATATCCGCTAAATCACTAATATATTTATACTAACTTTCACGACATAAGCTGCACTCATTTTCGCTGGGCTCTGATTTTAATAATTTTGTGTGACAAGGCAACTTGAAATCAAAATTAACACATTTTTCAAAGCTAGATTGTATATTAACTATTCGCAAAATTCAATTGAAATCTGTTCAACCATTTAACAAAATTATGTGTATGCAAAATTCCATACCAAATTAATACAGACAAGTATGGGACTTTTTCATAAAAGTTATATAAAAGTTAAATGTTTACGCCAAAACATTAAATTCCAAGCATTACAATTTTGTTAGAAAGCTCCTTTCACACGCGTGGTGCATAACAGGGGTGTGTTCAAATACCAGATATTACATTCAGCGACTACACAATACTCTTAAGTGTGAAACAAAGTACTGCTTGAATTTCTGATTAATGCGGGAAAAAAATTAACTAGAAATAACTACCCGCTTTTTTGTGTAAGTCTTTCAAATCATAATGGTAGGTATCCTGTTTTCTATTTTATTGTTTTTGCTGTTTTGCGCATATGGGTCGTTCTTTTTGGGTACGCATATCTCAAACATGCTACTAATTACGCAGTAGAATGATACGGACCAACTTTCACCATGGCTTACAATTCCACATCATTGATTTCAGTGACTGGTCTACTTCTTAGTTCGTTCTGCAAGACAAAGTTTACACCATGGAAGCGACTAAAAAACACATGATGCGTTCATTAGACATATTTCCTCCAATTACAGCATTGATGTCACTTATCTACCCCGCCATTGCCATGACATGACGGAGCGCGTGTTCAAAAATTACTCTAACTTTTGACTTGCATGTATTTGAGTATAGACGGGATTGTCAAAATAAATGAAAAGAATATATTTATCGAATTATTTTATTGATTTTTAATTTGGAACACGGCGACTTTTATTTGAATTTTCTAAATTGTAAACTCTCATTAAGTAAGTTTCAATTTCATTCGAAGTAGTCAGAATCGAATAGAACGGTATCATATTTAAACCGTCATTTTTATTAGTGGAATTATTCTCGACCCACGTTTTTTTTTTAATATTTGTTTAACGATACTTGAACCGTGAATGGGTTTTTCATATCACGACACGTGTAAAACCCATTAAGCAAAAAACGCAGTAATTACTTCTAAATTAACGGATCGTTATATTTTTATTCACTTAAATTACCTGTCGTTGGTATGATATCAAAACTATTAATCAGTACTAAAAAATTTAAACAAAAAGAGAACGGTAATACACCAATTTGTTGTTCTATTAAAAATGAAGAGATTTATGATTCAAAACAAAAACATGTTTAAGTAATTTATTGTGATAATTGATTTAAGAAAAAGTTTAATTGTAAAGTTGGAATCACAATGTAATAATTCATAGTTTCCATTATTTCAAATACGAGAACGTATACATCGGGAATATATACGAGGTAGGTATAGAGTTCCGTAGCCAAAAGAACCTTTACGATTAATATATTTTAGACGTGAGGATCTATATGAAATATACCTATGCATGTATATACGGTTCAGGTATAGATGTAAATTTTCGATTAACAAAATAATTTAAAAACAAATTTTTGAGGTACCAAGTTGACCAATTTCTTTTACATGCACCCTTTACTGTATTGTAATTTAGTAGATGTTTTCAAATCATATGACTGTTAACAAGACATTTTTGTTAATTTATGGCTATGAAATTTTGTTAGACTGAAAGAAATATTAAATATTAATATGAAAAGTATATTGCGGTGCAAATATGCCGTATTCATAAACTTTAAGATCCAAACACTGTGTTTGGCTGAACGTAATTAAAACTTATAGAGCGTGTAACACAAAGAAAAATATTCAAGTGAGCAGATGGCGCAAGCTAACGGTTACCGAAAAAAAGTTTAAATTTTAATTTTCTTATGGCATATACCTTTTTTTGAAACGTTTTATTTAGTTTGGTAAGCTCTATACGTTTTCTAAGTTTAGACTACAGTCAGCCGAATACGCTGTAAAACACATAATGACGCATTACTCCTAAACGACTTACCTAAACATTGTTGTGTTGAATTATTAAAGAACCCTAATTTTTCGGCTCATATTCGACCGGTTTTTAAGTAATTATAAACATTCCGACACTGACCTTGCGGTTAACATGTATAATTTCTCTGCGCTAACGCAACCTCAGCGCCTAAAGTTGCACTGGATTGATTGAATAACTTTTTTTTTTTCGTGCACCGGTTTGTGTGTTTTGGCCGGTGCGGTGTAACTTAACTTTTTAGTCCATTATTGTGAAACTACATACAAAAGGTGGACAGATTGTTGCGTAAACAAAATTGAGTTCCGAATGATTTACTTTTTTTGTTTAAATTCCGATTTACATATATTAAGTAATTCCAATAGCGTTTATTGATTGCGGTTTCAAGACCTAGTTTCTTAATTTAAGAAATTGTGAACATTTTCGTATACCGTTTTGATACTTTTGCATAGTTAGCAATTGTCGATGGTCAGTAATATCCCAGTTTTCACTGGGATAACCGGGATAACTGGGAAAACAATAAAAGTCACCATATCGGTCCGAGTGCTGCGAAAATTTTTAAACCTCCAAGTATGATGCTCAAAGGTCACCAAACATAATATTATGACAAAAAAAAATACATTGATATTTTTTTCAAGTAAACATATTTTTGTCAGAGCCACTGAATTCAAAGTTTGAGCTACAGCAACGGTTAAAAAAACGCGCAAGTACTTATATTCTTCTCTTTTTTTTCTCATCTTCGAGTCAGTGTAAATCGGCGATGCGCGTATAAACTGGCCAATTGGTGAGCAGAGCATAAGCGTGTCTAATGGCCAATCGGAAAACGCGAAAGTTTATGAAGTCTTCCTGCTTCACTTTATGCAGCCAAACAATACCAAAAATAGACGTCTGCCCGGATAATCTTTACACTTCAAATTCTTTGCCTCGAACTGTACCCACTTACATCTTAATTTCATGAAAATTGTCGTTTTAGACACAATATTGATTACCGTTTTAAGGCTTGCCAGACGACGCGCCCTGCGGGGGAGCTCAGTGTCAAAAGTTATTTTTACCTGTAGTTACTGTCGTGTTATTTTGGTTAAGCGCATGAATGAACGAAACGAAACAAGCTTAAAAGCTTTTAATTTTGGCAATCGTACCGGGGGCAGTACAAAAATGGTATTTGCTATTTTCTGACCACACTTCTCATCAACTTATCCAAAGGGAAACTGAAACATGACAGCTCACAATCTTCGCTCGTAAACCCATAGGTAACCTTCATGTTTCTTATGAAACGTATCCCTACCCTACAACAATTATTTCACGGTAGGTAGAGTTTTTTCCTATAATTTCCTATCATCCTAATATATAATCATGCCATTACGCATGCTTCACGTTTGTTCTTGTTTGCTAAATCGTTCATTTTTTGAAAATTACAATAAATAGATTATAAAAATTCTAATAAAAAATTGCCGTAATTTATATCGGTTGTTTTTGGCTTCTCTATTTATTATCTTTTTCCGTTGTCTGTTGTATTTCAATAGATTCTGTCACTTCACTTTATCAGGCCATTTTTATTCCACTGCAGGGGCTTAGGCCTCCCCCAGGGTGAGAAGGGGCTTGGAGCTTAAATCCACCACGCTGCTCCACTGCGGGTTGGGGATTGTAACGACCGTCATCTATTCACAGCGCCCGGGACCAACTGCTTAACATGCGTTCCGAGGCACGGAGTCGGTGATAGTTAAAGTACTTAAGTCAGAAAAAACTGATTGGTACACGCCCGGATTCGAACCATGTCTTTATATGGCTTTATAAATTTGAGACAGGTTCGTTGCGCTTTGGGCTATCATGACATAGTCAGTAAAACACTATTAGGCTCTACATTTTAAGTGAAACCGAAATAGGCTATTTGTGTCATTATGACTCCTTTAAAAAGTATGTATTAAATTAATAATTGTTATTTTGTTTGATTGAAATTGCTTTACTAGTGTTAGTTCTATAAAAAGATAAATTTAAATAGGTATTTAAGTAGAGTTACAGAACTAATCTATTATATCTATATGTATTTATTTGTATATATATTTTTTAACTTTTATTTTTTTAGGGTTCCATATTTAAGGGTGCCCTATCACTAAGGCTCCGCTGCCACGCTGTCTGTCCGCCCATACATCCATCCGTCTATCACGGGACTGTTGACCTTCTAAATCATTATGGCAATAATAAAAATAAGAACTAATAAAAATTTAATAAATTTAAAAATTGATAGAGGTCCCCATACTAAAAACGTATTTTGTCGATGTTTTTAGGGTTCCGTACCCAAAAGCTACCACCGGAAACCCCATTACTAAGGCTCCGCTGTCCGTCTGTTCGTGCGTCCGTCTGTCACAGGGCTATATCGTCTGAACCGTCATAGACAATTGAAATTTTCACAGAGTGTGTATATAGTAATAATAGCCGCTATAAATACAAATAATGAGATTAAAATAAATTTAAAAATTAAAGAGAGTTTCCATACAAGAAACATGTTTTTATCGACGTTTTTAGTGCTTGGTGGTTGAGAGATCACACAGTGTGTATCGCTATGACCGGCATAAATTCAAATAATAAAAATAAAACGAAGTTAAAAATTAAAGAAGATTCCATACAAGAAATATATTTGCTTTTTTTTGGTTGTTTGTGATTGATGAATGTAAGATCATTGCTTGTAGCACCAACACGCTATGAAGGATGGAATCCTAGGCTAATGCGTGTCCGACACGCATTAAGGCAGCTTTTTTGACTATGTAGCTTACACAAACGTTATTTTGATTCATTGGACAAAGTGGATAGGTGCTGAGCTTTAATAAAAAACACAGCCTTCTCGTCAAACGATAGCAATCAACTGACTGGAGTGGAATGACCGCGAAGGCATTGTAGAGAGCGTCGTTCTTTTTTATTAATATCTTTAGTAATATTATAAAGCTGAAGAGTTTGTTTGTTTGTTTATTTAAACGCGTAAATCTCAGTAACTACTGGTTCAAATTGAAAAATCATTTTTGTGTTGGATAGTCCATTTATCGAGGAAGGCTATAGGCTACATCATGCTACAACCAATAGGAGTGGAGCATCAATGAAAAATGTTGCAAAAACTGGAAAAAATATTCCTTTTGAGAGCTTCCGTCGCGCGCGCTGCGTAAACGGTTGATGTTAAGCAAAAATAATGTATTACGAAATTGTTTCTCTTTAAAAGTTCTAACCAAAAGTCCGCGACAGCATATGTGTATCTTTTGAGGTTAACTTACTATAACCTTTTTTATGACAATCAAATTTCTAACATAATGTATGAATAATTTGCGAAGATGTTTTTTAAACGTGATATTAATCCTTATCAAATTAAATACGTTAGTTGTCTTAAGCATTTCATGCATATTATAATTGCCCTTTACACCATACAATTTAAATTAATAATATCTTAGCAGTTTTTATCGAAATATAAAAACTATAGCGGGAGAAAATAAATTCGCTGTCTGCCTCTGTTCGTTAACTTTTTCTTCCAAACCACGCAATAGACTTTGATACGGTTTTCATTAATATTTTATTTTCTTATTATCTTATAATCTATTATTCTATATAATAGAAATACTTATTATAAAGCTGAAGAGTTTGTTTGTTTGTTTGCTTGTTTGTTTGTTTGAATGCGCTAATCTCTGAAACTACTAGTCGGATTTGAAAAAATATTTTTGCCTTTGATAGCCTGAATTTAGCGGAGGGTTATAATCTATATATTGTGTTCAATATTTGTTACAGTTGTAAATATATTCCTGTTGTAATTGTTATTACCTGGTGAGTACCCATTTAAAGTTAAAAGGTATAAATTGACTAAAATCCTCTTGTAATTATTCTGAAATTAGAGCTTTAAACTTGTTACCATCTTTACGTATCTTTCTGGCCTGTGTAAATAGATAAGTATGTAATATATTTACAGATTGTTCGATTCAGAAACCGGTTGTATTTTCCGATTGTTTCGTTCGATTCGATTGCGTCGAAAATCCATACATTATTATAGAACATCATAAGTACCTTCAGTTAAAATATTTTTTTACAAAATAATCATTCGATAGTCTAAGTCGATGACTTTGTACTTTTCAACCTTAAGTTTGGGGACCCTGAAAATGGATATAAAATAGGAATTGCTGAACATAAATGATACAACCATTCATTATACACATTTTTTTCTTTTGGCTTTCTAAGAAGCTTCTCAATAAATTAACGAACGTGACTAGACAGCGTAAGTAAATTTCATCAATATAGGACAATCGAATGATGCCTCCGTGGCATAGCGGATAAGTTAATATGCAATAATAATTATATAAAATAAGCAATGCGAATGCAGTCGGCCCGCAGTGGAGCAGCGTGGTGGATTTAACCTCCAAGCCCCCCTCACCCCGGGGGAGGCCTAAGCCCCGCAGTGGGGTAAAAATGGGCTGATGAAGAAGTAATGCGATAAATCGGTGGCTGGTTCGATACGATGCCGTAGATTAGAGTTTTTTCTAACATGTGTATGTTTCTAGGTGTCATGACATGTTCCCCAAATCCTAGTACCCCTAAAATTCTAGCTCCTCAAATCCAAGTGGTCAGGTTCAACTTCTAACCAGAATTAGATTTGAGATTTTAAAAATGAATAGCAGGTAATGTGATGATTTGACATCAATAAATAGTTACTTTGTAATCTATATAATATGA
Source organism: Luffia ferchaultella (assembly GCA_949709985.1). Taxonomy (NCBI): domain Eukaryota; kingdom Metazoa; phylum Arthropoda; class Insecta; order Lepidoptera; family Psychidae; genus Luffia; species Luffia ferchaultella. The sequence goes on from OX453248.1 coordinate 9,079,190, forward strand.
TAAATTATTTACTTTATTTTATAGTACGGAACTCTCTTCACACGAGGTCGATTCGCACTAGACCGTTTTTTTACTTAATTACAAAAACGTAATTATTTTAACAGCTCTTTTTGTTATACCGGGTTGTTGGATGATTGGTGCTTCGTGCGACAGATTAATTGTCGATAGTCTTTAGAGCATGTCAAATGTAACTGTAGTTGGGTACTGTAGGTATAAAAAATATTTAGAATTCTTCATCTATTTTTCTTTATTCTTCAACATTCTTATCTGAATTTAAAACGCTAAGCCGTGCGTAGATTGCATTAATATTAGAACATAAATTAAGTTAAAAATTTAAATTCCGATTGAAATATGAGAGGTACGCAAGGTTATTTTATTATATTTTCACAATATCTACTAAAATATCATAATTGTTGCATATGCGTTTTCAAATAGTAAAGATTAATTTATAAGTAAAGGTTAAGTGTATGTCGGAACACTTAGGAGTACTGTAGTCATTTTAAAAACTATTTAGTTTACTACGTGGTAATTAAATGAAATTATTTAATATGAAAGTGCTTACTAAAATAACGATGAAAATTTAATTTATCACTTTTTAGAAACCTTATATTCGGAAATATCTAAAAAGCCTATCGCGCCGATAGAGGACAAAAAAAAATCTTGTTTTGTTTAAGGTTTAATTACGTACATTGAAAGATTTACAAATAAAATTCTACGAAGATGGTTCTTACTACTGAGCTAAGGAATGTATCGGTGATATTTTTTTTGTCACCTTCAAATTTTAATATTCAGTGTTACCATTAAATTTTAATTTCAATTGTTATAATATCTTGTTTGGGTGATAAAATAAAAGAAAAACCGATTTCAAAACTGTATGTATAAATATGTACGAATTTAAATTAAAAAGTGAAGAATCATATTCTTCATTTAAAGAAAAGAGCATTAAAGGACAAAATACAAACATTTTGAAACTTAAATATTTACAAATATCTAATAGGATTTGATTAAGATAAACAAAGTCAATCAGTTATTTTTGGAATCGGTGTCAAATATTTTAATGTTCACGTTGACAAGATTTCAATGTGATTGAATAAACACCTATTTTTTTTTAAAGTGGTATCTTAGGATAATACCTAAAACAGAAAAAAAAATGGAAAGTGGTGAAAAAATCTCCCTGTATAGTTATTGAAATTCAATTTATTGTACGTAGGTATTCATTTATTTACATATTAAATCGTAAAATTAGGGTGTGTGATAGATAGCATTATATTTTAACAATAGCATTTTAGCAATAGCCTTTATATTTTAACAGTTACTGGTGAAATGGGGTCTGTTACTTTTCCGTAGGTAAAGCGATTTCTCATACCCATTCTACAAATATGTAAAACACCGATTTCATGGTAAACAACACTCTTTGTCATCTATTGAGATTCCTAAATATTTCTGAGGCAGGTTTTTTAATTTATAAATTTGAAGTGGCATCAAATGGATGATCTTACATTGGAGTTCCGAGCTCGACAACCGAACCCCAAAATAGTTCCCACACTACATAACTGAACTAGTTTCCTTTGCATAATTACATAGTTAATGTATTCAGTAGATTTATTACACTGTCGGTTTTTTGTTGTTAAGAAATAATCTCTGAGGCGAAATATTTTTTTATCTCGACACGTAACGTAATGGACGACTGTTGATTTGTGATGGAAAAAATCTCCATAGCTTAATGTTAATAATTTATAACATATGGAAATTAAGACGGCTATAAATTTATTCATAAGAATTTTTGCTACTTATTTTACTATTATGGGCTACTTGTATATACCGATAATATTTCCGCAAGCACTTTTTACGACAAGCTAGTCACTTAAAATAAATATCCAAAACACTGTTTTTGACAACTCCCTCCAATAGTGTCTACAGCCAAAATCATCCAAATCACAAAGTAAGTTGCAATGCAATACAGTCGTTGAGTTTCTAAACGTGCTCGGAGAATAAAACGAAGTTTTGAACGTCAAATTGATATTGTCAATACTGCACTAGTGTCACAAACTTGGTGTTCTTCTGTGACTCGTGTACGCTCCTCAGTATAACCTCTTCTAAATATTATTATACTGTGTTTGCTTTAAATAAGTTAGTATCTTTAGACCAGTGGTTGGAGGCGCCGACTGAAGACCCAAAGGTCGCGGGTTCTATTCCCGCCCGTGGCAAATGTTTGTGTGCATGAACATATCTATTTATTGCAAAAGAGTACTAAATATCTATATTTGTATATATTATTAAAGAATATAAATATATTCTAAGAATATATATGTAAATATGTGTATCAGTTGTCCAGTACCCATAGTACATGCCCTGTCTAATTTGGGACTAGATGCTCGTGTGTGAGATGTCTTAGATATTATTATTAACAATTATTCAATTGACAATAACATACTAGTACTTAAAAAAAAAGACTTATTAATGTTACACAATAGATGACATTGCAAAATGTTAAATGAAAGTAGTCGGAGATAATGAATTGGTTTTTTTGTGAAATATCCGAAAGTAGTCCTCAAAACTGGACTTGCTTTTGAACGCAATCGATTGCACGTTACACGTCTGTTAATCAGATAACTTTTGAACACGCACTGAAAGTGGTTAAGTAGTTAGCACGTATTAAGAGCCGAGTACACATAGCTTCGTGGCCTAAGCTCCTCAGTTAAGCTCAAACCCCTATTTTAGAATCTTGGGAACCTTTCACAATGAGCGCGTCTCCTTCAACATAATTACGTATCATAAGCTACTTTACCTGTTAGAGTATATCAGATTACTACACTTTTTGAATTTTGGAAAAATACCGATTTTTACCGTAAATATCACAAATCAAAAGTGTATTTAAATACGAACCGCGGGTAATTTGTGTGTGTACGCGCTACATAGAAATGCCCTACGTTAGCTCACAGTGATGTCACCGAATGAAGTAAGAACCAGCCAAGTGCGAGTCGGATTCACACGCGAAGGGTTCCGTACCAACGTACAATAAAAACCCTGTTTAATTTTTAACCTTATTTTATTATTAGTTATATTATGAAAAAAAAGGAAAGATGAAGTTACTCGTTCTAGAACATATTCACACTAGTTAGTAAAAATGAACCAAAGATTAGGGTCAGAAGAGATCTGGTGTACTTCAGGACCTAGATTATATAAGAGATGGATTTCTTTTTAAAGAAGAAATGATACAAAAGGTTGTCTGGAAGAGATTGCTTTTACCGATAAGAACACCCATTTTGCCAAACTTGTTTATTGAAATATGTAGTTTTATTTGAATCACTTACTTTTTAAAACAATGAATAATAATTAAAGAATATTTTTATTTAATAAAAAAAAATAGAGCAGTCAGTCGGCAGGGAATAAGCGATTTGCAAAATTAGTACCTACACGATTTTCTAAAGTGTGCCAAAATGTATGACAAAAAGGGTTTGCAAAAAGCTCTAAAGCACGAGATTTGAAGCGGGCTGCCTATAACCTAGCCTAAGGGTGCCTCTTCTCTAGGAATGCATAGAGACCAGATCTGAAATGGTGAAAACTATTTAGCTCGACGAACAGAGCAAGAACAAACAAGTTTATCGTAAAGAGGAGCTCGTTGGTGAGCAACCCGAGCGAGCCCGAACAAGCCTCTTAGCGAGTGACAGGGCTAGACGTGATCAGTCGTTCATGTGTGCTAACGTTGTTCAAGTTACGTGCTAATTATTTGTAATGTAACAGCTGTAACGTAATGAACTGATTGGTGCTGAACTGAACCCGATGATCGGTTTTCGTTACGTTACGTAATGTGTGTATTATTATTTACACACACATTTAAAACGCTCATTCGAAAAATTTTCATAATACAACACAACTATGACCGTACTCTGGTAAATTAACGCAGCGCCGAATAAGCGCCGAAAACGCGCCATTTAAAAAATCTGTACTCTCGCCCATAGTCCTAGGGACCGGATTTTTGAAACGGAACGTATTCGGCGCTACTTCAGTGTCGTGTTAAAAGTCAGAGTATGGCCACAGAATTCAAAAACAGTTTTCAAGGTTACAAAATAAGTACGTTGTAGTAATATACTTGTCAAAAAGTTAATATTTCTCGAAGAGTCCCTTTGAATTGAGTTCGACGTCGCTGCGGATTATGAAACGTTAATTCGATGTTGTTTTCAAGGCTGACATATTGATTAATACCTCTGAACGGCTGCTTTAACTAAATACACGTCAAAGAAACTTTAACTGAAATATGGTTTGGAATCTATAAAATATAAGCTTTATAAGGACGTGTTATTGTTTCAAGGATATCATAAAGCCAAGCAGGGCACGTACGATACTAAACGATTTGCTTATCTGACTAACGATTTATCTATTAATTATTAATATTTACTGACTGAGTGGGCTAGTGGTTAGAGACCCTAACTTCCTGTTCGAAACAAATATTTGTGTGCATGAACATGTTTATTCATTCCGTCATCAACATTATCATCATCATGAGCCCGTGTTTCTCCACTGCAGGATATAGGCCTTTCTCAAGGCTCGGCCACCACACACAGTTCTCCGCCTTTCGCATTCAGCTACCCCGGGTATGGTGCTACAAGTTATCCGTTTACCTAGCCGGGGGGTGTTTAACGCTTTTATCATTGCCGATACTTCTCACATAAGATCAATGTGAGAAGTATCGGCAATGATCAGACACATGACGAGGTTGGACCTTTTGCCTGAAACACCTTGAGTCATTAATGCGAAACTTTTATATTTACGTAAATGGTGTATCTATATGTTGGCGAGGAAACGGCGCGAAAAACGCATTTCCTTTCTATCCTCGAAGGCGATTAACAGCCGTTGGTTTTGTAATTTCGTTAAGTGTTCCCCGAGGTTAATCCGCCTTACATTGATCGGAGAGTAACAAAAGTTTCCATTACACGTTTCGTGTTTGCCCTTCACAAGTTCTATATTACTGCATTTATATTCATAGCCAAAGGGACCCCGACACCGTGTCTTTCCTTGAGAGAAACGCCATAGCAGTTATAATAAGAGAAGAGCGTAACATAATTTTAATTTATTTTTAATAAACTATGACGACCGCTTACCCCAGTGGGTAGCGACCCTGCCTACGAAGCTATGGATCCCGGGTTCGAATCCCAGGTCGTTTCAGTATTTATATATATGATGAATATTGATACTGCTACCGGATCTTGGTCTTCGTCTTCAGTTGGTACCCAAAACACAAGCTAATGCTTAGTCTGGGGCCTAGGCGTTGTTGTTATGTTTAATAATAATCATTATTATCTTAAATGTTTCTTTTTCTGACATACCTAGTGGAGGTTATCTCGAGCTAGTGAAATATATCTCTAAAATTTAAGGCTCCGATTTTTAATAATTTATGATAATTTCTGTAAATGGTTTTTCACCCAAACTCTGTAGTGTAAATTATATCCGAATTGTCTCTAATAGGATTTTTACATTAAAAAAGCTACAGATATATTTATGATATTTTATATTCTTAGTGTTTTGGCACGTCTGTCTTAACATATTTCATCGAATAAAGGAGCTTAAAGTCACTATGTCAATGGCAGACTTTTGGCTGACACGTATATGTGGGCCCGCATTTACTTTTGCAGTAGATCCGAAATCTCATCGCTATTATCGAACTTTTTTTGGACCCTGGGAATTAATAAAGTAAAAGTATATTTTCTGTATTAGGAAAAAATCACAAAACGGAATTCGCTTTACATGTATTGAACGAGATACATACCTTATCTATAGTTCCATACCATTCCATCAGTCCATTATACCCCATTGCAGGGGCTTAGGCCCCCAAGGCTTGGAGTTTAAATCCACGACGCTACTCCAGTGCGAGTTGGTGGATTGTAACGACCATCATCTATTGACAGCGAACAAACTGACTGCTTAACGTGCTCTCTGAGGCACGGAGTCAGTGATAGTTACGTATTTAAGTCAGAAAAACTCGTTGGTATACGGGTGGATTCGAACCACGGCCTTATGGCCTTATAAATTTGAAACAGGTTCGCTGCGCTCGGTTTATCCCGACTGCGACCTTACAGTAAATTGGGAAAATTATTACTTATATTCTTATGAAAGGCCATTTCTTTTTGTGTAATTATATTTGTAATAAATATTTATAAAATATTTATCAACGAACTCAGCTTAGACCAAGAGAAAGTATATACAATGCGCCCCGCGGCACGATGACGCTTTAAAAAATGAATTACTTCCAAAAAGTTAATTCATTAATTTTTTTAACTTCACTTCACGGTCGCCACAGTTTTGGTGTATTATGTGTGTATTTTACTTGTATGCACAAAGTATGAATACATAATGGTGTATATATACTATATATTTATATATATATGGTTTCCATATAATATAGAAACCATTTATCATAATAACAGACATACATGTAGATAATACATGTATGTCTGCTATTATGTTAAATGGTTGTTGCTAAGTCATAAACGAATTCTTAAATTCTTAAATTACTTATTTGACAATAAAACATCCGTATTTATTCATTAGTGTTTTAGAATTTCCGATGAATGAAACGTTTTTTTTTTTTCAAAAAATAAAAAAAATCCAGTAAAAAAAATATATTTTCATTGACAGCTTAGCGTATTACTTATCCTTCGGAGGCAATAAGTTATCACGCATAAGAACTACCTTACTCAAATAAAAATCTGAGCAATCTATGTAATAATTTTGTGTTCGTTTTTAAACAGGGTCAATGTGTTTTAAAATTCTGTTAAAAAAAGTAAAAAAAACCTTAATCACCAACAAAAAAGAATCTTTATACACTATGTTGTCCGTCTATCTGTCTATCTGTCTTTTTATAGCGTTAACTAAGAATTTAATTTTTTTATGGCTCGCTGACTATATTGGAAATTAGTTTCAAATAGTTACCTCTTCCCGTTCCCAAGTAAAGGGTATTGACAGATAGAATCCTTATACACTATGTTGTCCGTCTATCTGTCTATCTATCTGTCAATACCCTTTACTTGGGAACGGGAAGAGGTAACTATTTGAAACTAATTTCCAATATAGTCAGCGAGCCATAAAAAAAATAAATTCTTAGTTAACGCTATAAAAAGGTTATGTATTTTTTAACAGGTATCACGAAAACCTATAGGGTACGGTCTGACTTGAAATACTAAAATTTTACTTAAATAAACGTCCGCGTAACATAATTCATTTGGAATCACGTGTTAAGGCTCCCTACTGATTTCGCGATCCGAAAACCGAAAAACATAATTTTTTCAGGTCAAATTTCTCAATAACCATTAAGATATTCGATACTTTTTTAATGCATAATCATACATCATCTATTTCGCTAGTAAGTCTACAAAATTTTGTTTAGATAACAACATAATATAAATAAGTAAAAGTAGTAAATTAAAACATACGTTTTGGGTAATCACGAAACATCAGATTTCAAATCAATCACGGAAAAATCATAGTACGGGGCAAATAGTATATTAGTGAGTGCACAACAAATTGTCTTGAAATGTATTTAATCAGTACGGTAAATAAAATCTGTTTCATGCTTAATAAAGGCAAAAATTCATGCGCAAAATCGTCTTGTACGCGATACAATTTAATAAAAATAACAAAAAAACCTATAAAAATTTAAATTTGAAGTGTTATTTCCCAATACAACTTTTTCATTTATTTTCATTTGCAAATTTGTTTGTAATAAAATTTCGGAAAATACCTTCTAATCTTATATACACGCTCGCTGCGTTCAATCGTGTTTTAGGATTTATCGACGACGGACAACTTACAGGGACTCTTAACATAAACTGACTCTCCAATTAGAAACATTTATTTATTAGTAGTTAAATTAAAATATTTTATCTCTATTTTTCATTGGACACTTAATTATGAAAAAAAGAATCCAAATATAATACTTATAATAATTATAAGCACTTGTCCAATTCCGAAACATTTATTGAGGCTAGTATATTAAAAAAAAATATATATATATTTAATATACTAGTCTCAATAAATGTTTCGGTGCTTATAATTCTATACACGTAGACAAAGTAGTGTCAATTTGTCAGCAGATAGTAACATTATCGTATAAAAATAAAGAGTCGAACTCAATAATCGTTATTCCTTAAGTACGTGCTAGCGTGCTACATGTTTTATTTTACCCTAACTTCTCCTCAGATAGTACGATCGTCCACTTGTTCCGTTGAAGTGAAGATCTTTCTATTAACAATTTTAGTTATTTTTCTTCGTCGACGGCAAAGATAATATTTAAGTTTTGAAAGACGCTATTTATGTAGTTTATGCGAGTCAGTCAGCGAAACGTCTACTGCTGTTTTTTTTTTGTGTGTGTTTATGAGATCATTGTTTAACTAACATGACACAGATTAAATGAGGAAAATCAAAATAACCTGTTTAGTGCGAATGATGGTTAGACTTCCAACAGAGCGACGCTGATTTCGGTCGCGTACGTCAGCGCTACTCATGATATCAAATACAACCACATAGACCTCCGCTGGCAATTTTGTTAGCGAGTTTCGTATGAAGCTCTCTACGTACGCGACCGACAGCTGCGTCGCTCTGTTAGAGGCGTTAATATGATAAGCGATTCATAACTTTTTTTGTGATAGCTTTGTTTTTTAAACTATACAGTAACTTCTACGTTACCTTTTTTTTTGGATAAAAAGAGGTGATAGATGAGTGATGATAAAACAAATATCACGAGAGTTCCTTTACGTCGACGCAATAAGTTTGTAACTAAATACTTTTAGTACAAATACCTTGAATCGCCAAAAAAAATCGAAATTTCATTTCTAAAAACAATATTCGTAGGTACATAGAGCGCTCATCAATTATTAAAATGTCCATACAAATTATCTTAAACTGTAAGTTAAGGGCTTTTTCTTGTTCATTGAAGTAAAGTTTGAATTTATAAAATATGTGCATAATATTTTGAGAGGTATATTTATGCTGAAGGAATTAAAAATTCGCAAATTTTTGTAATGTATTACCTCAAAACTTCGACGATTTCAGCTACCTTTGAGTTTAAGTTTAACTGGGCATATTTATAGAGTTAATATAAATACACAGGTCATATTGTTCTTAAGAAGCATCGTATGTGTGAAGGAGGTTTAGAATCGTATTGATTTTTTCATAACATTTCGGTTTCATCAAAACAGGTTTTTGCGAGAAGGCATCGAAATTTTCTCGAACGATTGCTATTTATACTAACTTCAACTTCTCCCAGATCACTTTCGAATAGAGCTTTGCAAACTTTTAAATTTTAATATCAAATTTTGTCAGATATTAAAATTGATGATAACACAGTAAGTGAAATTGATATTGAGATGATGTAATCAAGTAACTATTATAATTTTTACGTTCTAATAGAGCGCGAACACAGTATGTTTGTCGCATGCAATATGGCATGAGTTTTTTTCAAATTCGAGACATTATTTAAAATTTTAAATCTTATGCACTAAAAATGAATTTTGAATATTTCACGTTGAACTGTAAACAACTACTTATGACATAGACAGACTAACCATATTGAAATATATTCGTGTAAAATGTATATCACCCAACATAATTATTTCACATTTCATCCTTTTCAATGAATGAGTTAGACAATACAATCGACTTTGAAGTAGGAGCCTTTCCAGGTCAACTGGTAGGCATCGATACATTATTATTTTGTTTCAAATAGTAATGTTTTGAGTTCAAAATGAAACCAGTTAATATCGCAAGTCTGTTGAAATAAAGTGGAGCTTTCGGTATCTCTTTCAACTGGGAAATTGAATGAACTTGAATAGAACGAAGAGCTTTGCAGCCAGGTGGAATTAGTGTGTCGATATTAATGTACCTTCTATAAGAGTAATATTATTATATATTTTGATGGCTATATATTTAATTTTATTCCCGGTAATGTTTGTACAGTATCTACATGTAATGTAAAACTATGAAAACTTCTATATATAATTTTCGCTTGCACAAAAAAATAAAAAAATATTAGGATTGTACAAGTTAAAAAAACACTTTTATCGCAAATTGGTACGAGTTAGGTTTGGTAGTTTTTGAGATGTTTAAATCTTGGAAATTTCCCAAAAGTTTTGGCAGTCTTTTATATAAGGACGTGTAGATATTCAATTTTACCCTTTTGACGAAGACGAATAGAGTTTGAAGCTTTTTGTTTGAAGGTTAAAATACTACTTAGAAACTTTCTATTTGACATAAATTTTCAAATATTAAAATATTTCATATATTAGTAAGTATAAACTATATGTATTATATACTAAATTTACTATACTCTCGAACTTTAAAAGTCTGACAATAATTTTAGACTTTTTAGGTTTGTGTTTTTTAAAGAGTAGCTTGTGTTTAAAAAGTTTTTTTAACTTGTATTTATTGTTAAAATTACAAAGTTACATAACACCAATGTGTTCCTGGAACAAGACTGCTTTAGACTATCATACTCGTATGATAGGTTTCACTTTGAAATGTCGCGAAACGTAATTACTGTTGAGAACCGCTTATAATATACTTTCGCAATATATATAAGACACTCGGCGATTAGTGAAGTTGATTACTTGGAGTTCTACATATTTGTTTGCCCGCTTTAAAATGGATATACATATGTGGTATCAAATTTATATTGACCTTTTTTAAGGTTCTATTTTAAGTCATAGTCTTTCAATCTGCGGCTTCGAATTGGCATGGCTATCTCTGTTTCCATCCCTCTTCCCCGACCTATTCCTGAGTGACAGAGATGACGAGAAATAATTCCCAAAAATACCTGTAAAATACCTGTCGAAACAGCTCGTGGGTCGTGACTGTTTCCACTTCCGATATGTGTATGAATTGAAACCAAAATTTATAGGGTCATTAAGAAAGAATGTCCCTAGGGCGGTACGTTTTGTTTTTTTTTTTTTTAAATTCGCATTGATATCGAATTCACGGCTCATTATTTTCAAAAAACAAATAACCAACGGAAGTCATATTTTTCAGGAATTTATTCTAAAGCAACTAAACAAGATATCAAAAAACAAAAACGTACCACCCTTTATCAGTATTTTTTTCTGTACATATTGATGCAGAAATACAGGTTTCTGCTTCTACTGCGGACGTGGCTTCGACCTCATCGATATATCTAAAAGGCAGATAGATGGAAGATCTCGTCAAAACGAATTATATAAGCCCAAACAAGAAGTAGCCGCTGTACACTGTTGAGGATTTCCTCACAACTACCTGCCATTTATATTACCAGGTCAGCTGTAGGTCATCTTAATATTTAATTTTCTTTGGAACGCCATCGAAGTGCTAAACATTAAAATCAGTGAACCCGAAGTAAGTGAAATTTAAATAAATGTGATTCATATGCCTATTTTTGACCCTTACAGATGAAATATTTTTTTTCAAATTTGAATAGGACTAACCACAGACCATGACTTATTTATTTTATTATTTATTCATCGTGTAACATATACACAAAAAATACAGTCTAATTTGAAAATTCGATTACAAACGAAATATGAGGATCTGCAGTTAGTGCCGCCGTGAAATTCGATTTTCATAAAGAAATATGGCTCATAAATCGAAAGCTCATTTTTGTTATTTGGTAATTTGTGATTCGTTCAAAATGTCTTGATGTCAAGTAGAAATATTTTGTTTTATATTTTTCCGCATACCATGGATAAAAAACAATCAACAATAGATTCGTGTACTCTGTGAAAATTTACGAAATTCTTGGTGGTATCCATTCGAGGAACGAACACGAAAAATTGATTAAGTGATTTTGAAGTAAAAATTAAGCGTGAAATAAGTCAAACAATGAGTGTTGGTAATATGTATCAACAATAAAAATAAAGATTAAGGATCTACTTCAAAAGCAGATTCTTATTCCGAGTATCGAATATGTTTATAATTTGTAAGGTATAAATAAAATATTTAGGTTGGTAAAACCCGTCAAGTCGTGTCAGGCACACATCAACCGCAAAATCCGCAAGATTAAATTTAATAGTAACCGAAAAGTTTAGATATCTAAAAATCTTGTAAACATATCCTATGCAAAACAAATTTTGCTGCTATGAATGTCCTACATTGGATAATGTTTAGATGTACCCGTGTAAGTCGGCTATCACCAATTTCGTTGGTGTAAGACCGAAATATTATTGTATTTTTATTATGTTCGGACACGCACTAGTGCATGTTATCACACACCATAACAATTTCGTGTAGTTTAGGATCACCAATTCAGAAATCATGTGACTGTTGAAATTCTCCAGTGTTTGTTTGGCATTATTCAGAAAGCGTAATATGGCTGGAATTTAAGTAATTAATTAATCAAAATGAACTGATTGATTTTAATTTCATCAAATGACTTCTGGGTGGTTCGTCGCTTTGCATCGCTTCACTCCTCATATAGGTTTAAACGGACCTAACCTACTTTACACATTTAGGAATTATACTACCGTTTTTTGCAGGGTCACCATGCGAATTTGGTGAGCGGGAAAGGAGAGAGATTAGATAATAACAATGTGCACTACTCTTTTCCATTCCATTCAATCAGCCTTCTTTATACCTCACTGCAGGGGCTTAGGCCTCCCCTCAAGATGACTGGGCTTGTAGCTTAAATCCACCACGCTGCTCCAATGCGGATCAGCGGATTGTAACGACCGCTATCTATTGACAGCAACCGGGACCGAATGCTTAACGTGCTCTCTGGACGGTGTCAGTGATATTTAATGTAATTAAGTTAGAAAAAACTCATTGGTACGCGCGCGAATTCGAACCACGGCCATATGACCTTATAGATTTGAAACAGGTTCGCTGCGTTCGGGCTATCACGCACTACTTGAAAACTGTATTATGACTAAACAACTCTCCACACCTGCTTACATTTGTTAACTACATTACTTACATCTACTTACCGTTACAGACCATCAACCCATCTTGCCCGAATTTCAAATTTATGAAAAGAATTCTCGGTGGTTGGTTGCTTTGCTTGTGTATCTTAAGTTATACAGCATTTCGGGTATTCACGGTGACATACTCTTAAGATATACAGCATTTCACGGTGACATACATTTTGGATTTTTTTTTAAGTATACGGGTGAAAATTAGAGAGGGGGCTCATAAAAAACAGTTTAGAATCTTTATTACATTGACAAAGATTTGCCCAAACACAATCATGCACCCTCATGCACTCGACACACGCATACACCCACCCGTCCATACATGAGGTGGACGGTCAAGGTTGGCTTTTCGCGCGCTAGTCGAATGTTCCGCACGGAAGACCAACGCTTTTTAACGGTTACGGTTTTTGTTTTTTGTTTAGTTAGGTTATATTAAATAACAATCAGAGTCGCATTAATGAAACAAGTGTTTGTCGCGATGTTATCGCTTTAGGTATGATCAGGGTTACAATCGATATTGATGTTATCTGATAAACATTTTTGCATTAATGCTCTAATCGCCTTAGGTTATTTTAGTCTGTATTAAGTTCATTAATGAAAAGCTTTTAAAAAGGAAAAAATCAGGATAATTAATGTTATGGTTTTTTAATACTACAGCCGCGTTTCAATGAAATATTGAGAATATAAAATCGGATAAGTTATTTTCAATAGTCCATCATTCCATATTCTTAGTTACTCAGATGAGCTTTGTAATACGTTTAGCTTTAATACAAACTTGTACTTGTTATTCTACGTATATAAATTCGTAAATAACTTTAAAAATGGCATATTAAGTTTTTCCTAAATACACACATTTGTTTACAATTTTATCGTTTCAATAATTTTTCACTGTGTGTTACAAAACAACGTCAGATCAGATATTTTATTTGGTGGAAACCTTGAAATCAAATGTACAAATTTCGATCCTAGTGTCACATAAATTATTTTATACATTAAATTATAGTTGGATTTAGATTATATGGATGGTTGAGTTCTAGAGGGTAAAATTTGAAGGTTTTTTTTTAATTTTCGTTTTATTACATGTATAGTTATTAAATATTACATAAAAGGTTTTTCCGTAATTTAAAAAAAGTATCATTTCAAACATAATTATCGTCTTCATTATCGATATAATGATCGTCGGCACTTCTATCGCGTGAAATACACTTTCATATAATTTCGGCTTAAATATAAATCATATAAGCGTGACGAGACTACATCCAAAGTTAGTTTGTGTATTTCAGTAATGAAGTGTATTACTTCGTTTTTCTTTTATAATCTACTTGCTCGTTTACTATATACCTTACCGTTTCAGAACTAAAGTTGGAAACCAGCGACGAATCGCTATCATTTAATTTTCTTTATAACATTTGTTCTATTTAAAAGATTTAGCATTTACAGACATATTTCTGCGTTACAAAACTGCCCAGGTCCTTCCTTCCTTGGAATTCAAGCTGTTTCAATATCGATTAAACAAAAATCGAATCAGCGCTTTTATTTATTTATTATTTCATATCAAGTAACAGGGACTCATTTGTTAGTAAAACACTAACGTTATAACAGTCAAAATTAAAACAAACTACAAATCACAAATCAACATCAAACTGTAAAAATTAACTAAGTCACATACAAGACGTATATACTATATCTACCCTATATGAAATGGCTATCCGAGAAAGAACACAAGTCACTAGAAGTTACAATTTTCACGAAATTTAGAAAGTTATGCTATGATTTTCATGGACTCATACCCTCTCCCAAGCGACCAGTTCACACTATATGAAGGCGGCAACAGCGACCAATAAAAGGAGAATCATACCTTTTTGATACCTTTAACCCTGAAACATTAAATTGATGGCCCTGAAACAGATTCCTTTTCGCGGTAAAAGGAAGCCAATGTCTTTCCTCGCGGTTCAAGCTAAGTCTAGATATAGTAAATCGAATAGTCGAAACTGGTTCTTAGGTGACAGACACAATTTCTCATTATAAATACTAGTGTGGACATATATGAATATATGCATATATATGCGTATATATCGACGACCGCTTAGACTAGTGGGTAGCGACCCTGCCTGCGAAGCTGGAGGTCCCGGGTTCGAATCCCAGGTCGGGTCAGTATTTATATGATGAATATTAATACTGGCACCGGGTCTTGGTTGTAATATGTATGTGGTGTCTTCGCTTGGTACCCAAAATACAAGCTAATGCTTAGTTTGGGACCTAGACGTTGTTGTGATTGTGTGTGTTATTATTATTATATTATTATTATTCATGGCGTTATAAATTATAATAATAGTAGCAATACCCGTCCTCAGGAAATACTGTAAATATAACAATAAGTACCGACAGCAGCAGATTAAATCGTAAGAGCGCGGAAGTTTTACATAACTGCTTTCATCAACTTTATTACATGCGAAATGAGTAATTTAATGCACGTACGACTATAAGTTGCGTGAAATTCAAATTTGAACCAAAATATGTAATAATGATTTAAAAAGGAACACCGAACATCTGTCATGTAAAGTAATGGATACTTTACAGAAGATTTGTTTTACATTTACTGTTATTGTGTTTATAACTTTTTGAAAAAAAAAAAAATTGATAGACGTTATCTTGAGGCTTTTTTGTTTCTAGTTTTTAAAGTAAAATGTCTTTAGCCAACTTGCATGTTACAATTTTCGACTAATTACTGTTTTTCTTCTTAATTTTTTTAAATTTCCTTGCTACTTTATCATGTACCTAAATAGCTTCTGAACTATGACAGATATTAAATAATTATAAACTTTTATTAAGCCTTTTATAGCTTTATACTTGTGGACAGTAATAAAACTGGGTAATAAAAAAATCAAATATTTTTTCTTTGACATAACCGACGTTCTTCCGATTTTAATTTTATATTGTGAATGTCATATTATTATTTATTTATAATAAAATATTTTTTTGATGTAGGATATTTGATTGATTAATTGATTAATAATAATAAAACAAGTTTATTCTATTTTTTTAATTATATTCACAATTTAAATAATAATAATATGATAGTACCTGAAACATCATACATACGGTCATCTAGTTCCAAACTAAGGCAGAGCCTGTGCTATGGGTACTAGAGAACTGATACACGTAAATCACGAAGCTGCGATCGACGTAATGGCGAAAGCTACTAAAAATCAAAGATAAAACGGAACATGCAGTTTTTTTCATACTTAGTAGAAAAAGAAAGCATATTATGCATAAGTTGTAATTTTTATTTAAATATTGGTGGAATGGATCTCCTAGAGTTGAGTAAATATCGTGATACCTACGATAATATTTGGCAAAACATATTTTTAGAACTTGTTTTTCTATGAGTTTATCCATGAATGAATTGTCTTGCTTACTTTCACGCATGCGTTACAATCACACTGACAAAATATTATCTTTTTCCATATTTCTTCATCTGGTAGAGTATTTACTTTTATTATTTATTTTTTATTTTATTTTATTTGGAAGATTTACAGCATTATTTTTTAATTCAACATAAAATCATCAAATAATACATCTTATTATGCCAATTACAAATCTTCACATTTAGTTAGTTCACAATTACAAATCTTTACTGGAAAACTAGCAATTTGTCTATCAGACGTTAATTAATTGTCTGGTCATATTACAAGTGTATCTCGCATACTTCTTTGGACATTTATCTTGTTTTGTCTATTTAAGTGTCTGCTATTATAGATGTTGGTACGTTGTTAATAATGATAAGGTTAGTATAGAATAAGTAATGTATAGATTTTATGGCGACGAAATCTGAATTTGATTACGTACTTGAAATTTTTAATTGCACGTAGCAATGATAATAATACTGGTTATTTCTCTCTCACAAATAGGTTACAATAACATTCAACATTAAAAAAAAAGATTATAATTTGTACAAATGTGAGTAAATGTGTGTTACAAAAATATATCCGTGCTTCGGAGGGCACGTTAAGCAGTCGGTCCCGGACGCTGTCAATAGATGGCGGTCGTTACAATTCCCAACCCGCAGTGGAGCAGCGTGGTGGACTTAAGCTCCAAGCCCCCCTCCTCACCCTGGGGGAGGCCTAAGCCCCTGCAGTGGGGTAAAAATGGGCTGATGATGATGACAAAAATATAAATGATGTGTGAAAATGGTGACTGACTAAGGGCAGTGTCAGCCAAATTAATACAAGCCATTATGAAAGCTCAATTTGACAACACCGCAGAATTCCTAAGCTGAGTTTATCGGTTTTTTTTTTCAGTTACTTTTCATAGCTAATATTGAAAAGTGGAAGATATTGGGAAAATGACAAACACACTACGTGGTTCTAGTATACCTTTTCTTGTTTAATTAGAACAAGATATTTTTTGTCTCTGTTAATACTGCAGAATCCTTCTATGATACGAAGCCGTCACAGATTTGGCCGATATTTTTGTAACTAATTTCATCGGAAGATGATTAAGTAACTATGAGTAACACGTCTCACACTCGAATTCCCACAGTAATATCAGGTAATATGCTCGCGTGCACGTAATCGAAACGGAATAGCTAGACTTCAACAATATCATGCTACGATTGGAAATTTATTATCTAACTCTGCATAATAGAAAATTATTACATGTGACGGGTAATTTTAGGAGAAAGATGGTAGCGGTAGTGCAGTGCATACGACAAAAATTTAAAACATACATGCAGGCACGATTTTTTAAGTTGGACACATTTTGCAATCTGTCAACTGCCATGACTTCACACCTAATTTATTATTTTTTGATACAACAAACATTCAAGATTAAAGATATCCTTGTGTTAAATTTTATTAAAATATCCTATATAAATAAATAAGTTTCTAGACACAACCCAAACTACTGGGTCTAGAAACTCTGGCATAAACTGACGCGGTGTAATGGCTGTTGAAAGTTACGGGTTATATTAATCGACCCAAAGTGATAATTTACCTATGGCGGGTGAACTAACTAAGGAAACTAATCCGTTATTATAGATAAGTACGATTAGATACATTAAAACCGGCCAAGTCACGTACGTGTCGGACGCGGAGGACTTAGGCACTTGTAGAGGCTTTAGTGTCGGACTACTCGCAATTCCATAGTAAGGAGTATTCCATATTATTAGTCCTTAATAAGGAGATATCTGCATTAAGCGGTTTTTTTAACTTTAAACAAAATTATGATTTTTTTAGATTTAGTTCTATTACGTTAGTAGAATCTAATTTTGAAAAAAAACCATCGAATAAGAGCTTATTCATAGTAATTTTAAACTCCTTTTTCAACGAGACACCACACGTGGAGGTAAAGGAAATATTTTTCTTCTCGATTTGCACGTATGGGAGGCACTCTAGAATAGTTTATTATCCGGACTTTATTTAACTGCTTTAAAGTGGTTATTTTTATAATCATATAAAACTTTTGGCTTTATATGACTAATAGACTACGAATAAAATAGCTGTGACCAACAGACGGACTAGCCACATGGCGAAAGTAAAAGGGTTGTTTGTCGGACTAGAGAAACCCAAAAAGTAAACATTATGTACATCTGTCACATTTATTTAATTTTTAAATATGATGGTGAAACAGAAAACAAGTGAGAACATACTATTGTTTTGTTGATTATGTGGTTTTGTAATACAGTCAGATATTAATGAGATTTTACGTATAAGTCTGCAACACAGACGCTTCGTGGATTATATTTAGATTTTAATCTAATTTTGTATTAATGTAATAGTTATCAAGGGTATATTTAAACTTTAGATTGTCGTGCAGATTATAAGGCGTAGATAAATACCAACCAAAATATATAGCCGTGAATACGAGCCATTAAATATCTACATTGGCAACACCATTAATTTGCATTTCAAACGTCAGTTCCGGCCTCCAAGTTGCGCTAGAATGGAGCTATGTGGACTAGTACTGTACAGTCGGTCGTAATTTAATTAACAAATTTATTGTTTTGTTCGTTAATTAATTAATTTGCTCAAAATGTTTACAAGTTAATTGCGTTATTATTTCATCATTGTCTGCATTATCGCTGACATTAACGAAACGACAAATCGTTTGGATACATTGGTATACTTTGATATCACTACATAGTATAAAACAAAGTCGCTTCCCGCTGTCTGTCCCTGTATATGCTTAGATCTTTAAAACTATTCGCAATGGATTTCGATGCGGGTTCTTTTAATAGGTAGAGTGATTCAAGAGGAAGGTTTATATGTATAAAGCATACATAATATAGTAGAAGAAACACTGATAATTTTAGAGGTTTCTAATGTGCAGTCGTAAATAAACACATTTTTTGCGCCTACATTACAAACGCTGGCTGAACCCTACGAGATAGATCAAAATAAAGTACTATAGTTTTGTACACCTTAAAAAGGTCTACAAAAAAGTCCGCAATGGTATATGTCTATCTCTTAGAGATAACCCACAATAACCATTTTAGCCTAGCCTAATGATTATTAGAGCAAGGTAGGCATAATTAGCTCTGCTACCCGTGCGAAGCCGGGGCAGGTCGCTAGTTTGTTGATAAACGAGAAAACCTCCTTGTAAACGAGTTGGACTCGCAATTGTGGTTTTTACTTTATTTCATTATTATATATTGATTATATATAATTTTAATGTTAAGTAGAATGTTATGTTATCAATAAATATCAGAGAATAATGTTATTATTAGAGAAAATTTTGTATTGTATGACAATTTTTTTTCACATTACTTTTACGTGATACCTTATAGAAATTACTTAATTCTGTGCGTTTAGTCAGTCCTTCAAAAGAAAAATTAAGAAAATGTGTTTTCTGATTCGTATCGCGATCCTTATATGATAACAAATCGATCGGTGTGATTTTTCTAAAAATAAAAAAATTTAATACGTAAAATTACACTAATTTCAATTGATTCAAATTGATTATTGATTGATTGAATTAAAATTTTTGTAACTGTTTTTTTCCTTTTCAGAAATATAACTTCGGTTAATGTTAGAATAAAAAATGTGTAAAGATTTAGATTAGATTATCAAATAGTATAATAGTATAATGTACATAAACGAGTTTCTATTTCTTAACACCAATAAAATTGTTACGGTTTAGTGAGCTTGTTTTTCGACTACAGTTGCATGCCCCTTAGAATAAATAACTCGCAAAGTAAGCATGATAAAATTTAAAGGAAATTGTATACATATGTACTCCTCATACTTTTTGATGTCCCACGAGATTAAGTATACAAAAAAAGTTACACTTGATGTTTTAGCCCCCCTAAAAGCTCATGTTATTTATTTTAAATGATTAACGTCAAAATATACCTGATCCGCGTAGTAATAATAATAATAATTTTGTATACCTATGTTCAATTTCAAGTTTCTTATTTCAGTTGTTTCTGTGACAAATGCTTTTGACAGACAGACGAGCAGACAACTTTATGATTTTTGAAAGGTTCCGTTTTGCCTCAGAAGTCCGGAATCCTAAAAATGAGAGCGTGCTCGTTACAGTAAGATTTTATTATCATAATATGGAGATATTAAAAAAAGGACGACAGATGGTGCAGCCATCTCAGACCATACCTAGTCGCCCCGCTGAGAGAACGTGTGATCTTGACAGATCCTAGAGATAAAGCGCGCTTCATTTATAATTTATATTATGTAACTCTCTCACCATTTTTTTTTTCAATTTATATTCATATCAGTAACATAACTTAGAATCATAAAAATCGAAATATAGCTGAAGAAACATAATATATAATGTAATTTTGTAATGTAATTTTATTTTATAATTTATTCGCTATATCTATGAATCTATTGCTATACGAGTATCTAATCAAAAATAGAATTATTATCTGAACTTTCTCCTAATATGTAGGTACTATAGTGATTTCATTTTCTAAAGTAGCCGCGAGTATAGTTGCAGTAAGAAAAATGGGTATCGATGGGCCGAGAGCGGGCCCCGCACCTGCGTAAAACGCACCCGCGCCGCCAACTCAGAGCCATCTAGAAGTATGGCGCCTGGTCAGATCTAGTATACTTGTCATTTCTGCATAGCATCATAAACGCCTTGAATGAGAGCAAGAGGAAATAAACTTTGTAAAGTTGCCTACAGTTATGTATTGTTTCTGAGCTGACCCACGCATGCACATGACCCCATTTCCGTACCCACTTCCGTTTCACAAAGTTCTGCTCTAACCACGAACTGAGAAGTTTCACTTCGTAAATTAATTCACTAGCTGGCTATGTATGGTACGAGGATGTAAGTTACATTTGCTTTTTACATTAAGCTTACGACACGACCAGGTAAAAAGTGTAACAATGACTCGAAATTCTCTTTTATAACTATGAAATGTTTCTAGTTAAATATGCGAATTTACTTTACCTGTTTATAGGAATTTAAACCCATTATATTGCTTGTTGCTTCGTCAGACAAATCAAATTCGTAGTGTTGTGTAGTGAGGCTATGCACATCACAAACCACTAAAGTCACTAACGGTGGCACTTCAGTTTGCGTAGTTGCGTCATTTGATAATACACGTACTTCACCGAGCTTCGAATTAGTTAATAGAAGAGTAATGCTGGCTGTTTAGTTCGAAATCCAAATTTTAGCGCATTTGAGTTATAGGGTAAGATAAGGAGACGAGTGAGCCGCGCGTAAAGCCCACTAGGTGACCTAGATGATCTTCTGCCCTGCGTCTTTGCGTAATATTTGTCACAAGCAGTGAAAAGGGTATTTATACAGTAACAACTACCGTGAGCGGCGTCACTGGGTGCATCAGAGTTGACCAATTTTGTCAGCTTTGAATAGTTTAGCTTAGCAAACATGCGCCTTCTAGTCTGCTACACACAAAGTTCGATGTAATACTTCCTTTAACTTCTTACCGTCTCAGTCATGGAAAAAATATTTACCGGCATTTTAGATTTATTGGGATGGAAAATAATTTTTACCCGATTGCAAAGGGTAATATTTTATGAGTGTACGTATGTCTGTTGGGCACGCTCTATAGCCTAAACGGCTTGATGGATTTTATAATATGCAGTGTTATTAGATTTGTCTTAATTGTGACATGAGGTGTGAAATATTTAAATATGGCGTCTGAGAATTTAAAAAAAAGGATAATTAAAAAATGTGAGCCGTTATGGGACGTCTGGTAGATGTGAAACATCTAAATTCATCGGTTTATTAATATTTTTTTATTAAAATGTTTTTAAATGGAAACGAAAATTTCGTTGTTTGAAATCCATCATTAGAATCTGAGAACCTTTCATGGCCAAAGTGCATCTCAAGACAATCTTAACATGCCCAAACAGAGTTAGGATACATTGTTTCGTTATGGAGTTGTACCAAAGAATAGTGTTTTTTTTTGTTCGATACCTACTTAAGCAATAAGTAAAATACACTATCAAATGACGAGCTCAGGCTGTGTAGACGAGTGGGCTCGTGTAGACGGGTGGGGGACGAGTGGGATTTCTGTGTGGACGTGTATTTTTGTGTTGAGTGCACAAGTATCATGGAGACCGAATCATTATGTGGAATTGTCCACCTCTATTAAAATGTCGTGATAGCCCGAGCGCAGTGAACCTGTTTCACATTTACAAGGCTGTGTGGCCGTGGTTCGAATCCGGGCGTGTACCAATGAGTTTTTCTGATTTAATTACATAACTATCACCCAACCCGCATTGGAACAGCGAAGTGGATTTAAGCTCCAAGCCCCTTGACCCTGGGGGGAGGCCTAAGCTCCTGCAGTGGGGTATAAAAGGCTGATGGAATGGATGAAACTAACAGGATATTGTGAGACTATAAACATGTAGACTATATGTAAAAGGGAAGACGCGTGGCATGGCCATATTGTTGACGTGCAATGCGAGCATTATACGTTGTAGTTTTACGGGTTGACCTTGAGCCTATGCCGGTTCCTCATTGTACACTCGCATGCTTCAGGCTGAGGTATGCGTAACAAACCAATCGCGTTACACGTAATGATCTTAGCACCACCGTCCACACGCAGAATTCGCATTACCTTGTAGGTTATCTAACACAAGTTCAGATACGCTAATGCTCGTGCAACGTAACGAACGCGAAACGTACCGGATAATACTATGTTTTTAGTTTCAAAATCTCATAAAAATATGTCAAAAGGGTTAAACCACACCTTGTATAATTTATGTTAATTAATTCATTCGAATTAAATATTCGTAAATTATTTATTTGTAATCAGTAATTTTAGTTGTCTTTTCGGGACTTGGTCAAAATTAATTATTAAATAGGTACATAATATAATAATAATAATAATAACATATCTTCAATATTTATATAAAAGTATATCTAAATCGTAATCCATTGATACAATCAAGCGTGAAACTATCGCTAACAACATAACAGGAAGGATATCACGAACCTCCTCCTACCTCATTATTGATTTCAGAAGGTTTCGGCTTTAAATTTATGTCAGTATTTCGCATCCATGCATTCTAATCAGATTATTGTATTTTGTGCGCTTATCATAATACACCTAAAATCTTGTTTTCACAATCGGTAGGTAGACGAGATTACGGTACCCTGTTTTCTCACAATCATTTTAATTAGGTATCACAAAAAAAGATTCATATAGTTTCATAGAAAAATTATTGAAATCCGTATGTATATACAGGTTGCCCCTTCATCAAAGCACCGCAGTGACGCTGAAACAGACAATCGACACAATTGAACAATTTTTGACATGATTATTTGGTTTCTGTCTTTTTTAGATAGCTTAACAAAATTATTTTCCACGAAAAACATAAACGGTATTCTATGAAATATATTTTATAGTTTTTATTATAAATTTTTAATTTACGTTAACTGTTTCACATTGACGTAGATACTGCTTATTGTTAGCAGTAAAAAACATTTTTTCTTTACGCAATTAGGTAATTAATAAATCTCTGCAATGCGGTGGTGGATGATAAATGAAATACATCGCATTGTTATGATTTATCTTCAGGGCTATCTTAATATACCATTATTACTTTATTAATTGACTTGATCTATATTCATACTTTTGAATAGTAGTAACAAAATGCTAATTTTATTATTATTGCTAGATATATATCACACAAGATTTCCTTTCTCGTACAAGCATTCTTAAAAAAATATTTAAATTTTCTACAAATTCGTGCTATCTAGGTCATGAATGTGTTTGCAATATAATTCTAGGGAGCAGGACTGAAAAAATTGCTTAGCAACGCTTATCTATTGTGCTTATTCGTCTATTCGTCCATCTGACAAAGGCCTTTAAAACAGGACGTTAAAAGGTATCGAGCCGAATTTTTCACAGGTTGCGTGTTAGTATTGCACCTAAAACGCCAAATAATAAAAATACCAATAAGCTTCCATTCATTGATAACATTAAAATCAATCTAGTTTAGTGTTTTTATACTGATGTTTGATTTATTACGTCGATTTATCGACGACCGCTTAGGCTAGTGGGCAGCGACCCTGCCTGCTAAGCTAGAGGTCCCGGGTTCGAATCCCAGGTCGGGTCAGTATTTATTTGATGAATATTAAATATTAATACTGGCACCGGGTCTTGGTTGTTATATGTATGTGGTGTCTTCGCTTGGTACCCAAAATACAAGCTAATGCTTTGTTTGGGACCTAGACGTTGTTGTGATTGTGTGTGTTATTATTATTATTACCATCCGGGGGTGATAAGGTTACTGTTATTTTAACATATTTAGAGCTAAATAGGTTTAAATACACTATAAAAATATGCGGAACATGCACTTCGACTGGTTTTTTTTCATGACCACAGCTGCCTCACTGTTCAAATTAATCATGACAAACATTGGCAGAAGTTCAAGTTTTTAATGTAATATACTTTATTATGTCCGGTCTGTTACTACGTAATAAAATGTACATACTCTCCCTCCCTTGCGAACTTTCATTTCTACTTACTTGGTTCTTATTTTCAGTTTTCAACGGACTTGCTTACAGTCACTGTTTTCTTAATATTTACTCGGTTGATTAAAATAAAAAGTTGACGAACCGAAAACACCTAGAACATGTAAAGTAAGTACCATCGAATTTATTTGTTACGTACAGACGAATCAACCGTTTTCTATAAATCACATACAGTAACGATAAATTACTAGGAAGAACGGTAGCTTTGTAGTTCGGCATACAATTCATTTTCCATTTTCATTGATAGTAAATTTCGGTGAAGGCTTTAAACTGTCGCTGTGAAATCTGTGCGTAGACAATAAAGAAGAAGATGGGCGTCGCATTGTCTCTAAATAACAATTAAAATAATTAAACCGTCTCGTTTTGACGTTTCTCGGAAAAAATGTGAATTTTATTCATGAAGTTCCTTACAAACGCCGCCGCTTCCATCAAAGTCTTTTTTTTTATTCGCCTAATATATTCGAAATACTTTGGGGTGTCTCGCAAAGAATTAAATATTAAATTCAAATATTATCTATATTTATTGTTATAAACTTAGAACAATATTTCACTAAAGTATCATTAATTTAGATGAAACACTGCCTAATCTGGAATTATATGCCATCACAAGAGAAATATCTACCTATTAGCAGAATTTCCGGATAAATTATGGCCATTATTTTAAGGTCAGTTTACCCCGCGAAAATTTCATTCTAGTGGCCGTACGGAACATTAAATTTCTTGGATCCCATGCAGTTAACGAAGTTTGTGACGAAATTATGTTACTTCCGAGCGGCGCGGGGTCTTACCTGACCCAGATAAAATAAGTAGACAGCGGCCGCGAAACTTTCTATAAAATTTCAAAGTGTAGTTAATTATATTATGTATACTAAATCATTCAGTTTTTCGTTAATTAAAAATTATAAATATGTCTCTAATAATAATAATAATGACGTTTACATTACAACAACGTCTAGGCCCCAAACTAAGCATTAGCGTGTGTTCTGGGTGGCAAGCGAAGATACCACGTATATATAACAACCAAGACTCGGTACCAGTATCAATATTCATCATATTAATACCGACCCGACCTGGGATTCGAACCCGGTCCCCCAGCTCCGTTGGCAGGGTTGCCACCCACTAGGCCAAGTGTATGTAATGTAATTATTTGTGTCTATTTTATGTACGTATTATAGCAGAGTAAAAAAAGACCATAGATATTGACGTGCACCACTCCATATTATATTAAATTATTTGACTATGGAATAATAATAATTGCATAATTTCACGCCGTCAAGTAGATATTTAGTTTTTGTCTATGATAAAATTAGTGAGCGCACGCATATATCTATTTAAAATATATATCTATCCTTCTTACAAATAACGCTTGTGAAACACTTCCGCGTCAAAAAGATTGCACGTACTATTCTTGCATGATAAGCTTTTGAAAGTTGAGTCCATTCTATAGGAAAGTTCGTGCGAGTGACGCAATATTTTCCAACGCATCGAAGATAAGGTTAATCTAAGATATAGATCTCCTGTTATTAATACTTATTCCACACCCATTTTCTATTTTATATTACTAATTAAATATTCAAAATTGCTTATGTTTAATACCATAAGTGTAGAGTTCCTTATTATAAATTAAAACTATAAAAAATACAAAGGTTATATTTTCGAGCTGGATAATTGTTAAAATGTTAGTTGTTGATGTGTACTTCTATTATCTAATAATATTATAAAGAGATCAAGTTTCTAAATTTAGTTGTAGGACGTAATCTTCGAAACTATTCCATACAATACCAGTCTATTATATAATAATATATATATAATATTATAGAAAATAAGTCTGTTTTTTTTTGCTAAAAAATTCATTTCTTAATTTTAAGTAAAATCTGTAAATGGTCTTTTCTCTGTGATATATTTAAAATCTTAACTGTTTGTGTTTTTGGCTGTAGATTTTATTAAATAAATAAAATAAAAAAATAAAATAAAATTATGCACCATTGCAGGAGCTTAGGCCTCCCCTCGGGGTGAGGGTGCTTGGAGCTTAATACACCACGCAGCTCCAGTGCGGGTTGGTGGATTTTAAGGACAGCCATCTGGTAACGACAACCGGTACCGACGGCTGAACGTGGTCTCGAAGCACGGAGTCAGTGATAGTTATGTACCTTAGTTAGAAAAAAACTCATTGATGTATGTCTATTTATCCGATATCAAAAATATTTCAAAAATATTTAAAATTGATGTTCAGGATGGACTTAGGTTATATATTATTTTTGATTAATTTTTTGTCAGGTTTAAATACAAACTATACAAATGTGTAGTCCTCGTGGGCGGAACCGCGGGCACTCGCTAGTATACAAGTAAAGTTGAAATCACATTCAACAATTTATATTACCAAGAAAGTAAACTTTAACTAAACTATTCACTTTAAAATTCGTAACTTAGACAGTTCAAAGTTCAAAGCAAATTCTGCATTTCTGAAGGTGGTTTTATCTCTTAAAGTTAAGTATGTTAGTTTTAAAACCTTTTTGTCCTTCATTTATAAGCAGCGCATGGGCGCATTTTCGTAATATTTGTAACATTCGTAGATAAGTTATAAAGCAATAAGTGGTACAAAAGTTGCATAAAAGGATATTAAGAGACTATTTTGCGTAATACTGGAAGTCCGAAACTTCCGTTAATTTGTTACGTTTCAGTAGAAACGTTGTGTTCACAACGACGTAAATGAAGCGGAAACTATCTGTTACTTGTATCCTTATATTTGCTATGTTAATTTGCTTTGTGAGTTCATATAAAATTTGGGCGGTACGGGAAATGCAAAAATAACGTGTGAAAACAATACTGGACCTAGTGTGTTTTCTCTGGTTTTATGACTTTCATTGAACTGATCACACTATCAGATTTGAGACGACAAAATAGTTTATGTAAAACATAAAACACCTATTAGATCATTCGATGACGTGAGACCAGCTTCATGCATTTTTAAACTAGTAAATCAGAAACTTGCCATGTGAACGTAGGAATAAAAACTATTTTTTTTTCTGCACCCTATCAAGTACGGTTTCATTGGATAAGTCTTGCGAAAGGAGATTCTAGAGTGATATTTGCAATGTGTCTCCTCCCTTTGTAATTAACTGCATCTTGAATTAATAAGTTAAAGCGATATAAGAAAACTACTTTATGTTAACCTTATGTTACTTTGACTAAAACATTTAAAAACTTGTCTCTGAATCTTATTTCTTGAATGCATTTATACGACTACTTACACACTTGGCAGAGGCAAAAGACATAACTAGGTCCGGCAATACATATATTTAAAAATCGAAATTAACGTGCTTTAGTCACTTAATGACCATGTTAACCCGATTGAGTTCGCTATATTCACAGACAAGTCAACCTTATAGACCACACTTTGACAGGGAGTAGCATTCGCCAAGGCTATGTAGTGACACTACATAACTACGTCTCTTGTGAGCAGTCAGTTGGAAGCACGTCGGAAGCCATTAAATTGTCAATTTTGAACGAGCCAATGAAAACTAGCCGACCTCTCTCCGCACCCCGCCACTTTTTGGCGATTTCGTTTTCGTACTGACGTTTATTAAAGCGTGGTCTATAGGTTGACTGGTCTGTGGCTATATTACAAGTAGGTTGCATATTAACATAGTTTATTTAGAGTCATTTTCATGATTTTCTCAGCTGATACGTTAAAGTGATAGTACACATTCCATAAACTGTATCCTTTAAAAGTATCGTTGTAAACAAACGAGTGCACACGCAAGTTTCACTATTTTATATTATGATATTTATACTCAGTTTTTCCTTTTTCAAGGGTCTCTGGAAAAGGAATATTTATCGATAGATTTATTTAATGAAACACGTACAATTTTTCGAGACCTGCTTCAAGATACACGCGTTTGATCGTTCGAGCGGAGAGTTGACGTCTTTTCGTGCTGACGCCTTTGTCCCGTCGCCTTTTTCAAAAGGCATTGTATTACGTTCTCATAGACGTAATAGAATTTGATGGACCATAATAAAAATCACAAAATATTAACAAATTTTTGAATTTTATGGTTGATAAATACCTAATTAAATAGATGGTACCTATTCCTAAATGGAAATTGGATTTTATACTTGCTAAACGTTTAAAGTAGAAATTGAGCAAAGTAAGTTTAAATAATTAATAAAAATATATGTTATTTGTTACATATATTTAATACGCTGCTGTCACATTAATTCACTCTATGAATAGAATAAATAGAACAAAGACAAAGAAAATTGATAGGGTGTAATTTTAACGTTCGTAAAAACCTAACTAAAAATTGTGTTTAATGAAAACATAGAACACCCTTTACAGCGTAGATATTTTTAACTAATACAGACGTTTAATTATGATTGAAAAAGATAAATAAAAAGAAATTTACTTTCAATCTATAGAACGTTGAGCTTACTAACGTATTTTTGTGATTATTCACTTTTAAATTAAAATTGTCCAACTTTGTAGTCATATATTTAAATCGTAATGCACTAAAATGTTCTATTTGTATGCTAGTACATAGTATATTTTCACCATACCAGGACGTAATTAGCTGTGTTATATTTATATTTATTATATATATCATTATATATTATTATATATATATATAATATATATATGTATATATAATTATAGCTGTCTCTAAAATTTCTCAGTCTTATTTCTAAATTTTGATATGAAAATTTCTTGCGGTGGTGGTGGTCTCAATATTAGGAGGAACACGAAAGCTAGAAAGAGAAAGAAAGAAATAAAAGACATCGGTTACCTCCCATACTACCTTGGACCTAATTTCCAGGGTAGTTGTATGAAAATAATAAATGGTGAATTTGATAATTATTGGTTTAGTAAAAATGATCATATATTAATATTTACAATACGAAGCCACAATTAATAAATATCGTATATTAATACTTCAGACATGGCTGTATAGGCATAGTTCCTTTGCCTTCTATCAATGGGAGAATATGACTGCTCTATGCTTTATAGGTCATTGACGTAAGCGGGTAAGTATGTAGCATGGGTAGCATCAGTAGCATGTGTTCTGCGGTAGCAACACAGATCAGTTGGTATGAATTGGTATGAATGATCGGATCTATGGTTCTGGTTGGTATGTAGATACCGTAGATGCGTAATATTTTTTTTTGAATTAGAGACTACTCTCATATATTCTAGTTCTGTACTATAATTAAGTAGGTACTGAATTGTGGTGACGTTTATGATTTAATTAAATAGACTAATTTTTAACCCACTTTCTAGTCTTTCTAGTCCCAACTAAGCAAAGCTTGTGTTGAGGGTATTAGATAACTGATATACATACTTAAATATTCTTTTTTTTAAAATATAGTATACATATTTAGATACTTTGCAATGGCATTCGAAATCTACCAAAAAAAGGCCAAAAAATACCAAGTAAGAAAGATGCATTACAGTGGTCGCATTGCAGTTAATCAACACTGTGGATGAACACCCAATATACCCATTTTCCGTTTTCTTTACAGAATTATTGCCTACACAAACCGTTTACATGAGTTTTTTTTAATTTTCTGGCTTTTATTTTTTACAGTCATAAGTTAATTGAACTAAGTGATTTTTAAGCGATTTTTGTGTATAGAAGGAATTCGTATGCATTTCAAAAAGGTCAGGTCCATTTTGAACATCATTGTTTAATCAGACCCACGGATACACAATACACAAAGAAAACTACCAAAAAATAAATCACAAAAAAAGAAAGCCCGCAGCCATGGCAGGAGCTGACTCAGTAGTCGCTGCAGGTGTGTGTGACCACGCCCACAGCACTGATTTACAGTCAGCCTTTATGCATACACCAAAGCATTAAAAAAAACCAATTCTAAAAAAATATAATAATGCATACAATGAATACTTGTCAAAAAATGGGATAAACTACGACAGTTTATTCTTACAAAGAGTACAAATTTTTTTTTCAAAAAAAGCTACATCAACTCTATGCATATTTATTTATACAAAAGTGTTTAAAAATGTATACAGTATTATTTTGTTAATTTATAACGCTCAAAGCATTTGAAGGGTTCTACAAGTATTATAAACTTTATGTATATACCATACCATCAGCCCATTAATGCCCCACAGGAGCTTAGGCCTCCCTTCAGGATGAGGGGCTTAGAGTTCAATCCACTACGCTGCTATACTGTTGATTGATGGATTTTACCTATCGGGAAAGACGGCTAAACAGACGGCGAAAACATAGTCAGTGATAGTTATGTATATAAGTTACTAAAAACTCTTTGGTACATGCCCTGGGATTCATTTGAACCACGGCCTTTCAAACGAAAAGCGGGCTCGCTACCACTCGCTGTATATGTAACACGTATTACCTAATCAGTACCTATCTCATGCTAATAATAATCTAATCTAACTAATCATATCTATAAAAAGGAAAGCCAGCCGCGATGATTGTCATGACGAAATGTGTTATGGATTCAATTTTCTAATTCGGTTACGGAACTTTAAAAACAATGATATCATTTCAAACCCTCAATTATTTCAAAGCTGCCGTGCGTGTTTTAAAACATTTCACGTAACGGCCACATTCCACAATAATCTTCTGGGCCTTCTAAATATTTTTTTGTTTGTACATTCTCTTATAAAGAATTATTTTCTTGTTTGTTTACAATTTTCCACAAATAAATGTCATTTTCTCTTAATTTTTCCACGCAAGCAACAAAAATGTTGAATTCACGTTCAAAGCTTTACCGTCGACGTTTTGACGACGGTCATAAAGATTTTTTCTACGTCAGTCCGTCAGTGGACAAACCAAATTGTCCGTTTTCTTTTTAGCTTGTTTCGCATTTCAGTTTCTGTTTTAAGGGAATTCGGCTCATACTGACGAGTGACTCGGGTTCTGAATGCATACTCATATTCTGTATTTGGAGAAGAAACAAGTCTGATAAGGACGTTTTTTTAGGCCCGTCTCTCGCTTATTCGCCAACTTCGTAACAAATGACGAAAGTATATTATTTACCAATTCCAATGTTTTATTTAATATTATAACAAGAAAATTAAAATCTAATTAAATAACTATAAATACTTACAAATTAGAAATACTATCTAAATAATGGTAAACCAGAAAATTTTAAAGAGACGACAGGTTCAGGGTGCCAAGAATACTTACCGCGTTGCCATGCTATATTGTGACACTGATCCTCCGAACAAGGTAATTCTAGCTCAAAGGTGGCTATTTTCCTACGAGCTGCTGTCTCACCATCTGCTCCAGTTTTTTTTTTTTTTGATGTATTTTTTGTATAAATTTGGCACAAAATCCACCCAAGTTACATCCCAAACAAGAGCTGTCCCAATTTTGTATGAAATCACGGTTTACTTGAAATGAGAGCTTTCAATTTTTATATGGTAAGTATATGAATGACGACCTAAATATTCTTATATTGATAAATAATTTGAGAAAGTGCGCCTAATATTTTTGTGCATCTTCCGGTATTAGGTTAAAAATAGCGCAGTTTTCAGCTAGATATTTTTACTTCATCGTTATTATTTTAAAATATTTCGAGTTGAACTTTTGAACTGAAATAAATGTTCTCTGTTTATAACTAGTTCGAAAATCTCGAAGCTTAAGAATGCAATATTAATCCTTTTTGACATCACACAGACAAAAGTGGAACGTTATTATGGATTTTTAAATATTACTCAATTTTGTGAAGTTTTTGAGGTAAAAGCGAAAATAGTCACTTTTAGTTTTCTAAATCCGACAGTACCTATAGTGATTAAAAATTTATAGAGCGAACAAATTTAAGGATATTTAGTTAATTCAGAATGTTTGTTTACGAAATTCCAGTTGTGGTGCTGCATTTTTTAATAGGTAAAACTATTTGATTAATTATTTAATAAAACTTTTGATATGAAAATAATGTTTTCAAAGTTATTCATACTTCGGTTCATAGTCACAGTTTGATTTTTAGTAATAAGAAACAAAGAAAAAACAATCCCGACTGAATAGAAGTCTAAAATATAGATGATCTGAATGTAGAACGGCGATGTTTCCTATTAATTTACGCAATACGTCAAGTAGTACGTGTTAGTACCCAGAATTACGAACTAAATTACTACATTAAACCGGTTAGGACCAAAGGCGTGCCTAAGTATGACCTTCCAGTCCTAAATCGCATTACTTAACCCTAGGTTCTAATATTGTGGAAGAAAAATGTTTTTCGTAAAAGCTCGATTGTGTCTATTTCTTTTTTTATCTAAGTCTGGTGTTTTTACTTCTGCAAATCATTACGCTGACCCGTGTAAAAATATGGAATAACCTAGGTTTGTTTATTGAGGTCCCGGGTTCGAATCCCAGGTCGGGTCAGTATTTATATGATGAATATTAATACTGGCACCGGGTCTTGGTTGTTATATGTATGTGATGTCTTCGCTTGGTACCTAATGCTTAGTTTGGGACCTAGACGTTGTTGTGATTGTGTGTGTTTTTATTATTATTATTATTATTATTATTATTATTATTATTAAACACTCGTATGCAAGTAAAAAACATATTGAACGCATTGTCAAAAATTCACACAAACTAATTTAAAATAATCATAGAATAATAAATTTATATTGCAGTAAAGATTGCGATGTCAGCTTTGAGTATTTATATATATTTATATAAGATATTTATATAAGAACGAGACTCGCTCGGCCGAATCGATTTTACGGGGCGAAAGCGGGTGCGGGGCAACTTATATATGAAATTTTTTTTCACAAAAACCTTTTTAAAAGCGAAACTTTATTTAACTAACTTATCTAAAAAAAATATTATTATTTATTAAGTAGGTACATTAGATACAAACTGATTTTGATTAATTTTCTTTAATAGGTTAACTTCAACACAAGCCTGTTCCTCACAATTCATCACAACAATAAAAAATAGTTATTAGTATTTAAAGCTCAAGAGTATATATTTTGAAATATAAATCATCTATCATCTACCATACTTAGCCCGGCCGAGGGCACCAGTCCACCTATCTTATTATGGTTTCTGTTATCCACCTACCAGGTCCATCATCATACCTTCATCACTGTGTGCTATGTAATGTGCTCGTGCAGACAAATCTTATAAGCCCAAACCTCGATATGTTTATTGGTAGCCATTATTGGGTTCTATCCCCCACCTTCCAGCTCCACCATCAGATCAACTCGATGATACCCTAATTAACTGTAGCATTATATGTAAATCACACATTTGTGTAAAATTTAAACTGGATTCGATTGACCGTTGACGAGTTTTCTTGTAAGGAGATGATGTGGCTGCATCAATAAGACCTGATCACCAGATTATTGCATTGTTGTAGGAACTACAAACGTACGTATGCGTTTCACCTTCGTAGGCTGTAAGGGAGTAGCGGCAAAAGTTAAATAAAAGCTTTTAAAAAAGCGCTTATGTGGTTGGACCGAATAACAGATGTGTAGCTTCTGTCAAACTGCCCGAAAATAATACCTATTCAGATAAAAAGTGGTCGGGCTCAGTGCCGGCCGCGCCGTGCCGTAGGGGTTCACGTAAAAATGTGCCAATAATTTCGTTGCTCTTTGTGTAAAATTATCAGCATCTGCATGAAGATGGTTTTTGCGTGTGTATGTGAACTTACAGAGAAAATGTCGAAGTCGGAGTCATATTTGCATTCTCGATTAAATTCAAATACCTAGTTTTAATCAACATTCGTATCGTCAATATGAGAATAACTTGGATGCGCTTTATGAACCGGCGACGTGGCGACGACGCAGGAAAATCAACATAAGGTCACATAAAGTGTGTCCGCAAAACTTAGTTCAATTGTGTGCTACACACGCGAATTCATACACACATATGTACATCAAAACCAAGCTCATGCGCGTTTATGAGATACACGCACTGAAATCGAGCAGTGTTCGATTTAAAAAAAATGCTTTTAAAAATAACTGTATTTTTTCCGAATAAATTTAAGTTTACGTGCAGCCTAAAACATGAACGAAAAAATTGTCAAAGCAGGATTATGACATGACTTGTAGTATTGGCAGTAGTAAATTTTCGAATTCTTATAATAAATAAAACTTACCTAAATCATTAGTTGAAGGTATTATTCTTAATTTCACAGAATGTTGGCCGCAAAACTTCACAATAAATAGCGCGTAACGTCAAAATAGTATTTATGCCATCTACTTATTTAAATAATTACATAGGTACATATTTTTCATGTTTCTGAGACGTGGATTACGAATTTGATTCATTTTGAACTCCAGATGGCGGAAACTATGTTTTCAACCCGCGGCTACGTCTGCGTTTATATTCGTCGTGTTATGAATAACCTCTAAATAATTTCCCTATTAATTATTTTAATTTTTCATTGTAAATAATATGACTAACTAAGCATAATTATGGAGTGGTTTGTACTTCGAAACGATCAAAGTCGTGAGCAAAATGACAGATTTAGAGATAAGGCATGTCATTATCATTGTTGTTTAAACATTCTGTTAAATTACACTAAAATGTGATTTCAGAATTTATATTACGACATGTGCGTCACACTTAATTCTACTTTGGTCTGTAGCGTATAATTCCTTTTCTATATATTTTCGTGTAGTCACAACGCGGTGTCTCTATGTATGTATATCCGTGCATTGCGAGTAATTAACACTCTGTCAAGGGCAAGAACATAAAAGCTAGATATCGCGTCGCTGACTTTTTAGGGTTGTGCAGCAAATAGCAAAAACGGAACTCTTATAACTTCCTTTTCTGTCCGTACCCAAGTATGTCACA
This sequence comes from Luffia ferchaultella, assembly GCA_949709985.1. NCBI lineage: Eukaryota > Metazoa > Arthropoda > Insecta > Lepidoptera > Psychidae > Luffia > Luffia ferchaultella. Next base: position 9,114,882 of record OX453248.1, read on the forward strand.
GTTATTTTCTTTGGAGGCTATTGGTAGAGCCCGAAAACCGTTCACGTTGATTGAAAAATTTGGACTTACCCTAGTTCATGTGAACAGGTTTGGACTGACTGTTTCAGACTTGCGCGGGCTTTTTCATACTATATATATATAAATAACGAAATAGGAGCCGTCAAATTTTTCGGTTGTATTTAGGTATGGTAATAAATACATTTTTTATTTTACTGTGTACGGCACCATCCGGGACGGGAGTTCGAGTCGCTTTAAGTCTTAAATTAAATCTGTACTCGTAGTTTACACAAAATAATAAAATAATTAAGTTCTTTTGATTTGCCTTTGTCTATGATATACTTCAAAAAGTTCTAATTTTCGACGTCGTTACATATTTATAAACGTGATCGCAGCGAACCTAATTTAATACCATTTAATTTCATCAAGGAAATGAAATAAACACAGGAAAATAGAAAATACGACCGACGTTGTCTGATTTAATTTGAACGAACCCGAAAATTCGGATTTTCATACTGGAAATGTTTCTTAACTTTGTGACAAATCGGATTTGTCTTCCTGAGCAATTTTCTCGAATATCGATTTTATTTTCTTCTGCACGTCTTTATTCGATAACGACTACAAATTAATATACACCATTGATTTAAAAAGTATCCAGATGTTGTCCTCAAGTGTTAGAAAGTGTTAGGACTAGAAAAGAAAGGCCGAGTGCGTGTTAGACCACGCACAGCAAAGGGTTCCCTAGTTTGCTGCAAACTTTTTTCTAAGTTGTATCACTTAAATTTTGTTGAATTTTCCATCACTTAGTTGAAAAGTTGAAGGGAGAAACATAGCTAAAATAATTTCTAATAATTATACGTCGTTGTCACTACCTTGTGACCTTGGCATACCGTGAAGGAGTTTGGTAATTTCTTTCAAGAATTTCTATTTTAATGTAATGAAAGATCAATAAAATATTTATAATTTTAGGTATTTAATTTATATTTTTAACTATTTAGTTTTATTTAAAAATTTAATCTTTGTTAAATAATTAGGTTTTTTTACGTAACGTCAACAGTTACGGTAATGAAAATCTTTAGCGAAAATTTTTAGGAAATCAGTCGTAGGGCGTACAACGCTTCGTCGTATTGACTTTTACAAACGGGACTAGTGGAAAAAGAAAAGATGTTTATTATTAACTCATTCAGTGTTGATATATTTTAACTTAGTTGTGATAAGAAATCTCTATCCGATCCGTAAATGCATATGTATAATAATGTCAACGCATAACACTTAATTCAACTCCACTGAATTACTATTTTTACTTGTCCACAGGTTTTATTCAACGAACGAGATCGAAATAAACAGTGAGTATTATACGTGTGATGTTTTTTTTTATTTTCAGGAAACACCTTAATCACTTTTTCGATATTTTATTGACGGGTAAGCACTTAAGCGAGGTATTTTCGCGAAGAAAATAGTGGCACTGCTCCAGTATTTCTGGAATTTCCCGGTAATGTAATATTCTGCAAAATATTATATTACCGGTGTAAAAATGGCGTTTCATTGTAATACCTGTGCCTGTGATGTGTTGTCTAGATGAATATTGGTCACGCTGATTCTGGAATCTGGTATAACAAAGAAGGATGGATTTATATAGTCATATTACAAAGATTATATATATAGCCTGTTTCTGAACATTAAGTTGCAAAACACTTTGAAAATTGAATTTTGAATCATGACAACCATGTTTGTCTAATATAAAACTTTAGATTGTTTATGAAACACGCCTTTAACTGTGTTTTGGGTGTGTTTTGAATCACGTGGGAGGCGGAAAGGAAGTTTGATGGCGTATTTATTGATCTATAGACATGACGGACAATTGTTATTTACGGACTGCCAGATTGAAAGATATAACCATTTCATTCTTATTTACATTTGGAATTGCATGTAGCTGGCCAAGATTACGCTCTCCTTGAAATAGGTTTTATTGATAACAGACCGTCATACAATTTTTACTCGCGATAACTTTTTTATTACTGTTACAAGAACAAAACACAATAACATGCTAGTATTAAAACGACTAAGCGCTAACACGAGTATGTAATAGGAATTTGTTTTTTCTTTATTTTTATTCCTACTGCTTTTTAACATACGACGAGGACACACTTTTTTGATATGTTTGGTCGAAAACACGTAGTCTCAGGGCGAGCCTTTTTCATTGATATGTCATAATATGTTCTTTAAAGTTTGTAAAGCTCCAATGGTACATTTTTAAAGCTCTATAGCCAAAAGCCAGAAAAGGAACTCTTATAATTTTGTCGAGGCTCATATCTCAGCCATATTTCTATCAATTCTGATGGATTTCACAGACTAATGATTTATATGACATTCATTATCATCATCATCATCAGCCCATTTTACCCCACTGCAGGGGTTTAGGCCTCCCCCAGGGTGAGGAGGGGGTTTGGAGTTTAAATCCACCACGCTACTCCATTGCGGGTTGGGGATTGTAACGACCGCCATCTATTGACAGCGTCCGAGACCGACTGCTTAACGTGCTCTCCGAGGCACGGAGTCAGTGATAGTTAATGTACTTAAGTCAGAAAAACTCATTGGTACACGCCCGGATTCGAACCATGGCCCTATGGCCTTATAAATTTGAGACAGGTTCGTTGCGCTCTGGGCTATCATGACACGAATTCATATGACATTATAAAACTTAAATTATTTAGTGGTGGCTCTCCATACACAAAAATAAGGGAAGAAAATGGCATGGAAAAGTGTGACATGATTAGATTACCTATATAGATCTCTAAAAAAGAAATAAGTGACTACTTTAACTGAATTCCTGTAGGTTAATTGAAAATGAAACAGTGTAATAAATTTAAGCTTTCTAAAGACTATCTGCTTATTATCCTTTCAGAAACTTATTTGTTTTCAAACTTAAGTATTGCAGTGAAAGAAACAGACAAAATATATTTTAATTGAACGAGCTTAAAACTAAATACCTAAACGTTTCTGAATTGGACATTCAGAAGTTACAATGTAAATACATGATGACGGATCCATATTTTTTGGGTTAATTTTTATATCTTCAATTGCGGAAAAGTATATAATCAAAGACCGAATTAATGGAAATCCTTTTTATGTGACCTTTACAATTTCAAAAATCCCGGCAAATTGTTACGTAAAACACATTTCAACTTCTGTTTACTTTTGCAGCAAATTAGTCAATCCTCAATCCGCGAAAACATCTAGTATAATTGGGTCCTCTTTTGCTAACTTTTAATGAAACCTTTTTGTTACACTGAAACTTTTCAATTAAGCGTTTCCGGCCTACAGAATTGTTCCATGTAAGACTTTTTAGATAAAAGGGGGCACATTCGTCACAGTTAAAAAGCGTAAAGGCCTTGAAAAACACGATTTAATTATAAATGCGCCAATAATAAATAGCTAACGAATAGGTGTCATGCAAAAAGTGACCGTGAAACGATTGGACGGTGTTCAATTTTCCGGTCACACGTAAAAATTAAATGAATGTTAAAAGTTTCGAATATACACTATATTATTATTTAGTCGAATGCGAACGCCAAGGAGGGTATTGTTTTTAATGACAATTGCATGTACTCTTATGTGTTTTTCAGTTTTACGTTGCAACTCGTAAATATTGAAAGGATTTCTCTGATTCAGGTATCAAAACGGTTATATATGGTTACCTAAAAATAAACCGTCCAAGTTTGCGATGGACATGCATCTACTTAGGTATCCGTAGCATTTGCCGACTACTTGTGACTTCGAATCTGACTGTACTAACTGAGTTTGTTGGTAACTGAAAATTGCGGATAACTTAAAAAGTTGTAAACACATCTTGTTCAAAAAGATTATTTGTTTTCATTGCTTTTTATGTATTATGCCCATATTTTTTTCAATTGGACACATTCTTAATGATTTTAGGAGTTGATATCTCGTGAAATATTCGCTTAGATAAAAAAAAGAAACTTAAGAACCATAAATGCATTTTCATAGATCTGTCCAACGATAACCCTTACGATGTGTTGCGCGAAAAAAAAGTAATTTCTAAATTCAATTTACGAATTGTATCACGGTTATCAAGATATCTGCCTGTAAAATTCCATCGGTATTTCATTTAATAATAAATACCACAGCTCTTAAGAAACTAAATTGACATAACTTATGAATAGGTACATCTGATAGCCAATTATGATTTTACATTTTTTACTTATTCATACTAAAATTTAAGACGATATCAACCAAAACTTTTTTCTTTTTTTTTAAGCAATAAAATTATAACGGAACCACGAGCCTGTGACATACGGACGGATAGACATGACAAAATTATAAGGGTTCTCATCGTCATTTAGCTACGGAATCCTAAAAATCGAAAAAGATGAATGAATCGAAAAGTTTATTTACTATAACTGTACTGTGGCGACGCAGTCGTATAACCAATTGCACTCACTCACAAGTGCAGTTTAAATGCAGGACCACTGCGTACAGGAATTCGCCGACGATGTGCTTGTGACAATGACTGTATCTGTCACCGGCCGACTGCGCGTCGGCACTGCACTCCGAAATGCATCGGTGACGCACGACCTAGGTCGTGACATTGTCTACAGTCCACAGCGAGCCTCACGAGACATCGGTTATGTCAGCTAAAACCAGTTTTGCAGGATAGAGCATTCCTCACTTCATATATACAAGGAGCAAATGTCGAATCATTTTGTCAATTTTCGACTTCACGTATGAGTTGATATGACTTGCTATTTTTCCTTGCATTTTGTAAATGACTTGATGGATTTTCACGTATATGCGATCTTACTGGTAACGAAAGGATATCTGCAAAAAAAACCAACATTTTGGACACTTATAACTATTTTATCTGATACGCGTTGTGTTAGTGTTGTTCTTTTGTATTTTGTACGTCATGGTGGATTTTGTTTAGGTGTCAAACGATTTTTTGTGGTTCAAAAGTGTCAACAGTTTCACGAGAAATTCATTGTAACGAATACTAGGACCAATTTTATGTACAGATAAAAACTCGAGTATATATCGGTAATCAGTAGATTTTCAACATACTGTCATTAATCTCGTGTCAATCAAGCGCATTTATTTTAAGTTTTACTAAATTGTCATTTCAAAAATGTAATCTTCAATTCAACCCCAAGTCACCGATATTAGAAAATAGTAGATTCGTCTACTCCTACTTATGTAGTCTACTAACCACAGTCGGCCCCGGTTGCTGTCAATAGATGGTGGTCATTACAATCCGCCAACCCGCTTTGGAGCAGCGTGGTGAATTTAAGCTTCAAGCCCCCTTATCTTGAGGGGAGGCCTAAGCCCCTGTAGTGGAGTATAAAAAGGGCTGATGGAATAGAATGGATATTATTCTTACATCGAACTTTTACAAAGTTTTTAAAAAATACAATTTTATAATTTTTTTAGCTATAAAGCGTGTTATAAATACACGTATATATAAAATAATGGAGTCATCTGCGATCGTGCGATAAGAGGATTATCGAGATAAGTACGTATTTTCACTGTAAGTGCTCTCAAATTACGTTACTCTCAACATTTCGAGTGAATTTCAGAGCTTTACAGGTTAGACACGAAGATTGCATTACGTTTATACTTTTTCCGTTGACATTTTACTGACACATGTTGCGACGATATTCTCGACTACGAAATATGAAAATATTTTTAAATTCTTGGTAAAAATTTGATATCTTCAAACAAGATTATTTTAAATATCTTTTCGAGTAACAGCATAATTTAACCTAGCAACATAATTTACAAAAACATCAACTAAAATTGTCAAAGGTAGTTGTAGTTAAACGTGTCCGCTAAAATATCTATAAAAAAATTATGCAATAAATTTAAGAAATAAATCAAAGAAACTGCATAAGTTAACTAGTAAAAGCGAATAATAAAACTTTTTAACCAAAATTGAATCGTTTTCATCACTACAAAGTAAAATCACTACAAAGGGTAATCTCGTAGACTTCTGAGGCTAAAATACCTATTATATTAATAATTTTATTTATCGTAGCTATCAGTAGCCCACAGCTTAAGAAGTCGGTGCCAAGTGCTTAACTTTTTCTTGTGTTCTACCTGTATATTTGTATTAATAATTTATTTAGAGCTCTGAACATTTTGTAATATTTTTTAACCCTGCAGTGGTCGCGTGGACTACATGTGTAGTCCACTAATATAAAATTTCAAATTTCTCTGAAACGGTAAGCGTTTGTTTCATGCGCTGCTATATAGGTACTTTTAAATCAATAATCGAGAGATGCACTCAGTGCAGCGCAAGCACAAGACAACCACCAACCTCAGAGACAACGTCTTGTAAAGTAGTGCGCCGCTGTCATGATTATGGAAGAGCGCGCAATGAAAACACCCAAAAGGCGTACACACCCTGTAAAAAGTCCATTTGTCATTCGAAGATAATATGTCCTTCCCGCGCAGAAAATATTATAAGTAATTAATTTTTAATAAATAAGTTTATTGTGATCTCAATTAAAGCGAATCCTGCGATTTCTATGTCAATTTAAAAAAGTCTTTTATTTTTGCTTATTAATTATGACACAGAGTTTGTGATTAAGTTTGGTTGATTTTATCGTATTGAAAAAACTGTACTAATTATATTTTTATAAGTAAAATAAAGAGATAATGCTTAAATATTTTTTTATTTAAAATTAAATATGGATGCGCGACCGCTGCAGGGTTAAATTGTTATTACCTAGTAAGTAATTAAATAAGGTGCGTGACTTGGAACCGTTCGGTCATTACCGTAACCTTTACTACGTGAGATTATAATAAACTTCAACTATGATTGAAGTATAGGAAATGAGTATGAAGTTTGGACTTTTAAATTTATTGACCGTGTACTAGAAAATTGTTTTGAAGTTATAAATAAAACAAAGACATCCCAAGGGCAACAAAGCCAACCCATGCAACCCAATAACACAAATAGTCTTTGTAAGATCGAACGTGACTGGACCAAAATACAAACGGTAGTCGTGTCGAATCAGTGACACTTCCGTTCAACAGTCGGATAGTGAACAAGGTCGGGCCACGCGTATTCACAATAGACACAATTAACTGGATTTATAATGATTCTATTAAACGATAAACAATTGACGATGCTAATATTCGGATTGGCTCAAACTTCTGTCATTTCTATTCGGGTCTATTTAATTGGTATCGTTAGATTTCCTAAGAAAGTTGACAGCTATCCGACTGTTTTACTTGTAGAAAGAAGAGAATTTTGTCGTGTTCTCAGCCGCACCTCGCTGACCAGCAGAATGTTGTAGCTAAATAAAAACTATTTCGTAGATAAAATAAATTTAATAAAACTTTATACAAAAACTATTTACATTATGAAACACAAATCTAGGCAAGGACTTGCTTACCGAAGTGCGGTAATCTACTAGTAACGATTCGTATCATTACAAGGTATTTTATATGATTTATGAAGTGGCATTGCACTACCGGATTGGCATAAACATATTTGACATTTTAGTATTTTGGCCAATCAAAAACCAGTTTGTGTTTTTCAAAGTCTAAAGTATTTAGGCGGTACAATGACCAGTGTGTTGTATCAGCAAGAAATCTTGTTTTTCAAATAATTTAATTATAACAAAATATGAGCGAAAACAATTGCGAAATCGAGGTCGCTGATATGGCCTTTAGTATAAGCGGTCAATATCCTTATATTTCTATTCCCAACTGCAGTCTATCTACACTCTTTCCTATCTATTATGGTTCCCTGGTATTTTGGACCTCTACGTCCTTGTGACAGCACTGCTGGGTGGTGAGTTACTGGGACGTTGTTGAAAGAATGCTATTTAACGATAGACAATCAATTTCACTACTGAAAACACGCAGTGTTCATTACTTTAATAGAAAATATGACTGAGTGAACAATCCATTATGTTTCATCACAATTTTGTATTGTTCAGAATTCGGGGCAGACGTTAAAAAAATAAAATAACAATTCACTCATTGTCTGGTTGGTGCAATGTAACACAAATTAAGAATATCATAGCATGACTTATAATTGACGGGCAGGCCAGTTTATGGCAGTTATCATGACGACATTGCAGGTAGGACCGTCTCGAGACAGTAATGACTTAATTTTCTTCGGAGAACCGGATCTGATTTACTATTGTCACAAGACGCAATCTTCGCGCTCCCCCACACAGACAAATATTACATAATATTTATTATATATTAGTGTAGCAATCAGACAATGCACCTGTGACTATTCATTTACTGTGTTTTCGTTCTAATTTTTTTTTATTGTGCTGACAAAATAATTAAACCGTTATTATTATTATCATTATTTTTATTATTATTATTATTATTATAGTCGCTTCCTGCATAGCTTTCATATTACGTCTAGTCCTGTTAGTTTTGTTTTATCTTAAAACTAATTCGACATTGACTTACTTGGTCTTGGATTTCATCGAATAGTCGTCTTTGAGCTTGTTTTCTATATAATTTTCTATATAATAAAGTCGTAAGTTTCAAGTCGTATATAACAAATAAGTGACAAATAAAGTATATACTTTAACGATTTTTGCAAAAAAATAACCAAGAGGTGCAAGAAATAAGTAACGAATTGTTAAAAAGCAATGTTTACATTTCTCTCTGTTTGTTCGTTTGCATCTGCATCACGTAAAGGCCACTTATTGGATTCAAAATTTAATAAAATATGAATACGAATTAATATGTAAAATATGAAGCATTGTTCTGTGTAATGTTTAGTGTTTATTTTATTAAAATTGATCCACAGTACAACAAGACATTCAATTTTTAACTTTAGTCAAAAACCTCGCATGCCCGGTGTTAAGGAGCGGTGTGCCACGGGGGACAGTGTCACGTTCATGGAATTATGTCACGTTGCATTTTATTACCGGCTGAGTAAATCTAAGTACACGCGGATAAGTCGCGGGCACAGCAAATTTTTTTTATAAAACGTATACTTACATCACAACAACGCATAGCCCCAAACTAAGCATTAGCTTGTGTTTTGGGTACCAAGCGAAGACACCACACACATATAACAATCAAGACTCGGTACCAGTATCGATATTCATCATATAAATATTTACCCGACCTGGGATTTGAACCCGGGACCTCCAGCTTTATAGGCAAGGTCGCCACCCACTAGGCTAAGCGGTCGTCGATATTAGCTATATATTAACTAGTCTATAATTATTAGCTAATTTGTTGTTGGACCATATACATGATTACAAAGATCCTTCGCTAACTTGTTTTTAACTTTCTCGTTCCTTTTGATTCCTCCGAGTTCTATCAGAGCGAACATGTTATTTTGTTTTTGTGATGAGTTATCCAAGAACTCTATCTAGGCAGTTAAAATTATTTCATCACTCAGAATGAATACGGAACTGTTTGTGATTCAATATGAATTTGTATGCAATGTACCTTTGATTAATCTCGAAGCCCTTCTTCATTTAAGTAATCTTACATCTAATTTGCACTAACCCAACAAACTTTGATTACTGTATCAATGGTTATGTTAACGTCATAGAGAATATTTAACCCAATTATACGCTACACAGGTTAGTTGAGCAATTTGTAATATGTTCAGAATTCATATTAACATACTCAAAGATATCAAAATGATGCAATAACATCTACCCGTACGTATAACAACAATAAATCTCATATAGAATATGTTAAAATCCTCATTCATTCATCGCTGGGGATCCAATTGAATGTAAACCAATTTTTTAAATGGCTTCAGAAATATGTTTATTTAATAAAATGATCTAAGTATTTCATATTATCATATTAACACCCAAATTTTGTCTGGCTTATGAAACAAAATGTCTCTTTCTTACTTTCACTTAGAAGGAAAAACAAATTTTATGTTATAAATAAACACTTCAACTGAATGCAGACAAACAAGCTTTATGTCAATAGCTGATGTACCTGTTAAAGTTGATGTGACAGATGGATGGTAAGATTACCGCACGAGTTTCACCTTATAACAAGTAGTAATGACTTTCATTTGACTTCGTGTGACATTATTTTAACGTAACATGTTATCAACCGTTACCTCGGCGTATGTTTCATATACAAAAAAATAATAAAGGAGGCTTATGACCGAGCTTATGACAGTCATCATTAACAATAATAATAATAATATCTGAGACGTCTCACATACGGTCATCAAAATATCTTCAATTAGGCAGATCCTGAACTATGGGCCTAGACTACTGTTATACATACTTTTTATAACACGTATATGAACACAAACACATGAAACAAATAGACATGTTCATGCACTCAAATATTTGTCCCGGGCAGGAATTAAACCCGCAACTTCTGGGTCTGCAGTCAGCGTCTCTGATCACTAGAACAATCGTTCAGTCGGTATTTAACACTAATAAACGATATTAATGCTAAACACGCTGTAATTAAATATACGTATATTATGCCAAGTTAGTTTTACACCGCTTTTCACTCGCGTATCAAATCAATTGATATATGTATAGATGTATCAGAAAAGTAATATGAATCGGTTAACATCGGACGCGCAGGTTTGCCCGAAGTTATTCAATGAAATAATTTTAATAAGAAATAGTCATAAATTATAACGAAAATACTCTAAAAAAACTTTTTTGCCTTGCAAATTGCTTTGCAAATTGTCTTGCGAAATTCAAATTGCAGGTACAGCCAGTCACATTTCTTATTCTTTGAAAATTGAGATCTGTCTGACTAATTTACTTGTTAAAGAGGAGAAGGTTATTGTGTTCAAAGTTGTATCTCGCCGCCAATACAACGTTGTTGTAAAACGAAAGTTGAATTGGAGATAAAATAAATTTAATAAAACTTCACACAAAAACTATTTACTATAACATAAAACACAAATGCCAACTATGCAAAGATTTGCACAACTCAGAGCGGTTATTCTGCTAATAGTGTTTTGTATGATGAGGAGGTTTTTAAAGATTGGAAACTAGGAGCGGTTGAGGTGGCTTCTAGTCATCTCATTGGCTTGACATAATTAACGCGTTATAATTTGAGCCAATCAGAAAAGATCTTGTGTGTTGTAAAGTCCACTCGAATTTAAGCGTTTCGATGCACAGTCTGAAGAGGTCAGCAAAAATGTTATTTTTTCCATAAATCGTCGACAGTGTGAAATGATGCGCACGGGACCGGAAATTTCTATCGTCAAATTGAGGTCACCGATTTGAACTTATAAAGGGTCATTGCTTTTATAGATATAACTCTACCAGTAGACAGACAAACACATCACTGTGGTACATATATACTTTTACGGTTTATATACTCGTCGTAAGTCTTCACGAAACAAATAATGAATGGAAGTTTCATTAATTTTCACCGGACAAAGAAAGGCTTTCTTGTTTCTTTGTAAATGAATTTTTATTTTATTTAACAAAGCAAGTTTTATTTAAATTTACATGCATTATTTTGTCTTGGAAATTAAAAAAAAAAAAACAGATTGGTGGATGTTTTCCGAAATATTATATTGTATTTTTGTTACTATCTAAATTGTTGTTTCAGATTTTTAAATGCTTTCATTCATAAAATCCAGAGAGGGACACCTTGGAAAAGCTAATTTGGAGTTAAATATATTACCAGAAACCGAGCGCTAAAATAAAAATGGCGTATAAAAACTCTATAACTTTTTGAAAGACCTTTCCAATGATACCCCATGTGATGGTAGAAGCAGAAATATCGATTAAAATTCAATAAATCAAACGATATCTAAAATTGCCCACTACGGGTTTTGTCTTAACGTCAACGTACTACACCACTGACTTATATCTACATATAAGTTGAGTTGAGATGATGACAGGGTCACTTTTCAGACAAAGGCCCTATGCTCTGCAGGGACAGTCAGTGACCAACGGGTGTAGTGGTTATATTATATCTGCTTGTACACTTTTGGTTGTCAGCGCGGTTATTGTATTCACGTGCAAAATATTTTATATGCAGCTCAGTGTTTAGAAAGCGAACATGGTCTAGATATCTCTCTTATGACGGCCATAAACAACAGCGTGGTCATAGGTGAAATCAAGTACAGCTTAGAAATGTCATTTAGACGTGGCACGCATGCGCTCAGTAACGAAACAATACCACATTAAGCAATAGTTACACGCAACAAAGATAGCTTCCGAATATTTGCTAATATAAGAGGTGATTCTTTTTGCTTGTCAAGTTACTCAGAGAAATTATTACAGTTTTTTTTAATTAATAATCTCGTCCTGTTTAATGATGGAATCTCCTGTCAAATCGTTTCGTACTACGTTGATTATTAATTTGATCAAGATATCTTTATCAACACAAAATTCCGATGATATAAACAGGGTTCTAACAATACAGGGAACAACAGGTAACAAAACAAAAAGATTATTTATCAACAAAGTGTCTTAACTTGTGTTAATGACCAATTCAAACGATATGTAGACATATAAAATTATAACAATATTAAATGACATCAGTGGCATCTTTCTTTTACACGCGTTCCAAATTTATAACAGTTACAAATTTATCAGTAATTTATAACAGCAGTGATGTTGAGTTGTTATTAATCGTATACGAAATCAGTACCCAGCTTAATGATTAAAATCATTAGACCAATAAAAGAAATTATTTCTCGTTTAGATTCGTTTACTTATAATAGTGAAGTTGATTGACCTACTTTAGATATACATACGTCACTATGTACGTATTCAGATACTCAAAATTTTAAAATGGAACGCATCGATATAATATATTTTTCAATAGCATTTTAATTTTTTAATTTATTTAAACATCGAACGTGAAAGACTATTTACAACATTGAAATGTTAATATACTTAGCATCACTTAACACGCTTTTATTAGGTTGACCAGAGGGTCTACTCTAAAATACCTACACGGCGAGAAACGTTTGGCTATGGAAGGCGATGGTTCGAAAATGGCGCGGAAGTCGCTGTGCTTCAAATCGGTACTATGGACGTCTTTTAGCATCGCCATTTGAAAAGTTTTTCCAAACCAATGCCATTCGAAATCCTTTTCCACCGTCTGTACAGGGATCGACACCTTACGGTAAAGACATAAGGTCCTCAATATCAAACAAACGTTATTAAACGGTTGCTTGTACTCACTCGCGTTCCCATTCAAATCAAACAGCAATGTATCAATGTGCTAATGGACCGAATGTCCGAATAACGTTCGGAGTACGGAAACGTTTCTTTTAGTTCACAACAAAGTTACGTTTCTTTATAGTACTTCGTACATGTACTACACAAGAATATTGTGGGGTGCGATGCTGAGGTACGTTATATGAATATAGCTGCGGCGGGGAAGCAACTAGATATTTATTACTTAAAAATGTCTCCATATATTCTGAGATTCCTTTACAATATTAAAAACTAAATAGGTACATGTATACTTATAATGTGTAATATATTTATTATGGAAACTAACAAATAAAATAAAAGGGGCCTGCAGTGATTTTAGAATAAAAGTAAATAAACAAATAACTAAACTTACATATTCCTTTCGTAAGTTAAATATGTAATTTTATCAGTTGGTATTAAATCATGTAAGTACGATAAACACTAATTATCATGGATTTTTATTTATTGTTATTGACCTAAAATTCAGTACCGTTTTTTTAAGCATAGAAAGGGAAACTTTAAATTTCAATTAGAATTTTTTTTTATGAATTGAGATGTTTTTATGTTGATACCTATTATTACATTACGTATACTTTTTATTTGACATTTAATATTTTAATTTTATTTAAATAACGTAAACCCCATTGCCTTCGTTAACGAACATCACGGCGATATCTAATAAATCATTATATATAATTAAACTGGCCATTGCATTGCTATGAAATCACCAGGCAATCAAAATACTAACTTTATAAGATAAATTTCACTATCGCCAGAAGCGCTAACTTTAAGAGTTCGACGATCTTGCTAAATTGGTCAGAGTACGAATTTATCGATCCCAATGCAAAACGCTTCGCGCGAAGTGCGTCACGAGATCCAACGCAACGTCGCGGCGAAACCTTTTCATTTCTGTTTGACGATCACTGGAGCTGTCAGCCAGAGTACCAATTTTTGAAACGGAGCTACGTCTATGAACGGAGTATTTTCGGCGCTACTTTGACATTGCTTTAAGGAGTCATAGTACGTCCACTGTACTGACCTGTATGTAGGATGTAATGGAATCTTAGGAAGCGAATTTAACCCACTTCCAATTATTTTATCGTCATGAAAATTGGTAGTTGTATGTAATTATGATCAACTGACGACCTGATCTCACGATGGAGTCGGAAGGTAGGAACTTGTACTCCGTGATGGCATAGCGTAGCGCAGCGCAGTTTCAAGGTCTGATCATGGAGGCGGAAGGTAGAAACTGGAACTTCGCAACGGCACATCGTATCAAAGCCGTGTTTTGGTTTGTTAGAAATGTCTTACGATAGACCATGATTATGTTAACATGTAAATAGTAAGTATAAATTTAAATAGTTTAAATAATGACATACCTATAAAATGTATATAGACATGTAAATAAAGTAGTATGATAATGTAGATAATGATGTATAGAATGTTTCTTGCGTATTTTTCTGAGAGGAACCAGCACTTTTTGAATGCGCTTTTGTAGTGGTGTTTTCCCACAAAGTAATAAATTCACTCTTGTGACGTATATCAAGATTATGTTAAATAAGTACGAAATAAAGATTTTTGATTATGATTACTCTTAGTGGTCTTCACATTGAAGAACTTGATTCTATTTTAAGCTTAAAGGCAAAACACTATGCAATACAGATGCACTGGCTGAAATGGAGAAGATGCGGGGTCATTTGCCTTCATGAAATAAATATTAATTTATTCTATTTCATACAAAAAAAAACTTAACTAATGACTAAAAAGTATAAAATAAATGAATAGTTTAAAAACACTAAAAATACACGCTTTTATAAGTACACGTAAAAGCAAAAAATAAATTATAATCATTCAAATTAACTTTATCCCAGGGTTGGAGTGTAAGCCATGTGCTTATTTTAATGTATAGATATAATATTTTCATTATAAAAGCGTGGGGCGCTTTTATTCGGATAATCTGTAAGAAATTAACAACAATCACTACCGTCGTTTCTTATAGTATAGTGGTCGATCATGTTTTACTTGTTATTGTAACTTTGCCATACAAATTGAGCTCGGAGCACTTTGTCCTCTAAGAGCAGAACTCAATTTTAAGATGATAATTCGATTTGAAGCAAAATAAAATTGTTAATACCCTGCATTTCTTCTAAATATTATATCTATACACTAAAATAAGCATATGCCTTACACTCCAACCTAGGGATAGAGATAACTTGAATGTTTATAATTAATTTTTTGCTTTTACGTGCACTTATAAAAGAGTGTATTTTTAATGTTTTTTAAACTATTAATTTTTTTATTTGTATTTATTCTGTCATCATTTCACTTCATGCCTTTTCGTCGGTTAAGATGGAGCTCAAGTGATAATATTTGTGCTATGTATGGTCTATTCAAAACTGTGCAAGTAGAAAATGGCCAAAGAACGGGCTTACGGAAATCATGCTCCATCACGACAATGCAACGCACACTGTTTCATTTCACTAAAAAAATTTCCCTATGCTGTTTATCGCATAAATCGATTAAGAAATGCTTTTTAAATGCAGGAGTAAAACACCCACCTGTCTATTTAACATACTTTTTTTTTTTAAAAATAACTTGTGTGTCGTGACTTCGACGTAAAAAAAAGATTAAATAAATTCTGTAAGCGTGTTTGATCAAAATATATCTTTTTGATTAATATGGTTTGATGAAGGACCTTCAGGCGCATATTTTCCAGTTTTTATTTTTTAAAGATCACTTTTGGTTACCGAGTTATTAATTTTTATTCAAATTTTTGTTTTTATTTTTTTTCTCCCAAAAACCGCAAAAGTGCGACTTGTGACTGGCACTCAAAGATTCCTCATAAATGCGTCTATCAGTGATAAAAAAGTCAAGTCGCACTATGGAAGCGTTTGGGAGTTACGGATAAAGGTTATATAGTACATTTTAAGGTTGTCACTAAAGGTCAAACAATTGTAATATTTGTAATCAATAAAAAATTTAAGACACATACATATAATTTTCATTTACGAGTATCAACATGCTGTCGTCAACATTATCATGTTGGAACTTCGTCAGCCACTTCTTCCAACTGCAAGTTTTCTTCATTAACCGGCTTCAGAAGTTCACGAACAGCTGCTGGCAGACAAATCCTATTAGACAATCTTTGGAGCTGTCTATAGTGTGCCGTAAACACACAAACGGATCCAACGATTCAAGTGCATGGTGGAAGAGGTCAATCATAGTTTTTTTCCTGTTCATTTTCCGACAGTGGCGTTCCCTATTTGAGCGCCAAAATTTATTGCGCGATTCAGCCGCTTGTTCTGAGAGCATACATACAGGAAGAGAACATGATTCTACGATCTCTTTACCATGGACTAGAATTTTGTGTACCGTCACAGTCATCGACTGCCAATTAAATGACTGGATGTACTTTTCCGCGAGCGTGCGACAGAAAATGCCAAACTTTACAGAGTCAATAGGAAATTCACAAGATATGGCGACAAAGATAGTATGCAGCCCGTCCATCAAACATGCATCTAGACCTAATATCTCTGCAAATATAGCACGGTATTTGTCTGATAGTGCCGTGCGGGCTGAATTACCATCATTTGTGGTTCCTGCATTGGATTTAATAACGTCCAGCAACAATCCAATCTGATTTCTTATATCAGCCTGGATATGTTTTTCCGTTCTTCCACAATTTGACTTTCTCTGCTATCTTTTTTGATTCTCCATTTCCGTACTAACGGATCGTTTTTGTAACTGAGATGTAATAAAAATTCGAAAATACGTATCCATACATGAAGTGGATTGATGCCGTGTTGCATATTTTCTTTTACACTTCGTCTTGTTTACGATGTTGCCAAATCATGAACTGACTGGCAGTAGCTTTGCAAAATAGGCACCTTAACTGTGAAGACGTACCAGTTTAGGACTTTGCCGACGATCACACTCAAAACTAAATTAGAAACAAACGTAATAAGTATGATGCCCTTCGGAGGTTTGGGTCGTAATAGGAATTACGACTCAAACCCAAACTTTGATAGAGAAGCAAATTAAACGTTTGACTGCTGTCAAACGTTTAATTTGCTTCTCTATCAAAGCTTTTTCCTTAAGAATAAGATTAGTGTCTTCTTTTCTATACTGAATGTGGAGCGGCCGACAAAATCTATACGACTGGGGTGCAGGATGGTGCCATGAAATATAATTTTTGTCCATTACTATACTTAAAGGAATAAAAGTCGAGGCAAAAGGACTATTTTCGTTCACAGAAATGTCTTCGTCTGATCCTGAGAAGTTTTGTTTATATAATGCTTGGCCTGTGCTTCCATCAAAACCCCAGGACCCTTTAAATACGCATGAGACTTCTTGCTTGCCTGTTCTGTTACAATACTCGATAAAATTCTCATCACAACTTCGAACGATTCGTTGCAAAGTATATGTGAGAAGTCCATGCAACGAAACTGACGCTTCTATTTCCGAAACATCTAGCTCTTTTGCTAGGTAACATGCTTTTCTTGCTCTTATTAGTAAGAAGGGTGGATAAGCTGAATAAACTCGACTTTTCAAATCCTGTCTTAAAAGTTTATATGTTTCCACATTCAGTCTCCTGTCGATAACGAAACCTAGAGCTTCCTCAGGTGTATAGGGTTTCGTTAACGTAGATACTTTTTTTAAAACTTTGAATCGTTTTTTTGGTGATGTCAGACAAAGATTTATTACGTCTTCTAAATCTTTTGAAGCTTTTGGGGTTATCTTGCTTCCATCTTCTGAAGTAATCGTGAATGCCAAAGATTTTATCACTTTAGCTTGGGGTTGATCTTCCAAGGACTCCATGATTCGTTTTCTAATTTTGAGGTCTTGTTTATAATTTCTACTTTAGTCATTGGTTAATTTAGAAGATCCCAACAATAACGACCTGCTTCCTCTGAGAGCATACCGACAGGAAGAGAAGTGTACGGTCACAGTCATCGGATGCCAATTAAATTACTGGATGTACTTTTCCGCGAGCGTGAGGCGAAAAATGCCAAAATTTACTGTGTCAATAGAAAATTAATAAAAAAAACTAATAAAAGTTAAAAAAAACTAATAAAGTAATTAACGAAGTAAACGATGAAAGGGTAGACATTACAAAGTAGAAGCCACTTAGTGATAAAATATCGTCGACACTCTAATTGTAAATAACTAATATGCAATTGTAAATTTTTTTTAAATAAATAAATGTAAATAAGTAAATAAAAATAAAATAAGTAAACAATATACAATTTTGTAGTTAAGGACAAAATTGAATTAATTTAAACAAAAATAAAAGGTCAAGTTGAGTGACACCCCTAACACCATATTTTGAAATTCGATTACTCGTAAACGCTTCCATAGTGCGACTTGAGTTTTTTATCAATGATAGACGCATTTATGATGAATCTTTGAGTGCCAGTCACAAGTCGCACTTTTGAGGTTTTTGGGAGAAAAAAAATAAAAACAAAAATTAGAATAAAAATTAATAACTCGGTAACCAAAAGTGATCTTCAAAAAATAAAAACTGGAAAATATGCGCCTGAAGGTTTTTCATCAAACCATATTAATCAAAAAGATATATTTTGATCAGACACGCTTACAGAATTTATTAAATCTTTTTTTTACGACGAGGTCACGAAACACAAATTATTTTTTAAAAAAAAAAGTATGTCCAATTGACACGTGGGTGTTTTACTCTTACATTCAAAATGGATTTCTTAGTCGATTTATGCGATAAACAGCATAGGGAATTTTTTTTAGTGAAATGAAACAGTGTGCAACGCGACGTCACACACTTCCTTCGGAACAAAGGCGTTCATTCAGGAATCCTCTGGAATTGAAACCTTGCCTCATTTACTTCATTGTTCCGATTCAGCTACCTGTTATTTTTATTTCCGATCAATGATAAAATATAACGAACTTTGTTCTTTAAGTACCGAAGAAGCGGTGGCTTCCTACGAATTAGCCATTTGTGACTTGTCGGAGGAAGACTGAAATAAATTTTATCAGAGCAGTTTCAGGCTGATGAAAATTTGCATAGCCAATAATAAAGACCACTTTGATAAAATAATTTCTATATGAGACGCAATCGCCTCAGAAACCGACGCAAGGTAACTATCTTCAGTAATTCCCCGAAATATTTGAATAACTACATTAAAAGTTTAAACTCGGCCTCAGTTGTTTCATCCCCTTCGAAAACGGGAGACTCGTTTCTATATAAATAAAGCAAGTAATTATGTTGCTTAGTCTAGTATTTTTCCACAACAGCGGATAATGCATGTCATAAATTGGTATGTTTGCACGTTACAAACTATCACAGGTCGAATTTTACAGACGAATACGAATCGGTATACGGAATCGGAATACGGTAAATCGAAATTTTTTGTCTTACAACATAATGAAAGTCCTGTCAAAATTAGTTTAGCCGTTTTAAAGATTAGCCAGGACAAACAAACAGACAGACAAGCAAAAATTTATAAACGCGTGTCTGAGTTTTTGGTTACGTGCAAATAAACATATGAAAATTAGAAAACTTCTTTTTTTCAAAATATGGATTTATAAATACTATTTATTAATTAATATATAATAAAAGTTTATCAAATATTTATAGGAAATTACTTATATTTAATAAATACTTAATTACAATGACCGGGAGGCCGAGTGGTTAAAGATCCTAACTGCGGAGCCGAGGGTCGCGGGTTCGATTCCCGCCCGGGATAAATATTTGTGTGAATGAACACATCTATTTGTTCCTTGTCTGAGTGTAAAAAAATATTTAAGTATTTATATCAGTTGTTTGGTATCAATAGTACAAGCTTTGCTTAGTTTGGAACTAGATGGCGCTGTGTGGGATGTCCGAGGAAGACATATCGTTATGAATATATACGAGTAAGCTCTTCCCGTACTCTTAGCGGTCTATCTCAAGAACGGTTAATTGTAAAAAATATTGCCTAAAATCTTTGTAGAGAAATTAATGCTTTACAACTTTTCCAAAAACTCCAAATTTTATGTAGAACAAAGGAAATTAGAACAAATAAAGGATTTACAGACCAACTGGGTCTTGTGACCTTGAACATTTTGACTAATCTACACGTGATTCTATGAGACTTTTGAACTTCTTATAAAACGTAACATTAAGATTTATGCACTTTATAGCTTAAGTATTATCTTTCATTGTGAGGTTTACGTTTTATTCAGCTTAAGTGAGTGACTGCATTAATATGAAGTAAAGGTTTCTTTACTTCGTCTACAAGTAATGAACTTAGGTATATTTCGGCTTGACCTAGTCGACCCTAACCAACTCCGACCATGTTAAGTGTAAAACTAGTCTGCACTAATACTGGTTTTGAAGAGCCCCCTTCCTAATGCGGCCACTCTCAACATTCAGTTTGATTCCAAACCACTCAGTGAACACTAATTAATAAAAATCTGGTAAGAAAAAATTATTTCTGAAAAGTTGAAGATAAACAGGAGAAGATAAGATTCTTAGTGCGATCTTGACATTAAGCTCTAATTGAGAATGTTATTTAGAAATGTACGTATTGATATGTCAGTGAGCCCTTTCAAGAGGCCAGTAAAAAAATGGCTTAGCTGTCAAATATACCAGTTGATCTGGGCAAAAAGCCGTTAGGCGCATACCC
Source organism: Luffia ferchaultella (assembly GCA_949709985.1). Classification (NCBI taxonomy): domain Eukaryota; kingdom Metazoa; phylum Arthropoda; class Insecta; order Lepidoptera; family Psychidae; genus Luffia; species Luffia ferchaultella. The sequence goes on from OX453248.1 coordinate 9,135,682, forward strand.
CTATAATCACTCAACGTTAGCGTGGCTAACGCAATAATGTGCAAGTCAACTGAGCCAGTTACGTATACCAAATCGTGAACCAGAAACCGCTTTGCAAGCTACAATTTTTATTTTGTTTGATGTATAAACTTTTAGTACGACACGACTGACTCGCACATAAATGTGCATTGTGTGCACAAATTACTGAAAAGTTTATTCATGATTAAATAAGCTTCTGGAATAGTCTGAAAGAGCCTTTACAATTTTAACGAGCCGCGAGCCTCTGCCTTTTTTTTTACCCATAACGGGACAGAGACGGTGTATGCGTTTGGGGTAAGAGGTTCTGTGGTTGTGTGTTTTTTGTTACCATTTTCATCAAAAACCACTGAACTGGTTTCGATGCGGGTTTTTGTATTACGTAGGTCTCACTTCAGAGTAGATTCTTAGAGAAACTTTACGAATAAAGGCCACCAAGGCGCGCTGCAATAAATGCGTTTCTCTAAAACGATTGGGATTTTGATGCGGGTTTTTTGTGTATCACATAAGTATTACTTCAGAGCAAGTTTTTAGATATGGTTTACAGCTATAAATATGCTACTGTTTAAAAGTAATAAATATTTTTTTTTAATTAGGTGGCTCTTTAAAAAAAGGGAAATAGTTGAATGCATTGTCAATAAATTAGATAGAAGCGTTTGGTTTTAATAAAGTCAGAAATGTCACTTTACGGCATCGAAACTATCAAAAATAATTTCGCGGGGGTGAAGACTGACGAGCGGAGACCTCGGATTGAAACTCGCAATCTTGCCAAACGTGTACACCAACTAGCTAGAGTAGGACGGTAGAGGTTAGACGGTAAGCGCAGAAGAGGACTTCTATACAATAGTACTTTTATGGTTGAATACCAGTATTTTAACTTATACCTAATCGATACATATTAAAACAATAAAATTTGCGTTGTCACGCACGGGGATTAATTATCATCTTAAATTTTATTTTTTTAGGCCGATTATAAGGTAATTGTACATTGTGATGCAAGTACGGTAAGCTGCATATCATAGTCAAGGTGTTTATGGGCACGAGGCGGAGCCGAGTACTTATAATAAACCAATGACTATAATAGCCAGCTTACTGAATACGAGCATCATACGATGTTTTTCAATACATTTGCGATTAAAATTAGATACATACTTCAAATGTAATAATGGCGGGAGCTAAGAACGCGAACGAGTTGCTTTTGGCGGTTTACGCATGCGTTACAAACAGAATATTCGTTTGTGATTGGTGTTAACTAAATATAATATTACGGTTCAAATTTCGATGTGATAAAGACCGTATTAATAGCAAATCTATTGAAAAGTACAGTCATCCAACTATTTCCATTTTTGTAAAGGAACCAACTATTAAATATTTTTTTTTCTTTGTTATGGGTTTTTAAAAAATTTATCTGAACGTTTGGGTTGCATTGAATACTCACTTATAACAATTACGTCACTTTGCTCTGGATTTTATTTTTCGTAGTGTAGGAATAAAATAATTTAAAAATAAAGTGAATTCAGGAAATTATGTCATCATCATCATCATCAGCCCACTTTTACCCCACTGCAGGGGCTTAGACCTCCCCCAGGGTGAGGAAGGGGGCTTGAAGCTTAAGTCCACCACGCTGCTCCACTGCGGGTTGGGAACTGTAACGACCGCCATCTATTGACAGCGTCCGGGACCGACTGCTTAACGTGCCCTCCGAAGCACGGTGTCAGTGATATTGTGTACTTAAGTCAGAAAAACTCATTGGTACACGCCCGGATTCGAACCATGGCCCCATGGGGCCTTATAAATTTGAGACAGGTTCGTTGCGCTCTGGGCTATCACAAATTAAGTCAGCATAAAACAAAAATTTTTGGAACCATTTCACATAAATTGTGAGATTTATTTTATTTCACGTGAAGGTGTTTCTTTCTCTCTCAATAACTGCTACAACCAGTAATTTACGTTAATTATTTCCCAACAGCAAATATTAAAATAAAATTAATTTGTTTGCTTCACTAACTATAGTAACTAAGTGCTCACTAAAATGAAATTAAGTGCTATAAAAAAACATTATTAATCGTTATGCCGAAACGAAACCATCTGTTATCAACTTAATTATTACAATGGCTATTATAGACTATTATATATAATCGTAGTAGATATAGTCTCTTTTATTTTAAACGTGTTGCGTGATGTTAACAAATATGGCCTCGTTGTACATTGGACAAGCAATCTGCCTGAAGGCGTCGGTTCGATTCCTGTTTTCTTGTTGTGAATGTATTTTTCTGACATGTATCCCGCTATGAGTATTGGAGTACCTTCCTCCTTTTTTGCAGGTGTCATTCCATTCGTATTCACACCAGGCGATCTTAGATCATCACTAAAGCAATATATATAAATTTTGTAAAAATATTTAAAATATAATGAAATTATGGATACATCGATTCTTGTGCTTATGAATACGTTTTGTAAATCCTCGATCGTTCATGTGATTGAATAACTGATGCACATATCGATTGGTAAATTATGTTTGCGAAATGTAAACACGCAACCAAATTAAGTGACGTATAAATGTATGAATATTATATTAAAAAAAAAAACTTGAATGATATTATGTGCAAAATGTCAGAAAACCGAATCGTTTGACAACATATAGCATAGCATTTGAAAATGTTCTTCTTGACGGAAAATGTGTAAACGTATAATCCCCTCCCATCTTTCTTCTTCTTGTTTTACAATAGTAGAACTAGTGCGTAGAATAATTCATGGTTTTTTTTTCATTTCTGTAATGAAGTTAATCTTAGTTTTGTTTATGTAAATTGGGATTACCACATAAATTTTATTTTCATACAGCAAAATGCAATTCGTCTACTTATGGTATATACTTTTCTTAAATACGTGTATCTACTTACTGAGTGTAGTTGACATATTGTATACAGTTTTCAACACCCTTTTCAATAAGTATCAAGTCGCTCACTTGGTGCAACCGTGAGTCATGATCGGAGGAGAAAAACTCTCTTATAGATAGTTGTTATACAAAAGCGACGCCTTGCAGACACACATAAATCAAAGTATTGTTAAAAAACGTAAAGGAAAACCACAGAAGAAAAACCAATTATTTTTACGGAAATTTTTTTACGTTTTCACTGCGTCTTAATTTCGAATGAATTAAAACTATTTTCGTTTAATATTGCGACACATATTATGCGATTTATATTTTATACGAAATATATTGTTAAGGCATAAATATTTTGAAACGTGTCTTGTACATGTGTTTAAATTGTAGATCCCGTTTTATTATGTACACGCGTTTAACGAACGTTTCATTTTAGTACTTATAAGGTGCCTAATAATGTTAGTGACTGGTGATGAATGCTGGCTGTTGGGGGATTGAAGCCAAACGTTTCGTCGCGAGCATCGGCCGTCGTCTAAAAAAAGGGGACTCGACCCCCGTTCCGGTACCTTCCTGGTGCAAAGAATTGCCATTGCAATTCAGCGCGGCAATGCGATGAGCGTCATGGGCACATTTGCGTCGGGGGCGACGAGGGGTGGATTATTGGATTAGTTTTATTTTTTATTATTATCAATTATTGTTAATCCTAAAACTAATAAATCAAACTATACACTATATATTCATATCTTATTAAATGTTAGTGACGCAACTCGTCGTAATATATTTTTCGCTGTAGGACTAATCCATGATTTAAATCTATAGTGTCGTAGATAGAATGTTGTTTTTGCGTAACTGCGGCCGCTTTATTTAGGGCTCGTATAATATACTATTATACAATTGTACCAGAGTGGCGTCTGTACACATAGATGTTGTTGGGTCTCTATGTGTCAACTCAATAACAAGGAAATAAATTTAGATAAAACTTTCACATTGAAATAAATAGAATCACAATACAATTATAGACGTAAATACTGCGTTGTGACCACATAAAAATGAGCAAATAAAAAACCGCCTAAGTGCAAGTCTGACTCCCACCCGAAGGGTTCTATGCCACTGTACAATATATATATATATAAAACACGTTTCTTGATTAATGAATTTCATTTTAACTTAACTTAATTTTTAACTTGATTTAATTTCTATTATTTGTTGTTATAGCGGCCATGTTAGTAGATATTTCATGAAAATTTCAAGTGTAAAGCATTGATCTCACAACTACCAATCACAAAAAACGTCGAGAAAAACACGTTTCATGCATGGGGACGCCCCTTTATTTTTAACTTTATTTAATTTTTATTGTTTGTATTATTTGTTGATACAGCGACTATAGTAGTAGATACTGCATGAAAAACGAATGGTCTGTCTGTCTAACCTATGAGTCTATTGTTTTGCTCGAATTTTCTATCATTTTGTTGTAGGGATGCGGTATCTTGATAAATTCTGGTACTTAAAGATTCAACGTAAAGGTTTGTATCATCGCATTGCTGTAAGAGATAAAGTAATGGACACCATATGGGGTTAATGTAAATTAAAACCTTCTTCACTTCTTCAGCCCATTTTTTTTCCCACTGCAGGGGCTTAGGCCTCCCCCAGGGTGAGGAGGGGGGCTTGGAGCTTAAATCCACCACGCTGCTCCACTGCGGGGGTTAAGACCTGAACAATGCGAATTATGGAAACAAACGGCTACGACTCGTAATACAAACTATAGGATTAGTCTATAAATTAAACTTCTTTTGATGCGTTATATACACGTCGTGCAACAATCATACAGAGGTTAAGACACTCTTACGATTGTGAAATGTCGTTCAAAGGGTTAAATCGAATGTGACCTTAGTGCGGGCACGTTGCCGATAATGATTACAGATAACATTACATTACACATTATTCGAACGAATGGAGTGAAAACTTTTTATAATTTTCGGTATAAGAGCAGATAATACTGACGTTATATAGCCAATCGCCGTTTTTGGTCGAACTTACAAAGCGTTTCTGGCTGTCGATTTTGCTCGGCTGCGCACGTCATCTTAACAACAGGCCGAATCTAGGCGATAGGCATCAAGTTATTTATATAATTTCTATTCTAATTTTTAAGGTTTGTTGGTAAATATACATTAGAATATACCGATCATCGCAATACAAATTACAGAATGTCTGTCACGTAGATCATCGCGGCCGGTTTCTATTTTTGTAGATCGTCGTACGCCACTGCCATGAAAGCTTTACCGATTTAATCAAAAACAAAACGGTAGGACGTTGATGTCGCCCCAGAATTTCAATTTCTTTGTTCAATACGTAATTATCCTAAAAAATATGCAAAAATAATTACAAAAATGACGTGAAACTGTCCTATCGATACGGGCTTCATGCCATTGCACCTAAATAATGGTAAGAAGTTTCTGGTAAAATAATTATTTTGAACACATATCAAAATTCAATTTAGTATTAATTATTTATTTATTTTATTAATTATACCATCGCTTTATATGATAAAATTACAGAGATGAACAATAATTTTCAGGAAATAAGTAAATAATACTCAATCTTTCTAATCTGAATTTAGTACTCGATTTTCATTTTAACATTTAAATATTTAAAGAGGCAGTGAAAGATACGTAACAAGTAAATTGTACTTCTAACATAAATTAAATCTCTATATAGTTCTCTACCTTTCCATAATGTACTAGTATGCTTTTCAAAATAATATGAAGACATGAGTGGCTAAAGGTCATATCTGCAAAAAAAAATCAAAAACCTGTTTTTTCGGTGTATATAACAAAGGTTTTATGATGTGCTTAATCTATGCTATAAGAGTGTTTTTTTTTATAATTTTTAATTAATTTTAAGGAAAAGTAGGAAATGCACAATAAGGTTTATATTAAGAGAAACTGTAAACTCTGTTTTCTCAATTGTCTATTTTGTGAGTTACGACCTTTGGCCACTCATGTCTTCATATGTTAATACTTTTTGCAGTTTTTTATCTTACGCACATTGCGAAGCTACAGAAAAAACTAAAAAGAAAGCAATTAAATAATCGACATTTATTCTTTCTGACAATTAAGTCTTAATTTTCGTAAAAGCAAGGTACACTTTAACTTTTAGAAGCAATAAATGAAATGAAAAATTTTTCTATCGTGAATGAAACAAGAAAAAAATTAATAATGGGGCTTTTCATTAATATGTACTACAATAAAATTATGCGTAATTGGTTTGCCCAAAATGTTTTCCTTTGTCATCATACCTTTATAATAGCGAGTAAACATTTTCTTCTACGGATTAAACTAATTCAATAATCCAATTCAGCTAACTTTATTTCTTAACGGTTTAATTCATTCAGACAGTTGTAGTTTTAAAGACTAAAGCTTGACCTCGCTCACTCTCACAGACCCCGACAGCGTGCAAGTAATATGCGGTAACTAATAGCATACCGCAACCGCAAACGGCTCAATCGACTCGAGTCAGTGTCGTTTGCGACCCGTAGACATGTCGCGTTCTTTCAAATAAAATGCTGTTTGTGTAGTAAAACTACAAAAAAAACAAATAAGAAATACGAATAAGGGTCATCGAGGAAATAGTCAATCAAATCGAATCTATACATATATAATAACATCGTAGAATTCCTGTGTCTGTACATTTACGATTTTCGTAAATAAATAACTAAAATAAAATAAGTAATTGAACGTAAAAATTTTTTTAAATTTTTTTGTCTGTTTGTCTGTTTGTTTGTTCGTTTATACCCGCATCATGTAAGAGCCACTTATTAAATTCATAATATAATAACTGTCAGATATAAAGCTGTTTTTGAGTAACATAAAATGTTTATTTCATCAAAATCGATCCACAGAATCAAAAGATATTCAATTTTCAAATTTAGTTAGAAACTTCATAACATCACGCGCTGCCGCACAGTACCGGTTACGAGTGCCCGGCGTTGCGGGGGGTAGTGTGTCGCGGGGGACAGTTACGTTGCTGTTTAGAACAGTTAGATCAAATCCACGCGGACGAAGTCACCGGCATTGCTAGTATTCTAAGAAATTGTTGCATGCACGTATATTGTTAATTACATTAACTATCACGGATTCCGTGCCTCGGAGAACACGTCAAGCAGTCTGCCAAATCGCATTGGAGCGGCGTGGTGCATTTAAGCTCCAAGCACCCAGATCTTGAGGGGAGGCCTGAGCACCTGCAGTGGGGTATAAAAAGCGCTGGTGGAATGGAATGGAAATATTGTTAATAGGTATGGATCTGTCTAATATAAGCGCCAGCGAGACCTTTCTTTAGGCTGTGGTCGCAACGTTAAATTTTAAATGGGATCGTTTATTCCGATCATAGTCCAAATTATACTAAAGATACTTTCAAAGTAAGCAGCTTTATCTAAAAGTTATTGGTCTCAGAAACTTGTCGATTTTATGCCTATTTGACACAATTCCAGGGGTCCAAACCTAACTGAAAGCCTACCCTAACAATCACACTTGTAGGTAAGTTTGGCATGACAAATTTCATTTTATGTAAAGTCAAAATGGATTTGCTTCAGGATGCCATTCTGAATGCTCTGCTTCCCATAGATTAAGTAAATACTACCGTATCGTTGGGTTTTAATAGAGTTAGAAATGTCACTTTACAGTATCGAAAATGTCAAACGCAATTTCTCGGGGTTGAAGGCTAGCGCGCGGGGACCTCGCGGATTAAACTCGGTGTGAAACTCGCCATCTTGCAACGGGTACACAAAAGCTCGCTAGAGTATGAGTGGGTAGATGGTAAGCGTAGAAAGGGGCTTCTAGTCAATTCGTACTTTTATCCTTCTCACAATATTCTAAAATCTAAAAGCTGTTTTGTTGGATTATTGGTAACACCGACTTTTTGCAATTTATCTATCTCCGTAGATGTTTCGAAAGATTGTGTGAAATTAAAGGGCATACCCATAGATCATTGGCATACCTATAAGCTCCTACGATTTAAAATTATAAATTTATTTCGGCAATTTATGATGTTCTTACTTTCCTAATTATTTCGTAGGACGCGCAAATAGGGGCATTGCAGTTAATGGTTTAACGATAAAATTACAGAGTTACAATAGTATTTATATACAATTTACATATATACACATTGGTTTATAAAATAGGTACAGGCTTCGCTTAGTTTAGAAATCAGAAACCAAAAATTTTGTATGTTGCTTTTTTTCCAATAAATAAATATCATATTATAAATAAATATAATTATACATACACTAGCGACCGCCCGCAGCTTCGCTTGCGTAGACTACGAATTCCTGTTATAGGTACTATTAACGTTCGAGATGGTTTATACGTACTTTTTGCTGGAACCAATTTTGGTTACACCCATTCAAACTTTCAATCTTCATTCCCCTTCCACCCTTTAAAAAAACCGATACAATTTTTCATCTCCCGTTTCCCACCCTTAAAATGTGGAAATCTAAAAACCCTGAAACACGTCATTATTAGAGTCCCTCCATTCCCATCCTTAAGTATGAAATTTTTGAAAAAGCCTTTCTTAACTTAATGCTCACGTTATAAAATAAACCTATGTTCCAAATTTAAGCTTCCTAGACGTAGTAGTTTTGGCTGTAGTAGTTGATAGATCAGTGTGGACAAACGACAGACAGATAGACAAACAAACACAAAAAGTTGCTTATGACACTCTTGACAATCTTCTTTCACGTCTGCAAAGTTTCATTAAAATCTGTTCAGCCGTAGTGGAAATTAGCTCGAATAGATAAAATTGAATTGAATAGACACATAGAAGTACAGACAAACAGACGGACAAAAAGTAGCTAATCTCTTGACAACCGTCTTTCCCGTCTGCAAAGTTTCCTTAAAATCTGTTTAGCCGTTTTGGAGATTAGCTTAAATAGACAGATACACGTACAGACATACAGACGGACAAAAAGTAACATTTGTTAGTTTTGACGACCTTACACGTACAGACAGACAGATGGACAAAAAGTAACATTTGTTAGTTTTGACGACCTTCTTTTCATACTTGTGATGTTTCATTAAAATTGGTTTAGACAGATGGACGTACAGACAGACATACAAAAAGTTCTGTATGTCACTTTTGACTACATCCTTTCCATATGTGTAAAGTTTCATCAAAATCGGTTAAGCTGTTTTGGCCGAAACCTATTTGCTCGAATAGACAGACAGTTCGTTTTCATATATATAGCCTATAACCCTCCGCTAGATTCAGGCTATCAAAGGCAAAAAAAAAAATTCAAATCCGACTAGTAGTTTCAGAGATTAGCGCATTCAAACAAACAAACAAACAAACTCTTCAGCTTTATAATAAGTATTTCTATTATATAGATTAATATATTATAAGATAATAAGAAAATAAGATAATACTGAAAACCGTATCAAAGTCTATTGCGTGGTTTGGAAGTAAAAAGTTAACGAACAGAGGCAGACAGCGCATTTATTTTCTCCCGCTATAGTTTTCATATTTCGATAAAAACTGCTAAGATATTAATTTAAATTGTGTGGTGTAAAGGGCAATTATAATATGCATGAAATGCTTAAGACAACTAACGTATTTAATTTCATAAGGATTAATATTACGTTTAAAAAACATCTTCGCAAATAGTACATAATGTTAGAACAAATTTGATTGTCATAAAAAAGGTTATAGTAAGTTAACCTTAAAAGATACACATATGCTGTCGCGGACTTTTGGTTAGAACTTTTAAAGGGGAACAATTCCGTAATACATGATTTTTGGTTAACATCAACCGTTTACGCAGCGCGCGCGACGGAAGCTCTCAAAAGGAATAATTTTTCCCGTTTTTGCAACATTTTTCATTGATGCTCCACTCCTATTGGTGGTAGCGTGATGTAGTATAGCCTATAGCCTTCTTTGATAAATGGACTATCGAACACAACTATAATTTTTCAATTTGAACCAGTAGTTCCTGAGATTTGCGCGTTCAAACAAACAAACAAACAAACTCTTCAGCTTTATAATATTAGTATAGATACAATACGTCACAATGCATATTTACATACAATTATGTAAATATGCATTGTGACGCAATCCTTGCGATACAACTAGTGACCAATATTGCTCTTAATGTTTTATTTTCACATTTCACTGTCGCACTTGACCTGTTTATTATGTAACTAACATACTTTTATATTAGCCATTTATTTATACAAAAACGAAACGCTTTTAAAATATATCTGTTACCCAATCAGTAATCACGCCTTTGGACGGCAGGCGTATCGAGCTATGGTATCGTGTCATTTCAGTCGCGGGCAAATTGTTAACACTTAATTTGGATGATTTTTTAAATTGTAATATATGTTAAATATATAATACATTAGGGTCCGTATATACTATCCAAAAAGCCGACGCTTCGAGCTTTACCTTGCCGTTTATTAAGTTTAAATTTTACACACAAAAAATAGTTCAACGGAATCTGGGTGCGTTGACTTGCAGCGGCGTGGCTGGGCGGGCTTATAAGATCTGTTTTATCATATTATTGGAAAATGATAGTCACATTATCAGAAAACAGACATCAGCTATTCTAATTTATATGAGTTCGCCTCGTGCCTATAATAAACCGATGAGTATAAGAGCCAGCTTACTGAATACGAGCATCATACGACGTTTTTCAGTACATACAAAAATTTGGTAGATACTTCAAATAAATGTAACAATAACAGGGGCTATGGGCACGAACGAGTTGCTTTTCGAATGCTCGTTTGTGATTGGTGTAAAGTAAAAGGGCCTAGTACTGTAAAATACAATATTACGGTACAAGTTTAGATGTCATAAAGACCGTATTAATAGCTAATGTATTGAAAAATAAATTTATCGTTATTTTCTAATTTTATACAAACTTAATTAGTTTTTGTGTACTACATTTTCAAAGTACCTTCCTATGCAAATACTACATAATTGTGTTATTCGTATGCCATATATAGCAAGGGTCAACGGACGTAGAAATACCGTTTGTTAAAGTGATTGTGGCTATTAATTATTCATTTCGTAAAGTTACATATGCAGGATAATTGTTACCCTAAAATTGATAACATGAATATCCTTGAAATGATGATTTACAGCGGATATTTGACTTTTCAAGCATAAAAATGATCGATTCATTCGTAACACCAAGCATACCGATGTCGTAACGTAACTGTACCGTTAATACTATCTATTTATGTGTTGGTACAATACTTAAATATTTTCATCCGGTTGTTCTGTGGTGAGTGAGAAATATCTCACAAAGTTCAAAGACGTTTACAGCCCTACTTAGGTCGATAAACAGTTTATATTTATTTTCTGTCAAATTAACTTTTAATTTTACCTAAAATTATAAAAAAACATTTCAAGAGAAACAGTTTCACATTTTGCGTTTTATTCAAGTGAATCAAACGCAAAGATAACGCTTCAATTAAAATTTGATTATGCGAATTGAGTAAAATTTTTTTTTTTGAGTGCTATGTAGGTATATCAGATTTTTTTTCATAATAACACACACAATCACAACAACGTCTAGGTCCCAAACTAAGCATTAGCTTGTATTTTGGGTACCAAGCAAAGATAACACATACATATAACAACCAAGACCCGGTGCCAGTACTAATATTCATCATATAAATACTGACTCGACCTGGGATTCGAACCCGGGACCTCCAGCTTCGCAGGCAGGGTCACTGCCCACAAGCGGTCGTTTATAGGTTTTTCCGATCGAAGGTTCCCGACAGATATAAAACTATTAAAAATTAAAGGTTTCCACATGAGTGAAGTCACAAGCGATCGCAACTTAGTTAAAGTTTCATTTGCTCGTAACTTTTTAATTTATTAAGCTTGTTGAATCGAGAGTTCAACGGACGAGGATAATTACACACTAAACGGGCGACTGTTTTATTAAAAACACATCCTAAAGTCGAAGTGTTCTTTTTTTAAGATACACCAATATAATTTGTAATCCATATAAAGTATACACATATATACACAAACATGAATACACCCTCATATACATACACAGTTATTATATTATTTATATTACAGTTATTCTTGGGTGAATCAAATCTTAGGTGAATTTTTTGTTCTAAATAGCACTCTGTACACAAAGCTACAATTATATATTGAATATATTATTATTTAATTATGTGTTGTTTTCATCTAGATTATTACACTTAAACAATTTCGTAAAAAGTATCAGAGGTTTGATAGGCTTATCATACCGCCTTATTTATGACTTTAGGCCATTATCGAATAAGACTTATCGAATCAGGTCCAAAATGGTACTTGCAAAACTAGAGGTCACGGGACACCTCTCTATCAAGTGTCCGAAATAATCCGTAGGAAAATTACGACTTTAAAGTGGGAGTGTACGAACGAACAACGATACCAAAATTATAAAGTACCAGCGCGCACTTTATGTTGGCGAACTTGAAATAACAGTTGGCGTTAATGACAATCTTGTCCCACGATCTAGTCGTAAGGGGATCGACGGCCGCTGATCGATTGAAGAAGTAAGTGTGACAGATGTGATTGGTATAACTTCTTAAGGGTGTGTTTACATTTTATTTATTGTATTATACAATAGCTTTTTAGTCATCATAAATTTAAAAGTTAAGTTAACATCAACAGTGAAAACTCCTAATTTGGCACATCGCAAATGTTCGTGTTTCCGAATCGAAGTACATAGTGTAACAACTGTTACAAACGGTATATAACAAATTTGAACTTGAAAGCGATTATAGTAGCTTTGATTATATACATTTCTAGATGGAGATTCGGTGTCATAAAACGTGGTTAAAAGTATTACCTAACTGATCGGTAATAATTGACGCACACAGAGACGGTCACTACATTCGCATAGCGGGAGTATATGGTCTGTTTCGTGACATACACAACATACAAAAGTTGGCCCCTTTTTGTGATCATAGTATCGCGCGTCTCTATCTAAGTATATAAATAATACAAATTTATAAATTGCGGTATTCTTGGTTGAAAATCAATATCGATTTCATTAGACGTTACCCCTCGCAGTCAAAAAATATGTAAAAGTTAAATTGTCTGAAGGTTTGCTGTTCATATAATTTGTACTTGCAAAACCTTCGACGGAATAAGTGCATTGCACTTTTCTAATATAGGAACTATTTAATAACTATTTAACAGGTTAGTTTCTATACCTACAAATGCTAGTGACCGTGAAATAACACTTCGCGCCGAGTTTTGATGTCTCGAGTAGGTACGCCTATTACATTAAAACTTTTATAAATGAGATCGCCAGCAGTTCAAAATTTGGTATGAAAAAATGCATTATCTGTCGTCATACCGACGAATAAAATTGTTTATTAACGTTGGCCGTAAAAAAACTTTTTTATTTTCAGTAGTAATTTAACGAGCACTCATAAAACTGAAGTGCACCTAAGTTAGGTAAATAATAAAGTTTTCAAATTAAAGAAAAAAAGAGCTCAGTAGCAAGAGTTCCTTGAGCTGTAGGTCGATTTGAAAACACAGTTACTTTATCCAGACAAAGTTTAGGCTCTGGTGACTTTTTTAATGGACTTAATGGATTAATAATTTTTAAAATAACGTACCCGTTATTGTCCCCGCATATTGGGATATCTTATTGTTTTTGCCTAGACCTCTGCCAAACAAGCGTAGTTTATGTTATATGTTTTCAAGTGCTGAGTTTGTAATTTCTATGCATTTATTCCAATGTCGCGCTTTGTGTATAATTCGCTAAATGTATTTTCCTTACTTTGTTCCACGCCTGTACGTATAGAGCGCAATGTATGTATATAGTCTTTTATTTTTAAAGCTGATAGTGAGAAAGAGATTCATTTCTGAATATCCAAAACTTCATAAATTAAATATAAAATTAGATCTTTTTTAAAAGCCATTATTTGAAAACGTTATTCTTTTATCCAAACCCGTATATATTCGGCAGTACATCTCGGACGACCTGAAAGGTTATTGCACGGCGAATGTTCAATTTACATAAAATACTTGGGTGGAAGAACGGTACGGGGTAAAAAGACCACATAACTTATATTCAGTTAAAAGTTTTAGGGTCGTGATAGCCCGAACGTAGCGAAATTGTTTAAAATCTATAAGGCCATAGGGCCGTGATTCGGAACCGGGCATGTACCAATGAGTTTTCCTGATTTAAGTACATTAACTATCACTGACTCCGTGCCTTGGAGAGCACGTTAAGCAGTCGGTCCCGATTGCTGTCAATAGATGGTGGCCGTTACAATCCGCCAACCCGCATTGGAGCAGCGTATTGGATTTAAGCTCCAAGCCCCCTCATCTTGAGGGGAGGCCTAAGTCCCTGCTGTGGGATATAAAAAGGGCTGATGAAATGAAATGAAAGACATTTAGGTCATTCATGAAATACTAAAATAACTTAGATAACCTGAAACTCTACCCGTCTCACTGTCTGAAAACACCTTTGCGGGCATAAGTTAAGGTATTTGGAATAATTAAAGGTTACGCAACATTTGAGTTCAATCACTCTCGCTAGGTTAGACACTGACCCGCCTACTGGGACCTTGGTTTAAATGACGGTGGCGTTTTGACGGCTAGATTGTAACTCAATTATTTATTTTTTTCGAGACAATATGCGTTAAAATTATCTCTAATTGAGAGGTGAAACGAGTTACGCCGGATTACGTACGTGATTTCGTAATTTAATGGTTGTGTGTTGATTCAATTTTTATTTCTTTCATAAAGTGCCCTTGGTTTTTGTCGTGTAGCTTTAGTGAGACTGATTCGTTGTTTGAGGTTCGATATTATACGACGCAAAATATTCCTTGGCTGAAATAAAATAACCAAACGTACATTGAAGTTGTGACGTTCAATTAGATAAGCTGATTTTGAACATTTCATGTAATTTTATTATAATACGTTCTCAAAAAGGAACTAAAATTTATATGAAAAAATAAAATTACAAAAAATTTAATATAATATTTTTGCACATAGTCTCTTTGTCTATGAACAGGACCTTAAAACATCTTGTTTTTGACTTTTGTTTGATTTTTGATAAGTAATAAGACCACGTCATTGTCATCAAATTTTCTGTAGCGGATAAGTTCTTTTAACATGGAAAATAAGTAAAAATCATTAGGAAAAAGATCTGGTGAATATAGTGGATACTCCATCACTTTGAACCCTCCTACCTTCATTACACGTATATTAATTTTTTTTTGAAATTTTAAAGTCGCATTTTCTTATCTTGGCGAAACTTTTCAATTATTGTTATGAACACTATTTGCATCAGGCAGCATTTGCAAGGTGATAAAAAATGTTTGTGATTAACTTGCTCAAATCCACTTAGGTTTTAAGACATAGTTCGTAACGCCTACATTAAAAAAAAAATCTACAAGTGACAGCAGTGTCCTGTTTGAAAATAAATATATTTTTTGAACCGAAGATTCAGTATAGGTAAATTCAAAATATCAACAAAACTCTAAGTTTAAGGTAAAATAGAATATTATTCTATTTTAGCCTATTGATCTGCTACTGGTCTTGAAAAAGAAATAAATAAAAAAATACAAATTAAAAAAAAAAATAAGACGAAATAAATCGTTAAGTAAAAAATATTAAGACGTTCCCTATAGGTTCATACTTTCCTACAAAGTTTCACGATGTCCTGGAACGTCGCTTCAATTTTGCGGTCCTGGTACACATGTGTAAGTAAACCGCAATTCGTTCCATCAGCCCATTATACTCCACTGTAGGGGTTTAGGCCTCTCCCAGGGTGAGAAGGCTTAAAGTTTAATCCACCATGCTGCTCCAGTGCGGGTTGGTGGATTGTAACGACCGCCATCTGTTGACAGCCACCGAGACAGACTGCTTAACGTACTCTCCGAGGCACGGAGTCAGTGATAGGTATGCACTTAAGTCAGAAAAACTCATTGATACACGCCCGGATTCGAACCACCGCCGCACAGCCTTATAAATTTGAAACAGATTCGCTGCGCTCGGGCTATAACGGCTCATTTCTACTTTCGACTCAAACCAGAATGCGAAGCCGGAAATATATTATTATTCTAAACTTGTTGCTGAAAACGCAAACATGCATTAGTAACTCCATATAATCGTTCAGAAATCGATCTGACTGGAGGTGAAACAGAAAATTGGAAAAACACTCAATCTTATTTTATTACTTTTACGCCACGAGCAATAAATGAATTTGATATGAAAATGGTGATATGAGGTGTTTGCGCAACCTTGAGTGTAATACAAAATTGGAAATGATATTTTTTATTAATATTGCAGTGCAAGATTAAAAGTTGAAAATTTGGCATGAAGCTTGCTGATGTGAACTTTGATATATTGGTTTTATGTCCCGGTGACTGCTAATTAATTTAAATAATAATCTTCCTTAGTAAGTCATCCTTATAATTAAATTAAAATTTAATTAAAAAATTTAAAAGCTCTACCGGTACAAGGGTGCCTAGCAATACCTTGAAAGATGAGATTATTTTCTCAATTTCTAAAAGAATTACGCACGTCGTTTTCAAACGCGTACATTTATACGTCGCTATATTATATGTATGTGTAGATACGATTTAATTAAAAAACTCCGTCTAGTGTCAGATGAACACGGTTCCAAAATATATTTTTGGTTCTTTTATCGCTTGACTTCAAATTACGATGCGGTTTAACACGATCTTCTCCTCAAAAAACTGCTATATTTTGGAATCCAACGTATACTAACCGCCAAATGGCATGAGAATGCTTTTATGGAATTAATCATTAAAAATATAAAAAAATTGACTAAGTTATAAATTGGTAATTATCGGATATTTTTCTTTACTTGTACTATGAGACCTTTCATTTTTTTTTCATCATCATCATCATCATCATCATATCCCACAGCCCATTTTACCCCACTGCAGGGGCTTAGGCCTCCACCAGGGTTGAGGAGGGGGTTTGGAGCTTAAATCCTCCACGCTACTCCACTGCGGGTTGGGGATTGTAACGACTACCATCTATTGACAGCGTCCGG